>JANAVB010012599.1:4771812-4914312 GCA_029216955.1 Iris pallida | reverse complement strand
TTCACAGAGAGTTTCTTGTAGGACTGCCAGCCCCCTGGTAGTCCTACATTAAGTTAGGACTACCATGGGGCTGGCAGTCCTGACACAAACTCTCTGTGAAGAGAGTTTGTGTGTCAAACTCTCTGTGAAGAGAGTTTGTGTGTCAAACTCTCTTCACAGAGAGTTTCATGTAGAACTGTCAGCCCCCGACAGTCTTTCATTAAGTTAAGACTGCCATGGGGCTGACAGTCCTGACACAAACTCTCTGTGAAGAGAGTTTGTGTGTGAAACTCTCTTCACAGAGAGTTTCATGTGGGACTGTCAGCCCCCTGGCAGTCCTACCTAAAGTTAGGATTGCCATGTGTAAAAGCCCAAAATTTTAATATTTTTATTTATTTTACCATTTATATTTTCAGTATTTCTAAATTATGGTACCTTTTTTATTTTTGATTCTGGTTGATCTAAATTGTACCAATTCATGTATTAAATACTTCAAAAAAAATATTTGTATTTTATTTAAAAAAAAGAATGTTTATTCTAAAGTTTTATAGTATTCTTTTAAACTCTAAAGTACTTTTTATCAAATAAATGAAATTATGTTAATATTACTACTAGTAGTAATTGCTACATTATAAGTAGCTAAATTGTATTTTGTAAATATTATTTATAAAACATTTTTAGAAATGTTTTTGAGATTTTTGGGATTTTATAAATTTAATTGGATTTTATAGTATATATTTATACATACCTTTATATATATATATATATATAAAATATATATATATATATATATATATATATATATATATATATATATATATATATATATATATATATATATATATATATATATATATATTTTATATATAAAAATATATATATATATATATATATATATATATATATATATATATATATATATATATATATATATATATATATATATATTGGAGATTTCATGAATATATTAAAATTTATTTTCAGATTTTGGTATTATTTTAAAAAGATTAGTTATAAATAAGAATAGAAGAAGTAAAAAAAAAAAAAAAGGACTTCTCGCGAATATCTCGCGAGAAGCTGTTGGTCAATAACCCGCAACCCCTCCTTATACTACCCGACCCAAAGCCTGTGTATATATACACAGAAAGGACGAGCGAAAACCCTAAAAAAACAAATCCTGAGTGATCCCCCACCCCCACACGACCTTGGCGCCACCGCGCGCAACCACTGTCCAGCCACGACCACGTCGGAGCGCCGCCCAAGCCGCCGACGAACCCGAAATTGTCGAGAACGGGGGAGGCCCTATTCTGTAGAAACACAGCAAGGTATTCCCCTTCACCATCTCATTTCTTCGTGCATAGTAGATGATTTTCGACCCTATAAGTTGATGTGTGGAGCCTACATAACCCCCTAGAGAACCCAATAAGTATTCCCCAGCAAGGTCAAACCCTCGAGTAAAAAATTTGACTCTAAAAACCCAAAAACCCACGGGTTCCTGACATATAAAAACACTCACAAACCTTAATTTAGAAGGCCAATATTTTTTGATTCTTCGACAATTTCACAAATCCAGTTAATGAGATTCATAGACAACATATACGAAATTAAAACCCAATCTGTAGTTCCTGTTTTCACTCAGCGTGTGCAAAGAAATTCGATCCCAAAAATCAAGAAAAATATGTTTTCTAAAACTAGATTTTAGGAAAAAATTTATCGATACGGCGTACGCCCCGACAAACAGGGCAACGTAACCCATGAGCATTGAAAGACGCATATGGATGTTGTCGACGTGTGGGAATCGACGGAACTCGATTTCGTTGTGCGTGTGCGACGAAATCGAAGTGTATCCGTCAAGATACTCCCATATCGACCTTTTGTAAACTTGGCTATAACTTCGTGTACTTTCATCGTATCGAGACAAAACTTGTGCCAATAGGACCGTATCGAAATTTTGGTCATGTGTGCCAAGTTTGGTCCGATTCTGAGAAGGTCGACCGGAACGCCTATTTTGGCGGGTACACGACCGTTCCAACGGGCGAAACTGTGCACGGCCCGCCGAAATCCAACTTTGGACATACGGTTGGGTTCGTCTCCTCAAATCGAACCTGTAGACATATAGTTTGACGACTTTAGAGACCGTAAGTTTTGGCATGTATTTCGGTACAAAACGGGTCCAACGACGGATATCGTTTTGACCCGAAATTTTGATTTCACCCATGTTCCAGAATTTGACTTTTGGACAGGTATTTCCGAGATATATATTTTCACCGAGAATGTTCTTGATGTTTGTTTCAGCATCCAGAGCCGTTTGTGGATTTTGAGATTTCTTGCTGACATGATTGATTGATTGGAGTCGTTATTCCCGCACTGCCAGGGAATATACCTTATCACCTTACTCTGTGATTTAATTTATCTTATTTTTAGTTATTTAATTCCAACACTTTTACCCATTGATAGTATTATATTATTGTGCATCTAAGTCACACTTGGGTGCAAGCGACTGTATCAGTCGTTTTACTTATTTTGTTATATTTTCTTGCATTGACTTAGACTAGTGACCACCCATTGATAATAAGGTATTGGTATATCTCATACGGCCTTGACACATGCCTTATCATGTGTTGTGAGTCACATGTAGGACGCGTACTCGTATAGTCGGTCGGCCACCGATACGTATGAGGCGTGCGATGGTTAGGAGTAACTGCCAATAGAATCGCATGCTAGTAGACTTGGCAGTTACTAGAGGTTCCTATGGGACATGGATGTGACCCTACTAGGCATTGGGTAGGGAGGACAGTTCCTTAACGTATGGGCCACATATGCACTTTCCTATTCCTGATCCTGCTGGCCTCTGACATTCGATGAATGTTATGCTTTGAGGTCCCTGGTATCCTGGTGGGGCCATACCTGAGTTTGCTATACCTGCAACCAGAGTGTCCATGCGTTGAAGGTTTGTTCTTGACTACATTATCACTGTAGAACTGGTAGGCACCCTATTGCATGTATCCCTTTATTTTTTATTTTATATCACAGTTTATATGGCATGTTCTTCTTGTATCTTGTTACGTCCCTCTGAGGACCTTGTGATCTCTCCAGGTGTGTGCTTATGACTTTTCGCAGGTGTTCTAGCCAAGGCCGTGATCATTTCCATTCCTTCGAAGATGATTGCTCCTGGTTCATCTTGTTATCTTTATCGATCAATTCCTTGTATATTTTTCTCATTTAAATTAGTTGGTAGTGGATTTGTCTCCGCCCAACTACATATACAAATAATAAATTCATAGTGATTATATTATTATTCTTTATTTCTGTGGATGAGATTTAGTTATTATGGTTTACTGCATTTATAGCTTATATACGTATACGAGAATTCCATATATTAGAGTATTCTTCGTATATGTGCAGCTGGCATGTCTACGTACTCGGTCCTAAGTATTTTGGGACTGGGGCGTTACATGTTTTTATGGTGACCCATGTAGGTCGAGTTTGTCACTTCAGTTACGTTACTGTACCGATGTGAGCCTGCATATAGGATTAGAATCTAGGTATCTCATCCACATGCTTGATCTCTTCCTTTGATTCCAATTTCGAACTCTCGTCCGACTACCTTGATTTCTTTCTGTTTGATCCCTTTCCACTGTAAATATTATATTTTCCCCTCCGTGCTTGATAGAGAGGTTAGAAAGAAGACTCGAGTCAAGGTATATATGTTATATTGTCCAAATCACCATACTAGTTTAACTCTTATAAGCCGGATAGAATACCGCATGACCTATCATTCTTTTTGTCCTCGCAAACCATTAAAGAGGATACTAAGAGGATTACCGTGACTACAGAGCTTAGAAATCCATCTCTTTTTGGTCGAGAAAAGCTTTAGTCAAGAAGACAGTAGTACGGCGGTATGGGCACGAATACCGGACAAGGCTTAGATTCTCAAGGAGATTAAACTATCTAGATTTTTTTTCTTTCATCCTTAACCCCTGTACTTATATTTTGGAACTACCTTTACTATCACCACTATTATAGCCTAGTTTTGCAACCATATTCTTTTATCAAGCTTGTTCAAGACATATGTTTATTGGGGATGCCTGCTAACATATTGTCTAATTAGAATCAATGTATTATGGTTTGATCAACCGTGGTGCACTTGGTTCGCCCTTCACATGATTACCCTACGTGGATTGAGATATCGGGGTATCTCGGATCTCATCCACAACTGCATTGACAATTCCTATTGAATTATACATTCGCCTTTGAATCACGTAATTATATTCGATGATATCTTTCTTGAACGGTACATGCTATTGGGGATCTGACCCTACTGGTTTGGTTTGGCCAGATCTGATAGAGGAGTCCAAAGGATCTATCACGACCCACACCCACTGCGAGGGTACGAGAACGTAACAACGCCGAGCCTACGCCGCAGTGTCGGTGGTAGAATGCTATCCTAGGTCACATACAACTAGCAGTTTATAAGGTACCTGTACAGTTTATACACTCCGAATAGAGGTGACATAAATAAGTACAACTCAATCACAGCTAAGAAAGATAGTACTGAAAGATAGAATAGATAACACTCAGAACCCATAGAATATAATACAAGACAGAGAGATAGCTGAACTAAGATAAACATCTCCACAATCCAGAGTACAACTCCAATCTATACACAATGTATCATAACATGAAAGTAGATAGAACTAGCCTAGCTAACTAGCCTAGTCTACAGGGGTAGTGTCCTCAGCAAGTGCTGGGTCCTCCTGAGAGTCCAGCTCAAGTGTGTCATCTAAGCCTGCTCCGTAATAAGTGGGACACTGCTCCTCAAAGTCATCTGTAAAATTTTAACGGGTCCAGTCAGGACTGGAGTGAGCACAGTACATCTCACGCAGTTCATATCATGACAAGAATATAATACAGGTAATAGAGTAAGATACATGAAACGCTGAAGAATATACATGAGTAAAAAGAGAAGACTGTAATAAAATATCTACTCCAAATAAAGAGCTACAGTGAACTAGTGATTGAGAGTACAAGCTAGACATATGAACGACTTGATAATAAACATGAGAGGTCGTACATGACTACACTACTTTGGAAATTATCCACATGACTATTTATACTCCCCCGTACCCCAATCAATATACAAGGATCCGTTCAAGTTATGTTATTGCACATGATATTCACATGGGGGCCCATAAATGGGTGCACATGAATATAAACATGGGGCTCCATGATCATGAGAGTACATAAATCACGAGAGTGCACATGTATGGTAAAAGCACGAGAGTACATGATGAAAGTGAAACACACATGACATGATGTATCTGATGCTCCCGAGGGGGATAACATCGTGTGAAAAGATCCATATAGTACTAATCCGTGTTTCCATCGTGTCAGCATCAAGTAAAATAATCTAGAGCAAGAAAATACTCCCAGCAAGTATAAAACGGTCAGAGAATGTACTCGCCTGATATCCTGAGTGTCTGAAGAGAATATACTGTCCGAGGAGTGGTGTCTGCCTCCTATCAGAATAATACAAGTCACTATATGTCTAAAATAATGAAATAGACTGCTATAATACATCTACATGATGTTTGGGATCAATCTAGGCTAAATCCAACCCTTGGTCAACTCTGGTCAATTCTGACAGTAAAACTAGGTCAACTCTAGTCTAGTTAGGTCAAACAGTGTCAAACAAGGTTAAACTAGTCTAGGTTGGTCTAACCTAGGCTTAACAAGTCCATCTTGGTCACTAACCAATTAGCCTAGCAAGCACACACCATTCAAGTCACACAAGTCTACAATACACTAATTTAATATAAACTACACATTGGTATATCTCATGATTATTATTCCACACATATTATATATACTAAATTAATATAAATAACATACACATATATATATCATATCATTATTTCTAAGAATATAGTTAATATTCATATATACATATAGAGTGAGAGGGAAGGACATATGAGATTATGTGTGTGTGTGTGGACATGAATGCATATAATAGGTGTATGTGCACATGACAAAAATGTGTGTTTGTGTAGAGTGTGTATGATACTAGGAATTAGTTAACAGTGTACAGGAAAACAGTAGGGTGTGTGTGTGTCTATGTAAATTTGGAAAACAGTACATGGCAAGGGTGTATGTGTGTACTCCTGTGTACAGGAATGAGAGGGTGTGTGACTGGAAAGTGGGGGGTAGGCTAGTGTGTGATATTTGACAGTATTTTAGGTGTTCATTTTAGCTTGGGTTACAGTGTGTGTACTTTCAATATAGTTCAGGATTTCATGTTCCCAGATTTGTCTCAGTGTGTAACAGTGTTAGTCTCTCATGTGTAAGTGTGTAGGTTAGCATGTAATAGAGTGTGTGAACTTGTAATCTTAGGATTTGAAATATCAGTGAACTAGATGAAGGGAAAACCTGTGTGTTCTCTGGTTTCTATTCTCAGTTAACCAGACTAATCCCTGTGTGACAGTGTCTTAGTGTTAGGGTGTGTGTGTGCTGAAATCAATAGCAGGAATATTAAAGTGTGTGTGAGTGTAATCCCAGGAATCCCAAAGACAGGATAACAGTGTGCAGGAAAGTGTGGAACCTGTGTGACAGTCTCAAATGTGTGTGTGTATTAGACAGGGATGTGTCTCATGAACCCAGTGACATAGACAGTGTACAGTGATCAATTTGTGAGTGGAAATAGCTCCTGTGTACAGGAAACAAATGACAGTAACATGTATTGATTTTAGCTCAGGTTACAATGTCCAGGAAAGGTTATCAGACAGTGTACATGTGTGTATGTCAAAATAGTGGCTCGGTCTAGGAATGAATGTGGGTTCTCAGGAATCTTAACAGTGTGATATGTGCAATTCAGTGTGTAAACATTCAATGTGGTTCAGGATTAGTTAAGGCAGTAATTTGTGTGACAGGAAAAACATGTGTGTTCACGTAATCAAAAATCAGTTTAATGTTAATTGGCCATTGGCAACCCAAAAGCATTCATACCCCATTGTCAACCACAACTCCTAACCAATGTGCCATTAACCCATTACATATGCAGGAAATCTAATTAAACCATTTGCAACACAAAACAAAAATGAATTTAACTCAGGAATCATACTCAGCCAATGTGTATCACTCGGGTTCAGTCCCAATTAGGAATTGATGAATCGAACCCAAAAACAAACATAAAAATCACAATTAATGGTTGTTAAATAATATGTAATATGTGTACGTGTCATACACTCACCATCGTGTCCAAAATTAGGACACAGATGTGTCCAAAAACACGCACAAACCAGAGCAGACTGACATAGATCGTGCGACCAGTGCATGTGTCCTAGCACTCTCGATATGTATCCATTGGACACGAAACTTCGGGGGTGTCATGACAGACACTGCTCCTCCCTTCGTGTCCAAGTACACGTGTCCACGTGTCCTACAGCTCATGCACGAACCCGCTGGTAGCAGGGCAGCGCAGCTCGCACGCGCACGGGCGGGTGCACGGGTGCGACACGACACGAGACACGCTCAGTCACTTAGAAACTCTTAGGCGACACTAAAACCTAATTTTCTATTCAATTACTTCCTGAAAAATTGAACGAAATGCCCACTGTGGCATTTCGTCGAACACCTACGACTATCCACTGATACGTGTCCGGTACGGACACGTAAAGGACACGAGAGGGTGCAAAACCTATCCCTACAGTAAAAGGACACCTAGGGCTTGGTGTTCATGCAAAGAAACCAAATTTCATGGAGGGAAATGGGATTTACCTATGTGTGTTCCTTCACAAAGAAAATCTCTCAAAAGTGAGATCACCTCAAGCTAGCTAATGGCTCCAAATTGTATCAAACCTGAGAATGGCCTCCACCAACATTAGGGGGACACAAATTAGGTTACAATAGAAGAAGTTGCAATAAAAATGGACTAATATTGAATAAACTATGAAGAAGTTTTATGAAGAACAAACCTTTCCTTAGAAAAATGAAGGGATGAATAAAAAGGAGGCACAAACTTTGAGAGGGACTTTATAGCAAGGGGGTTCCCTAGGCCGGCCAAGGGGTTAGGGTTACGGTTGATCCAATGGCTATCATCACATCTAATCTATTCAATGGCAAGAAATCTAGGTTTTCCCCTTCTAGACAAGTTGCAACCTATTTCATTCTAACAAGTCATGACTTAACCTAACAAACCAATACTAAATAATACTAACCATGGCTAACTAGACTAGCTATGACTAATCTAGGTTAGGTCCAATCTAGATTAGGGCTAACACAACACAAGGCAATTGATTAATTAACATTTAAATCACACCATCCTATTAATTATATTAAATTCTAATAAAATATATATTAAATTCAAATAATTCAAAAATGACAAAAATACTTCCAAACTGGAAATGTGGTAGATGAAACACCCTAATCACATGGCTAGGCTCTAGGTCAAGCTGTCTCTAGTGTTACACTAGCAAAATACTAAAACTACAAGTCATGGTTTTAAATAGTTTTTAAAATGATTAAAAATCACCAAAAATCATATTATTATTTAAATATCATAATTAAATAAATTAAAATACAAAATTTCAAAATTATCCTCATTTGGAAAACTGGGTGTTACAATCCTACCCACCTTAGAAAAAGTTCGTCCTCGAAATTAAAAAAATAGTAGTACTCCTTCTAGGTCAAACATAGTCAAGGGTCAACCACTAGTCAATTTCTCAACATCCAAGCACTTGGTCATCAACTGGTCAACTTCTTAGGGTTTTACCTATGCTAGCATCTAGGTGTTGGCAACTAGAGATTAGCAAAAGAAAAACTCTATAATAGACTAACTCTTAACCTTCCAAATCCTATCAAGTCACCCATAACTAAATACCTATATTCTAAGCACATAAATTCCAATTACCACATATACATAAGCTCAAGAACAACCACCCATTACATATACCCTAAGTATATCATCTATATATATATAACTGGTCATCAAAGGGTTTAAGTAGACTAAAGTTATAAGGGACTGAAACAAATGCTTAGAACTAGGCTATGGATGAATGGTCTGAATCATCAGTGCAGACAAAAGGGAATGATGCTAAGGAGACTAAAATTATAAGCTGAAGGACAGGACATTTGGGTCCCTTGTACAGTCAAGTGAGAGGAAACCTACATAGTGACTGAAACATGCCTCTAGATCAACCTGGCCTCTCCTCTCTATCTGGCTGAACTAACTACATGCAGGACAGTGGTATGGAAGAAGGGAACCAAACTAGTGTACAGGATATGCAATAGGCGATATTCTGCAATGAGTGCAGGCTACATACCAATCAAAATGTATTACATATACATACAACTATATATATATTAACTCTCATCACCTCAACTCTACTCAAGGTCTAATAACACACACTCCCTACCACATGCCTATCACTCCAACGAAGGGGTCAGATGTTGTAGGGTGTATTGGGGCAGAACAGTGGTGTAGCATGGCTGCTTATGGAGATGCAAAACAATCACATGTAGGACAATGATATGTAGGACACTTACATATAGAAAATTGAACCAATGCCTAGGTAGAGGCTTGGAAGACTGAACCAATCATGAAAGAAAGGGTTTGGACATGTATCTGGACAGGTGGGCTAACCAGATATCATCTGTATCTAAGAATGAAAGGGGACAGAACAATGATCAAGGGAGAACTCTTATTAACAACCCACATTATATTCTAATGTATACAACTGTCCAAGTGGATTGAACAACCATGCCCAAGAAAAAGTTTAAACTCCTCTGTAGGGCAGGTACTGCAGGTTAAAATGAAGGGTATTGCAAGGCTATCGACAAGTAAAATGCTAAAAGATACAGTATGTCACCATGTACAAAAGTAAGGATGAGTGCAGACCTCTAATATGCATGATACTGACTCTCCAGATGTGCAAAATATGATAAATGGTTGATGGTTATATTGGTGAGTCAATAATTGGGGTCTGAACTATGGTCCAGTGAACCTATGATGCAATATGGTAGGTAATGAAAGTTGAGTGCAGGGAACAACTTGTACAAGTCTGAACCAAGGGAACAGGGTATCTAGTGAAGGGTCTGCACACTGCCTATAAAGGTTGATCAAACAATGACTGAACTCAACACAAAGAGAACTTAAATAAAATAGAGAACTGAACCAAGTATAGGCTAAACAACATGTCAATACCCTATACAACGTTGGCCTATAGATACCAACCAACCCATATCCTATATGCTAATATCATCTACAATCTATCTATATACATAGACCTCTCAATCTTAGGTGAAACTACAACTATACTCAAGGACAGGCTCTGGTCATGGCTGCCTCATTGGAAGGGTAAGGATAAATAATAATAATCATAAAGGCTGCAAGACATGCTATCATCCTATATGTAAACTGGTTGGTATTATAAATGACAGGGTAATCATCTACACTGGGTTACTATTCTAATACCAATGCTAACTATCATCTCCAGGGTACAGGCACTCTACAAGTCATTATATCATTACAATATGAAAGAACTACATATGAATAAGCTCTCCAAAACTAAAATATCCCTACTCTTAAGTTATTTATAACAATAGAAGGGTATGATGTTCAAAAACCTTCAAGATACAATCTGATAATCATATGCGTCTGTCCAAAATTATGTTACTCAGAGTCTTTGTCATGCTAGTGAGCAAGGCTACGATAATCACAGAGTCCTTGACTAAGGTACATACCTCTAGGATCATGGTATTTAAAATTTTTGTATTGCCGCATGCGACAGCAAAAAACCTTAACGTCCCATACCCGAGAAATTCATCCAAAACCTGACTATATGTCCTCACTATGCCAGCTAACACGATTATCGAAGATTCTAGATCTCATAACTGAGGTGACCTAGCCCATATGATTTTCTCATAAGAAAAACAAACATAACAAAGAGCAACATGACAAAATTAATCAATCAACAAAGAAAAGATGGAATCGGATTTCAAGATAGTTATAAGAGACAATTGCGGGAATGGAATCGAGAAGAACGAAACTTGCAGCAAGATCTCCAATGGTCTGTGCATCCTTGACTGTCCTGACGAAAACTTGCCCTTGCTGGTTTTCTCTGGCCTGTTGTTGATGCTGCATGAACCGCTGCTACTGAGAGAAATCGGGAATGACGGAAAAAGGTCTCTGTACAGAAGGAGGTACACCTCCAACGTAGCAGAAACGCCAACCTGAGTCGACACAATAGGAGCTGCGGTCTCGAGGCCCTGATGAACAGGACGAGAGGTGGCCAGCCTTTCGATAGTATCCCCCGAACCGGAGTGATGAGATCACGTCTCCATATCCATCATGAAGACAGATCAAAACAAGAAGCAATTACTGAGAATGAAGCTAAAAATCAAGGAAGGACAGTTTATATTCAAGGGAAGTCAATAAGCAGCAAAATTTAGATATACGAAATCTGATAAAGAGTTTTTTTTCCTAATATGATTGAGTACCTTCAAAATATCCTAATCCTACTGCAGGCTATAGTGATACTCTAGTTTGAATACCACTACATAAACTCGACCTGCATGGGCCACCACTAAAAATGTGTCACGACCCGCACCCACTGCGAGGGTTCGAGAACGTAACAACGCCCAGCCTATGCCGTAATGTCGGTAGTAGAATGCTATCCTAGGTCACATACATCTAGCAGTTTATAAGGTACCTGTACAGTTTATACACTCCGGATAGAGGTGACATAAATAAGTACAACTCAATCACAGCTAAGGAAGATAGTACTGAAAGATAGAATAGATAACACTCAGAATCCAAAGAATATAATACAAGACAGAGAGATATCTGAACTAAGATAAACATCTCCACAATCCAGAGTACAACTCCAATCTATACACAATGTATCATAACATGAAAGTAGATAGAACTAGCCTAGCTAACTAGCCTAGTCTACAGGGGTAGTGTCCTCAGTAAGTGTTGGGTCCTCCTGAGAGTCCAGCTCAAGTGTGTCATCTAAGCCTGCTTCATAATAAGTGGGACACTTCTCCTCAAAGTCATCTGTAAAATTTCAACGGGTTCAGTCAGAACTGGAGCGAGCACAGTACATCTCATGCAGTTCATATCATGACAGGAATATAATACAGGCAATAGAGTAAGATACATGAAACGCTGAAGAATATACATGAGTAAAAAGAGAAAACTGTAATAAAATATCTACTATAAATAAAGAGCTACAGTGAACTAGTGATTTAGAGTACAAGCTAGACATATGAACGGCTTGATAATAAACATGAGAGGTCGTACATGACTACACTACTTTAGAAATTGTCCACATGACTATTTATACTCCCCCGTACCCCAATCAATACACAAGGATCCGTTCAAGTTATGTTATTGCACATGAGATTCACATGGGGGCCCATAAATAGGTGCACATAAATATAAACATGGGGGCTCCGTGATCATGAGAGTACATAAATCACGAGAGTACACATGTATGGTAAAAGCACGAGAGTATATGATGAAAGTGAAACGTACATGACATGATGTATCTGATGCTCCCGAGGGGGATAACATCGTGTGAAAAGATCCATATAGTACTAATCCGTGTTTCCATCGTGTCAGCATCAAGTAAAATAATCTAGAGCAAGAAAATACTCCCAGCAAGTATAAAACGGTCAGAGAATGTACTCGCCTGATATCCTGAGTGTCTGAAGAGAATATACTGTCCGAGGAGTGGTGTCTGCCTCCTATCAGAATAATACAAGTCACTATATGTCTAAAATAATGAAATAGACTGCTATAATGCATCTACATGATGTTTAGGGTCAATCTAGGCTAAATCCAACCCTTGGTCAACTCTGGTCAATTCTGACAGTAAAACTAGGTCAACTCTAGTCTAGTTAGGTTAAACAGTGTCAAACAAGGTTAAACTAGTCTAGGTTGGTCTAACCTAGGCTTAACAAGTCCATCTTGGTCACTAACCAATTAGCCTAGCAAGCACACACCATTCAAGTCACACAAGTCTACAATACACTAATTTGATATAAACTACACATTGGTATATCTCATGATTATTATTCCACACATATTATATATACTAAATTAATATAAATAACATACACAAATATATATCATATCATTATTTCCAAGAATATAGTTAATATTCATATATACATATAGAGTGAGAGGGAAGGACATATGAGATTATGTGTGTGTGTGTGGACATGAATGCATATAATAGGTGTATGTGCACATGACAAAAGTGTGTGTTTGTGTAGAGTGTGTATGATACTAGGAATTAGTTAATAGTGTACAGAAAAACAGTAGGGTGTGTGTGTGTCTATGTAAATTTGAAAAACAGTACATGGCAAGGGTGTATGTGTGTACTCCTGTGTACAGAAATAAGAGGGTGTGTGACTGGAAAGTGGGGGGTAGGCTAGTGTGTGATATTTGACAGGGTTTTAGGTGTTTATTTTAGCTCAGGTTACAGTGTATGTACTTTCAATGTAGTTCAGGATTTCATGTTCCCAGATTTGTCTCAGTGTGTAACAGTGTTAGGCTCTCATGTGTAAGTGTGTAGGTTAGTATGTAATATAGTGTGTGAACTTGTAATCTCAGGTTTTGAAATATCAGTGAACTAGATGAAGGAAAAACCTGTGTATTCTCAGGTTTCTATTCTCAGTTAACCAGGCTAATCCCTGTGTGACAGTGTCTTAGTTTTAGTGTGTGTGTGTGTGCTGAAATTAATAGCAGGAATATTAAAGTGTGTGTGAGTGTAATCCCAGGAAACCCAAAGACAGGATAACAGTGTGCAGGAAAGTGTGGAACCTGTGTGACAGTCTCAAATGTGTGTGTGTATTAGACAGGGATGTGTCTCATGAACCAGTGACTTAGACAGTGTACAGTGATCAATTTGTGAGGGGAAATAGCTCCTGTGTACAGGGAACAAATGACAGTAACATGTATTGATTTTAGCTCAGGTTACAGTGTCCAGGAAATGTAATCAGACAGTGTACATGTGTGTATGTCAAAACAGTGGCTCAGTCCAGGAATGAATGTGGATTCTCAGGAATCTTAACAGTGTGATATGTGCAATTCAGTGTGTAAACATTCAAGTGGTTCAGGATTAGTGAAGGCAGTAATTAGTGTGACAGGAAAAATATGTGTGTTCAGGTAATCAAAAATCAGTTTAATGTTAATTGGCCATTGGCAACCCAAAAGCATTCATACTCCATTGTCAACCACAAATCCTAATTCCAATGTGCCATTAACCCATTACATATGCAGGAAATCTAATTAAACCATTTGCAACACAAAACAAAAATGAATTTAACTCAGGAATTATACTCAGCTAATGTGTATCAGTCGGGTTCAGTCCCAATTAGGAATTAATGAATCGAACCCAAAAACAAGCATAAAAATCACAATTAATAGTTGGTAAATAATATGTAATATGTGTACGTGTCATACACTCACCATCGTGTCCAAAAACAGGACACAGATGTGTTCAAAAACACGCACAAACCAGAGCACTCGACTGACACAGATCGTGCGACCAGTGCACGTGTCCTAGCACTCTCGATACGTATCCATTGGACACAAAACTTCAGGGGTGTCATGACAGACACTGCCCCTCCCTTCGTGTCCAAGTACACGTGTCCATGTGTCCTACAGCCCCTGCACAAACCCGCTGGTAGCAAGGCAGCGCAGCTCGCACGCACGCGGGCGTGTGGACGGGTGCGACACGACACCAACACGACACAAGACACGCTCAGTCACTTAGAAACTCTTATGTGACACTAAAACCTAATTTCCTATTTAATTACTTTCTGAAAATTTGATCAAAATGCCCACTATGGCATTTCGTCGAACACCTGCGATTGTCCACTGATACGTGTCCGGTACAGACACGTAAAGGACATGAGAGGGTGCAAAACATATCCCTACAGTAAGAGGACACCTAGGGCTTGGTGTTCATATAAAGAAACCAAAATTTTATGGAGGGAAATGGGATTTATCTACGTGTGTTCCTTCACAAAGAAAAGCTCCCAAAAGTGAGATCTCCTCAAGCTAGCCAATGGCTCCAAATTGTATCAAACCTGAGAATGGCCTCCACCAACAGTAGGGGGACACAAATTAGGTTACAATGGAAGAAGTTGCAATGAAAATTGACTAATATTGAATAAACTATGAAGAAGTTTCATGAAGAACAAACCTTTCCTTAGAAAAATGAAGGGATGAATAAAAAGGAGGCACAAACTTTGAGAGGGACTTTATAGCAGGGGAGTTCCCTAGGCCGGCCAAGGGGTTAGGGTTAGGGTTGATCCAATGGCTATTATCACATCTAATCTATTCAATGGCTAGAAATCTAGGTTTTCCCCTTCTAGACAAGTTGCAACCTATTTCATTCTAACAAGTCATGACTTAACCTAACTAACCAATACTAAATAATACTAACCATGACTACCTAGACTAGCTATGACTAATCTAGGTTAGGTCCAATCTAGGTTAGGGCTAACACAACACAATGCAATTGATTAATTAATATTTAAATCACACCATCCTATTAATTATATTAAATTCCAATAAAATATATATTAAATTCAAATAATTCAAAAATGACAAAAATACCCCTAAACTAGAAATGTGGTAGATGAAATACCCTAATCACATGGCTAGGCTCTAGGTCAAGCTGTCTCTAGTGTTACTCTAGCAAAATACCAAAACTACAAGTCATGGTTTTAAATAGTTTTTAAAATGATTAAAAATCACCAAAAATCATATTATTATTTAAATATCATAATTAAATAAATTAAAATACAAAATTTCAAAATTACCCTTATTTGGAAAACTGGGTGTTACAGGATCTTCCATACCATCTACTCGATGGTGACTACCCGGAGCACCAGAGTACCTTAGTGGGTTTCCTATATCATTCTCCTACTAGTTATGTACATTATTTTTTGTGGCCTTTAGCCTCCCAGTACGTTTTTAGCTCGTATTTTGGATCTTGACATTTAGCCTACGGTCCTAAACATGATTTTCGTTATTCTAGACTTTAGCTAGATCTTATCATGTAGCCTCATGATTATCCATATATTACTCTTGCTAGTTCTCCTTTTTGTATTACTAGCCTCATGATTATCCATATATATGTAGTTTGGAACGCTTTACTATTTTATGTCTGATGATCATACTTCTTGTACTTTGCATATTTGCATGTGATTGAGATACCTAGGAATGCTTGACCTAGGATCGACTGTTGGTTTATAGTAGTAACCCGGATGTCCATATAACTTATACATTATTTTGGGGTACTGGAGTACTCTGGTATACGTAGCTAGCCTTGTCCATCCCTACTTGCCAGTATTCTGGTTCTGGGACGTGACAAAAAGAGCAGTTGGGATTTGAAATTTTGGGGATTTAAATTTTGATTAGTGAGATAGATTCATATTGCTAGCTAGTTATGGTAAGAATGATTGAGATTTGGCGATATTTAAGATTGCTATTGTGTTTGGGTGAGAACAATTGATAGGTGCATGGTGAAAGATTAAAATTTGATTAGTGATTCTAATTTGGTCGATTGATTTCAAGGATTAGAAATTCTCGAAAATATATCATGAATCAACTTAATAAGAATTTTCTAACGATTTGCTAATGTATTTAGAAATTGAGATTGTGACTTTGATATAGTCAAGTTTGGAAGAATGACTGACAATTGGAAATTGATGTCTGGGAAATGGTTTGATTGACGGAAATACTAAGAATTCGAAATACATTTGGCAGACGAGATACATATAATGAATTGATGGAAATTGGATTTAGTCGATTTTTAAAATATTCTTTTTGATTCTAAATAGAATTAGTTTTAGTGCTTGGGTAGTTGCCTTAGTTCTCCATAGGTTTCCTTGGTGTTGTGAGTTTTAGCTGAAAGATTGGTTTAGCACGAGGTCTTAGTAAGATGACTATCTTATAAGATTCTTTTTCCTTCCTACATATTCTATCTTGAATCACCTTTTCATTTCCTTATCATAGTGATTCGATATCGCCATTTGATCATCACTCAGTCGTCAAAGGAAATATATGTTTCATGGCTATATCATTCATTATCATTTTCGAGCGTATCTAGACGACTTTTAAATCGTGCTTATACAATTTTTTATCGTAACTACACTTGAATTCTATCCTTGATCGTGCCTGGATGATTTTGATTTTGACTTGATCATGCCTAGACGATTTGGTTCTCTTGGTCATGATTAGACCTAAATAATTTTGATCAGGTTTTGATAATATATAATTTGATATTGATCGTGCATATATGATTTGGATTTTTTTTGTCATGTCCAATAACGTTATTTCTGTAATTGATCGT
Source organism: Iris pallida (assembly GCA_029216955.1). Classification (NCBI taxonomy): domain Eukaryota; kingdom Viridiplantae; phylum Streptophyta; class Magnoliopsida; order Asparagales; family Iridaceae; genus Iris; species Iris pallida. Next base: position 4,896,964 of record JANAVB010012599.1, on the reverse strand, counting down.
GCATAGAAATTTTTTGATCGTACTTAGGTCTCGATTCTATCATTGATCATGTTTAGATTTGGATCGTGACTATACCATTTTTGGTTCCATTTCGATCATGCCTAAATTTTGACCTAACTGATTTTGATATTTTTTATATTCTTAGTCATGCCTAGTCGTGCCATTTCAAAATTCGGGGATAAAATTTTTTTAAGGTGTGTAGATTTGTAACCACCATTTTTGAAAAATCCTAATTTTTGAATTTCTATTTCCAATAGATATTCTATAGCTTAATATTAATTTCATGGCAATAGTTGTAATTATTAAAAAGCGTATGGCCTATTTGGTAATCATGTTGTTGTAACTATTTGTAAAAACAAAAGTTTCTGAAATAAAACTTAACTACAAACTAAGAAAGAAAGTATAAAAGTACAATTTGATTCTGGAAAAGTACAACTTTAGGAATTTGATCAGAAGACGATCACTTTATCCCTTGGACGATGCGATGTCGCAGAAGAAATGCTTTGGAACATGCTACGGCAACTTTTTAGAAGATTATGATCATTCGTGATGCTTTTAAGAGTGATTTTGCATGGGCAGTGTTGCATGTACACACCATATTCTATTTTATCCATTCATGCGAATGGTTAGTGTGTGTACTTTCAATATAGTACAAAATAGGTTGATTGTGCACTGTTTGGCACACCATATTCTATTTTATCCATTCATGCGAATGGTTAGCTTAACTGCCTAAGACGCGTGGCATTCTGTGAGAGAAGTGCGCTTAGTCATGGGCAGTGTTGCATGTACACACTTCAAAAATAGTGGCATACGCACCATGTCATCTTAACTGCTTCTGGATGATAGTTGAATGACTGGCGCCAGTTGATGAATGGCGCACACTGTTGTGGAGCGCCAATTGGTGAAATACGATTGGTATTGATTCTGTGAGGAGTTAGCCACTTTGCTCCAATGATAAATGGCACAGAGAAACTGAAAAAGCTCATTATGATCGTTCTGACATAATCTTCTTCGAGCGCTGCATGCTAAGGATTCGAAGGGATGTTTCTCAACTTTGGTGTTGTCAGTCATTATGATTGATGACTTAGCTTCTCGAAGAAGTTTACACGTGGCAGTCAGGCGCCATTTGATGAGATACGCCATTTGTTATTGAGCGCTATTTGATGTTGAGCACTATTTGATGATGGGCACTATTTGATGGCCTGGCGCCATTTGCGAATCTTACAATGTATTTTAAAAGCTTCTACAAGACCCCATTCAAAGTTTTCATTTCAAAAATTGAAATACTTTGAATAAGAAGCATTTCAGAAGATTTTGCGTATGTAGAATCTCAACCGACCTACTGTTCCGTGCGTGATTAGCGTAGATGTTACATAGTTTTTAGGCTATAAATAGCCTACTGTGAGGAGAGAGAGAGAGAGAGAGTCCTTTACTTAGAAATTTTGTTTCTTAAATTCTCTCCATCTTCTTCTTCTCCATCTTCCAAGTTCTTCGAGCTTTGTCAATAGCACCAAAGAGATCCAAGGCGGAGAAAGAAAAGAGCTTGGCCGGATCCATATTGCAAGCTCCATCACTGAGGGTGCCACAATATGCACCGCTGTCAGCGATGGCCGAAGAAGTGAATCCCGCTGTTGGAACTGAAAAATTGGTCGAAGAAGATGAACAACATGATAAGCGTTGTTCGCACATAGCACAAACCAAAGCAAGCGTCAACCGCATCATTCAGAGCATTGGGCAGTATTGTACAAATCTCAAAATGTGCCACCTCCTTCAGAGTGTTGGCCAACACATATCGTGCGCCCTTTGTTCATTCAAAGTGCGCTGCGCGCTATGTGTTAAAATCTTATCAATAACGTACTATTTTATACATGCGCAAAATAAGAACTGTCATAACACATGTGCAATTTAAGAACCGCCATGCTGCACTTGCAATTTTATAATTTGTGCAGAGTTAAAATCACTTAGATTTAATTTTGTAAAAATAATCTTTCATGATTCTAACTCTTGTTTCTTTTTTCTACGTTACCAAAAGCTGAAGTCATCGTCAAGGAAGAAGTGTAATCTCCTTTTATCAAAGAGGAACCGATGACTATTAAGGAAGAAATAATTCCAAAAATCAAAGTCGCTGTTAAAGATGAGCCAGCATCAAAAGGCAGTGGCACCAGAAGCTCCGATCATTCGACACCTGTAGAGGACCTCGATTAATTGGGGCCTTCATATGCGCGATGGTTGAGGGAGTGGTACTTGTCCCAGCATAGCCATTCTCAGGAAAATAAATAAAAGCAATTTTCTTTTCTTGTCTCAATGTTTCTTGCTTGATGTTGCATTTTTGATGTTCTGAGATGTAGTTTATTTTTGCAAATGTAGTCCTTTACTCCTTTTTATGGAGAAAAAATAAAGAACCTTTTGTTTACTTATTTGTATTGAACTTATGATCTTGTGGACTTATCATCTTTGGTACCCCTTGGTTTTTAGGTACAGATAATAAGTTAAGAGAGGAAATCAGAAGTAGTATGGACATGGTATTTTTTTGAAAATTGCACCATTTATTGTATGTGTTCAGAGGTCCGGGACATGATAGAATATAACTTGATGTAATGTTATCTTTTTGAAATGGTGTAATCAATGACGAGTCGTTAGTACAGACAATAGAATTCAGAGGTAATGTGAACGTGAATTCGTATATCTATTGATTACCCTTAAACCAACTGGGGCTTAAGAATAAGATATCTCTTAAAACGACTGGATGTTAAAAGATGGTGTTGAGATGGTAAGTTGTGATGGACATTATGGGATAATCTTTTGAGGATGTACCATAAAATTCGGATTAGACTCTACTGGGGATTTTTGAGGATTTATTATCTGTGGTTTACTCATTAAAGAATGAATAAAAGATAATAATTCAAAGATTTGTGTATGTACAATATTTGTCAGAAAATATAATACATACTCGATCTCAAACATGATATTTCTTCAGGAATTTGCCGTTGATAGGCATCATAGCTATTTGACCGTCTATTCCAGTCAGCTGGTAAGCCCCGTTAGAGAGACTTTGCTTACTACATAGGGACCTTCCCACTTTGGCTCGAACTTGCCTTTGCTCATGTGTGTTATAGTCATCGGATATCTGACAGTAAGGACTAGCTCGCCTTTTTGAAAGGTTCGTACTTTGACTTTACGGTTCAAAGCTTTTGAGATACGGGCTTGATATAGCTCAATATGCTGTTGAGCTAACAACCGTTTATCGTCAAGCGCTTCATTCTCTTAAAGTTGAAGACGATCATTATTTTCTACTGTCAACTCATTGGCGATAGTATCCCCAAGGATGGAATTTAAATCTCCAGCTTCGCATCCGTACACCAAAGAGAAGGGTGTACAGCCAGTTGGGATACGTACTGTAGTACGGTATGCCCATATGCATTCTTCAAGATTTTTGCTCCAGTTATGTTTATTGGCAGAAACGAACTTTTTGAGGAACTTAATAATTGTTTTGTTGAATGCTTCTGCTAAACCATTAGCCGCAGGATTATAAGCTGTAGAAGCAATGTCGTTGATCCGAGTTTCATTACAGAATCGAGTGAATGCTTGACCCATGAACTGATGTCTGTTTTTATGAATGATTCTTCTGGGAACTCCAAATCAATAAATGACATGATACTTGATAAAGCTGATGATACTGCTTGTCTTGACTTCAGCTAGAGTAATAGCTTATGTCCATTTTGAGAAGTATTCGGTTATAGCTAGGATGAACCGATATCCTCGAGATGATGGCAGATTGGTAGGATCGATGAAATCTATACCCCAGGCTTTAAAGGGCCAAGATGCTGTAGTAGGATGCAAGAATTCTGATGGTTGATGGATAAAATCCGCATGGATTTGATATGCTCTGTATTTTCTTGCATATTCGATTGCATCGGCCACCATAATGGGCCAATAGTATCCTATGCATCTAATACGGTCTTGTAGCTTAGGACCAGGCAGATGTGCATCGCAAACACCATAGTGAGCTTCACGTAGTATCTGTATTGCTTTATAGCCTGCAAGACAGCGTAGGAGCATATCATCAAATGATCGACGATAGAGTGTCCTGGACGAGTGACTGTAATAGAATCAGAGTAATCGATGACAAATTGATATTGGTTCTTTAGGGTTTTCTGGTAAGATGTCATGTACTGCAAAGTCGATGAAGGAAGTTCTTCAGTCCTCGCTAGTAGTGCCAATTTCGACTTCATTGCTGAATTCAATACTCAAATTATTTTTTATACAGAATAATTGTCGATTAGCAATGACGATTAAATGTTGTCTTTTCACAGGGACAGCTAACACTGCTGCTAGATTAGCGAGTGCATCGGCTTTCGTATTACATGCTCGACGTACATGTTCAATAAAGAAGCCTTTGAATGATATAGCCAGTTTAACTACTACTTCTTGACAGGGGATAAGATCTTGATGTCGAACCTCATATGTACATCTAACCCGGTTGACAATAAGATTAGATTCTCCGTATACTTCAAGATAGTCGATATATAGTTGTTTAGCTAACTGGAGACCGATAAGCAAAGTGTTGTATTCGACAACATTATTGGAACACGGTTCGTCCAGAGAATAGGCTCTTTGATTGGCTAGCCCTTCTAGGGATACAAGCACAATTCCTATTCCAGCGATGATGATACCATTAGGTCCGATTCTAGATGCACCATCAAAGAATAGATGCCAAGCGAGTATTCCTCCAGAAGTCATATTAGACTTTAGAGTTTCATCAAGAATTTTGTCGTATAGCTTTAAAGTTTCAGGAATTGGATGAGCAGCCAAAAAGTCAACTAGGGCTTAATCCTTGACAGACTTCTATGGAACATAGACCATATCGTACTGTGCTACTAATATCTCCCATCTAGTGAGTTTGGAATTGAGTGTACTAGGCCTTTTCATCAGAACCCCCAGAGGATTAACTTTGGAGATGACATGAATAGTCTGGCCCGTGATGTAATGACGCATCTTCTGGATGGCGAACATCAAGGCTAAGAATTCTTTTTCCACCAGAATGTATCGATGTTCAGTATCGATCATTGTGCAGCTAAGGTAGTAGATTGCTTGCTCATGACCTTCATTGTCATTGTTCATCTGAGCTAGGAGGGCACCGAGAGAGTGATCCATTGCTCGAACGTATATCAAGAAGGTATTCCTGTGATTGGAGGAACTAAGACTGGAGGGTTCATCAAGTACCGCTTAATGTCATCGAATGTTTGCCGATATTTATCAGTCCAAACGAAAGACACACCTTTCTTCATCAGTTGAGTGAACGGTCTGCAGCGTCCAGAGAGATTTGAGATGAATCTCCTGATATACGCAAGTCGTCCCTAGAATCCTTATAACACTTTTAGGTTGCGTGGAAGACGCATCTCTTGAATGGCTTTGACTTTTTCGGGGTCAACGTGTATACTCTTAGAGGTAATAACGAATTCGAAGAATTTGCCACTAGAGACTCCCAGGAATGACTTGGTGGGATTCATCTTAAGTTGATGTTGACGTATTAGATCAAAAATAATCCTTAAGTCTTGGATGTGATCTTCCTTTAAACGACTCTTGACAGCAATATCGTCGACATAGCATTCGACTGTTTTCTGCAAATACTTATAAAAATAGTATGCATAGTCCGTTGATAGGTAGCATCAGCATTCTTGAGACCAAATGGCATGACTGTATAGCAGTAGACTCCCAAAGGAGTACGGAAGGACGTATGCTTTTCATCTTTGGGATTTATCCTGATCTAATTATATCCAGAGAACCCATCCATGAAAGACATTTGTTCGAATACGGAGGTGTTGACATTAGTGATTGGAAGAGGAAGCACGTCCTTAGAAAAAGCTGCATTGAAGTCTTTAAAGTCGATGCAGACTCGAACTTTCCCTATTTTCTTCATGATTGTACGACATTAGCCACCCAGTCAGGATGTTGTTCCTCCCTAACAAAGCCACAAATAATGAGCTTTTTTACTTTCCTATGGAGTCTATAATATCTGGTCAGAACCATCATTGTTATTTTATGATCGGCCTAGCATTTGGCAAAATATTGAGCTTATGGATAGCAATCTGAGGATCTAGCCCTGGCATATCTTCATAGCTCCAGACGAACACGTGAATGTATTCTCTAACGAGTTGGATCAAGTCTTGTTTATCTATTTCAGAGAGGCTTTTGTTGATAAAGATTGGCCTTGGAGAAGCTTCGCCTCTGATATCGATCTGGATTAGCTCATCCTCAGTGGGTGGTTCACGCTGTTCGAAGCGAAGTTCCCATTGAGTATCCAACCTTTGTGCCCAAGACTCGTCCTTATAAGTTTCGATAAAGTCATTATTGTCATTTCCTTCTGGGAATTCCTTTGCCACCATATTGACAGTTGATGAACCTCCCCTATGCTGGTGTCTGAGTCCCATAAAGCAAAATCGAAAGAGTGAGATCGTATCTCTTCATCTCATTCAGATCTATCCGGGGTTGTGTTCGGCGTAATATAGCCTAACACATGTCTGATTTTGTTATAGTATTGTGATGACCTTCCTTTCGAAGTGGGTAGTCGAATAGGAGTACGTCTACCTTTGCCTTCATTCAGTCCAGACACAAAATTATAATCCATTTTTTGAATGATGTTTTTAGATTGCTGACTATAACGAGATAGTTGTATTCTTCCACAATCATCATTTTCAGAATCACTATCGAGTATAGTTCTTTGGTTACGTTCTCTGCTATAGATGATTGCATGTTCCTCATCGTTCCAAGGAGGAACTACGAAGAATGAATTTTGTACCAGTTTATAAACTATCTCATCTTGAAAAGGTTGAATTGCTCCTAAGGTAAGAGGTTTAAAATTGTCCAGAATTTCTAAATAATGCTGTGCATAATAGTTGACATCAATATACTACAAAGGAGAGATTGTTTTATTGATATCTTCAGTCTCAAAAGTTACAATAGCATTTGTGACCTTGGCTGGAGATACTGTAATGCCCCAGTCCTAAAATACGTAGGACTAGGATACATATTCATGCCAGCTACGCATCGAGAGGACTCTAGCCCAGCTCGAATACGTATAAGCTGTCTGGTTTCCTAAAGCAATCTACAAATATCTCAATCCACTGAAGATAAACTCTTGTATAAACCAAGTAAACTAATGCTGGTCAGACATTAGCAAACCGGTTACTACAAGTAACAAGAAAAGATAATATACAATAAAGTGGACCAGACTCTAATGCAATTATCTTGAACAAGCTTCTAATAAAAAATAAAGATTGTAAAACTGGGCTATACAACAGCAATGTCAAAGTAATATAATATAGGACAAAATCTAATTACGGAAGAGAACGATAAAACATCAACTAAATATACCTGCAGTCTTGGTGTAGCAACGTCATCCATCAATGTATAATATCTTCAACTAATACCTGGAGAGATCACCAGGTCCTCAGAGGACTAGCAAGACACATAATATACATGCCTACTGTACAGTAAATAACATGCGAGAAAATAGGAAATGGTACAAGGAACAATATGAGACTAAAGAATAAGTATAAACAGAATACGGTCAAAGATGGTGCTATCAAGCGTGATTAATAGTAAGTCGGGGTAACCGCAGCCCGATGGGAGCTCACAGTCCTATAGTCAGTAGACAATTGGGAATCTCTAACTATAGTAAGTCTCATTCGCACTCGATGGGAGCTTACTAACGAGGTGGTCAGGTATAGTCACGTCTAATAATAGGTCAGGGTTAAATCAAACGATCATGATCGGGTCAAGTCAATCAAGTACCGAAATTCATACTAAGGTTAAGTCCAAGTCAAATAGGCCAGGAGATCATGGCATGGACAAAACAACACTATCACTAGACATGAACAGGACAAGAAAGTAGAACAAGTAATACGGAAAAGAATAAAAATCTACGTGCACGTAAAACTAGAAAGAATTATGAGAGAAAACAAGAGAGATATGTAACAAAACAAGTAATAATGAAAATATAGGAAAGCATGTAAATACTGTAATTTGGCAAGGTGTACTTGTCTGATGTTGCGCCGTGAATCTGAAACGTCGCTCCCGCGTCAACGCCGCCGGAACCCGACGCTCCTAGATAATTAATTAACTAAATTAATCCACTACTCATGAACTTACAATATGACTTAATTAGTCAAGATAATGTTTTAAGATTATATTCAATTTTTCGTGGAACCCTTTGGACCCATACAACCACACACAGGCTCCACGAGACACCGAACACAGTTTTTGGGTTTCCAACTCCCAATTAGTCGGTTATGTTGCTACTTCAATCATATACTTAAAAATCATATAAAAATAATAAGAATATTATTTAAACTAATTCTCTATAGATTTATTTCAGAATTAAATTTATATTTATAAAGAATTATACTACTAGTTGTCTATCGGGTCAACTAGTCTACCCAAAATTTGTCTAGAAATTCATTAATTATCTAAAATTATAAAAATCCTCAAAAATACAATTTAAAAAGAATTAAAATGCCCTAAATATTAGAATATAAAATTTTGATGCAAGGGTTTCATGGTACTAATGGTTTGGAATCTTCTAGGTCAACAAGTCACCCAAAAATGACTAATTTTGACCTACAATTTTCTCGACCGAAATTGAATTGATAAATTCGTAAAAAAATGCTTAAAAATCCTAATTTACATATATTAACCTACACAAAATTTAGTTTTGAAATTTTCTTAAAAAACTTATAGTTCCTTCACAACGTGGTAAGTTTTGGCTCTACCGAAATATGAAAATAGCTATCATAATTCATGAAACATTTATGGGTAAAAATATTACTCAAGAGACATCAAAATACTATTTCTACAGAATTAATACCATAATTTCTACGGATTTATAGCATAGGTTTGAGATGGAAATATTAGGGTTTCTTACCAAAAGTCCTTGCTAGTTGGGTTGTGGAGGCTTCTCCTTGCTAAAGCTCCCACCTTTATTGCTATCCTTGCTTGCTACTCCTCTCTTGATGAGTTTGGAGGGGTTGGAAATAGTTCTAGATGGTTGGATGGAGAAGATACAGTTTTTTTTAGGGTTGGTTTCGTGGAGTTTGGATGGAAGAAGGATGAAAGAAGGAGCCTTTATGGAGGAGGATGAGTTATGTGATGGAGGGGATGATGTAGTAGAGGAAAGGAGATGCTATTTTCGAAATTAATGGTAAAGGAGCTGATCTTGGGTGATAAATAACAGTTTTTGGTGTTAGGGTTAGGGTTTTGAGAAGGGTTGATATATATATATGGGCCTATGGGTTGAGTTTATATATGTAGGAGGGTGTTTCCATGCATGGCATGGCCCGCCAATGTAGGGGATTATTTTTGGATGAAAATTACATAAAAATAATCCTTGGTTGGTCATATGTGGGGTCCACATGGATTGATTTGGTTATTTGATGAGTTGGCTAATTGATTGATTGAGGATTTAAATAAAAGGTTTCCTAATATGGAACTACTTAGATTTCTAAATATAAATGCAATCTAAATCTGAATTAAATATACAATATATATATTTATTAATATATATTAATGCCCAACATGCCTACATAGGTTTGGGTTGGACTTTGGGTCAAATATAAACTAATGCCAACTAGGATTACACTAGGATTACACGTAGACACTTTCTATAATTAGAAACTTTCCAAAATTAAAAACATATTAATATTAATAAAATATATATACAAAATGTATATCAATATGAAGGTATTTGAGAGTACTACATGTCTATTTAGATTGGAATTTGGTTCGGGTCAAGTCGGGGCTAAATTGGTACAACCGGGTCTCCTAGAAAGTCAATAATCTAATAAAAATAAATAAATCATCGGTGGAGTTTAAGTCGCAACTTGGCCTGGTTTTCCTAGTTAGAACACACCTATGGCTCGGCCTTCCCTAACAGGGGTAATAGACTAGTCAAAGTACACGACTACACTATCCGTGCTAAAATTTCTAGTCGATATGTATCTCAAACATAACCATAACTAAGGCCATATATATATAATATTAGACTATTATAAATATAATCATATACACAAAATTGTATTTAAATCTAATTGACTGTATAACATCCAAAATAAATCCATAATAATTATACTGTCATGGCAACCTAACATGGCTTCCTACCAGGTGGGGTTGGCTAGGTTCGGGTCCAAATATATTTTCTAATTTAATCGAACTCTAAGAGTCAACCAATTAGTCTCTTGTGCCATTCGCAATTAAATAGCACATGGAGACTCGATTGGGTGGCACACTCTTAGCATGTGCATCGTAGGCTCAAAATGAGTCAAAACCATAATTGGGTCGAATAGTTTTAATTTATGTCGAGTCCCGAACTCACGTGGGAAGTTAGGTCTGGAATTATGGTAAATAATCTAATTGCCTAAATTTGACCCGAAGTTGCACAAAGTCAAATGAATGCTAGGGAACAAGTTTGGATGAGACATAATATATCAAGTTGAAGGTCTTCCTGTCTACTACAAAACTCATGAAGGACGTTTCAAGAGATGGACATGTCTTGTGCTCCAAAAATCAAAGACACGGAAGAGTACATATATAATTATAATTAAATATACAATATAACCTAATAATTAGAAATACTAAAAAAATAAATTCCAAAAATCGGGGTCCTCACAATCTACCCACCTTAAAAGAATTTCGTCCTCGAAATTAAAATAAGGCTCACTAACAAAGAACCGTACTAGAGTAACAAGGAATAGTTTAAGGGATATGCTAGGTCACTACAGTGTCTCCTAATAAGTCAAGTAATAATCAAGCCTAAACAATTTTGATTTGCAACATTCGTAAAGCTATATATGGTTATCTCTAGTCGCTTTTTTTGGTACTAGCGGTCTTGCAATGATCATGTTGAAGGCTTGTCCTCCTAACCATTTTATCAAGACAATTATATAAGTCTCCTTTCATCTAACCAAGTTAAGTGATACCTATCAATCTGTCAAATCCTAATTTTACAATTGACAGGATATAATAGTAAATGGGTTGGGTTAGGCTTGTCTAGTTCATCTCTTAGAGGGTCGATCTCTACACTAAAAACTACCACTCTATTCTTGATCAAGTGGCCACCATAAGGGCGTAACCCAGTATGATCATATATGTATGCCGATAATGAGGACGTCTACCCACCTTTGGTCAAACTACCTCATCAAACACATGATGCCCTATGGCATATGGCATCTCTAATCCTACTTATCTATCAAACAATCACAATACAATAAGCAAACTAACTTACACTATAACTTAAGAATTTTTTTGCTGAATCCTATATAGCACGATTATTTGCCACTCCAAAATTGGAAGGGACGAGAAGCAATGATACGAAAAAGCAAGGGAATAGTAATCGAGAGTAAATACGAAGTTCAAGGGCGGTAAAAAAATTTCTAAAAGAATTGTCAAGGCAGTTGTGGATTGAGATTCCTAAGGGTTTAGTCATGTTCGCAGGCCCGCTCGGTACAGTGACGTAACCGAAACGGCTAACTCGACCTGCATGGGCTACCAAAAAATATGTAACGCCCCATTTCCAAAATACGTAGGACTAGGATACGTATTCATGCCAGCTACGCATCGAGAGGACTCCAGCCCAGCTCGAATACGTATAAGCTGTCTGGTTTTCTAAAGCAATCTACAAATATCTCAATCTACTGAAGATAAACTCTTGTACAAACCAAGTAAACTAATGCTGGTCAAACATTAGCAAACCGGTTACTATAAGTAACAAGAAAAGATAATATACAATAAAGTGGACTAGACTCTAATGCAATTATCTTGAACAAGCTTCTAATAAAAGATAAAGATTGTAAAACTAGGCTATACAACACCAATGTCAAAGTAATATAATATAGGACAAAATCTAATTACGGAAGAGAACGATAAAACATCAACTAAATATACCTGCAGTCTTGGTGTAGCAACGTCATCCATCAATGTATCGTATCTTCAACTAATACCTGGAGAGATCACCAGGTCCTTAGAGGACTAGCAAGACACATAATATACATGCCTACTGTATAGTAAATAACATGCGAGAAAATATGAAATGGTGCAAGGAACAATATGAGACTAAAGAATAAGTATAAACAGAATACGGTCAAAGATTGTGCTATCAAGCGTGACTAATAGTAAGTCGAGATAACCGCAGCCCGATGGGAGCTCACAGTCCTATAGTCAGTAGCCGATGGGGAATCTCTAACTATAGTAAGGCTCATTCGCACTCGAGGGAAGCTCACGAACGAGGTGGTCAGGTATAGTCATGTCTAATAACAGGTCAGGGTCAAATCAAACGATCATGACCGGGTCAAGTCAATCAAGTACCGAAATTCAGATTAAGGTCAAGTCCAAGTCAAACAAGTCAGGAGATCATGGTATGGACAAAACAACACTATCACTAGACATGAACAGGATAAGAAAGTAGAACAAGTAATATGGAAAAGAATAAAAATCTACGTGCACGTAAAACTAGAAAGAATCATAAGAGAAAACAAGAGAGATATGTAACAAAGCAGGTAATACTAAAAATATAGGAAAGCATGTAAATACTGTAGAGTTGGCAAGGTGTACTTGCCTGATGTCGCGCCGTGAATCTGAAACGTCGCTCCCGCGTCAACGCCGCCGGAACCTGACGCTCCTAGATAATTAATTAACTAAATTAACCCACTACTCATGAACTTACAATATGACTTAATTATTCAAGATAATGTTTTAAGATTATATTCAATTTCTCGTGGAACCCTTTAGATCCATACAATCACACACAGGCTCCACGAGACACCGAACACAGTTTTTGGGTTTCCAACTCCCAATTAGTCAGTTATGTTGCTACTTCAATCATATAATTAAAAATCATATAAAAATAATAATATTTTTATTTAAACTAATTTTCTATAGATTTATTTCAAAATTTCCAGAATTTATATTTCTAAAGAATTATACTACTAGTTGTCTATCGGGTCAACTAGTCTACCCAAAATTTGTCTAGAACTTCATTAATTATCTAAAATTATAAAAATCCTCAAAAATATAATTTAAATAGAATTAAAATGCCCTAAATATTAGAATATAAAATTTTGATACAAGGATTTCATGGTACTAATGGTTTGGAATCTTCTAGGTCAACAAGTCACCTGAAAATGACTAATTTTGACCTATAATTTTCCCGACCAGAATTGAATTGATAAATTCATGAAAAAATGCTTAAAAATCCTAATTTAAATATATTAACCTACATAAAATTCAGTTTTGAAAAAAATATTATAAAAACTTATAGTTCCTTCACAACGTGGTAAGTTTTGGCTCTACCGAAACATGAAAATAGCTATCATAATTCATGAAACTTTTATGGGTAAAAATATTACCCAAGAGACATTAAAACACTATTTCTACAAAATTAATACCATAATTTCTACAGATTTATAGCATAGGTTTGAGATGGAAATATTAGGGTTTCTTACCAAAAGTCCTTGCTAGTTGGGTTGTGGAGGCTTCTCCTTGCTAAAGCTCCCACCTTTATTGCTATCCTTGCTTGCTACTCCTCTCTTGATGAGTTTGGAGGGGATGGCAATAGTTCTAGATGGTTGGATGGAGAATATACAGTTTTTTTTAGGGTTGGTTTGGTGGAGTTTGGATGGAAGAAGGATGAAAGAAGGAGCCTTTATGGAGATGTAATAGAGGGCAGGGGATGCTATTTTCGAAATTAATGGTAAAGGAGCTGCTCTTGGGTGATAAATAAGAGTTTTTGGTGTTAGGGTTAGGGTTTTGATAAGGGTTGATATATATATAGGCCTATGGGTTGGGTTTATATATGTAGGAGGGTGTTTCCATGCATGGCATGGCCCGCCAATGTAGGGGATTATTTTTGGATAAAAATTACATGAAAATAATCTTTGGTTGGTCATATGTGGGGTCCATATGGATTGATTTGGTTATTTGATGAGTTGGCTAATTGATTGATTGCGGATTTAAATAAAAGGTTTCCTAATATGGAACTACTTAGATTTCTAAATATAAATGCAATCTAAATCTGAATTAAATATACAATATATATATTTATTAATATATATTAATGTCCAACATGCTTACATAGGTTTGGGTTGGACTTTGGGTCAAATATAAACTAATGCCAACTAGGATTACACTAGGATTACACGTAGACACTTTCTATAAATAGAAACTTTCCAAAATTAAAAACATATTATTATTAAGAAAATATATATACAAAATGTATATCAATATAAAGGTATTTGAGAGTACTACATGTCTATTTCGATTATAATTTGGTTCGGGTCAAGTCGGGGCTAAATTGGTACAACCGCGTCTCCTAGAAAGTCAATGATCTAATAAAAATAAATAAATCATCGGTGGAGTTTAAGTCGCAACTTGGCCTAGTTTTCCTAGTTAGAACACACCTATGGCTCAGCCTTCCCTACTATGGGTATTAGACTAGTCAAAGTACACGACTACACTATCCGTGCTAAAATTCCTAGTCGATTTGTATCTCAAAATTAACCATAACTAAGGCCATATATATAATATTAGAATATTATAAATATAATCATATACACAAAATTGTATTTAAATCTAATTGACTGTATAACATCCAAAATAAATCCATAATAATTATACTGTCATGGCAACCTAACATGGCTTCCTACCAGGTGGGGTTGGCTAGGTTCGGGTCCAAATATATTTTCTAATTTAATCGAACTCTAAGAGTCAACCAATAAGTCTCTTGTGCCATTCGCAATTAAATAGCACATGGAGACTCGATTGAGTGGCACACTCTTAGCATGTTCATCGTAGGCTCAAAATGAGTCAAAACCATAATTGGGTCGAATAGTTTTGATTTATGTCGAGTCCCGAACTCACGTGGGAAGTTAGGTCTAGAATTATGGTAAATAATCTAATTGCCTAAATTTGATCCGAAGTTGCACAAAGTCAAAAGAATGCTAGGGAACAAGTTTGGATGAGACATAATATATCAAGTTGAAGGTCATCTTGTCTACTACAAAACTCATGAAGGACGTTTCAAGAGATGGGCATGTCTTGTGCTCCAAAAATCAAAGACACGGAAGAGTACATATATAATCATAATTAAATATGCAATATAACCTAATAATTAGAAATACTAAAAAAATAAATTCCAAAAATTAGGGTCCTCACAGATACTATCAGGTTAATAACAAGAGGAGGAGAAAGAGAAGGAGTAGGCTTGTTACAACGAAGGTTGATAATAATAGGCTCAGAAGAGGTGAGCTCACTTTGCTCTACTTTTTCAGTAGGAGGAGCAAGAGTAATGGTTAGCATCTGAGAAGATGAAGGACGAGAGGTGCGTCCTTTAACTGAAATCACCAAGACGTCGTCTGAGTTATCTTTTTAGTCTTCCTCTGTGTCCATAGCCATCACGACCTTCATGTACTCTTCTTTGTACATTCTGGGGTCTGTATAGTAGGCATCGATATCTCAAAAAGATTAAGGTCAGCAATTTCTGTCACGACCCGATCCCAAATTGTTGGATCGAATCGGATCATGCCCAGCCTGTACCGTTGTTGAGACGGCGGCAGTAAGCTGTTCCATTGCAGGTATTCATAACAACACTAGTACATTTGTCACAACTGTTCTATTCGAAATTTGAAACTTTGTTTAATAAATATTCAGAAATACAACTGGAAGGAAAATGCTGAAATAAAACTACAAACTCCAAATAAAAGAAAATGCAGAAAAGGAAACTATCTAGACATCAGGTTCAGTAGTCCCAGGATCAGCGTCCTCCAGAGACGGCTCCGGTACCGTCGCAGGGTAGAGAACCGGATCATAATAGCCATAATAGAATAGCTCGTCATCCTTAGTGTTACCTAAAATGTTGTCTCCAGTCAGGAGGGAGCAAGAACGAAATATGCATCTCATATCTTAAATAGTAATTGGAAAGTGCAGGATAAACAGTTTGAAATAATGATTTACAGCAGTTTAAAACAGTTCAGTGTGTTTTGAATATGCAAACGTCTATGACCGGCTTGGGTTGATCAGTAGTATCCTAGCGATACGATATGGCTTATCCCCGTGTGTGAGAGGGGTAAGCTAACACAGTCAGTTCAGTAGAGGATTTGGTCATAAACGTTTACACTATTCCCCCAGTCCCAGATTCAGTAACAGTAACAGTCGGTAGAGTTCCGTGCCAGCAGTGTGGTTTAACATGCATCTTAACTTTACTAAATAAAATACAGGAATACACAAATCGTAACTTGCCTTGTATTAGATTGACTGGAAGAACGAGTCGGTACCGAGGAGGAACGTCAGTTGTAACTTCGAGTTCCTACAGTTGAGAGCTCGACTTAGAACCTTTAATAACCAGACTAAGTGTGCTAGTTGCAATCTCTAGTAGTCCTGTCCTAGTCAGATTTTAAATTGTATTAAACTACAGCTAATGATTACGTCGCAACTACGTGCGTTGATTAAACCGGTTAATTGGATTATTTGGAAAATACACGAGAATCAATTACAATTTGGAAAACTTTGTGTTTTGTAATATATTTATAAAAATACAGTTTTCTTTTAGTGATAAACCGTGAACTAGTTATTTACTAATATTTTATCCATTTTAATTAGTTCTTAATTAATCAGTAAATCGCGCTCTAATCTACGATTATGCGACTAATCAAAAACCACCCAAATTTCACATCCACCAAAAAAATAAAATAAAACTATGCTACACAATACAATGGCACAGCTAATGGTCCTAGGGTGGGCTTATGCCCTGTACAATTTTCTTTTACATCAAAATAAGAGAAAATGACTTAATTATTAAATAAAGTGCAGGAATTAAATAACTATAAATAATAGCCTAAATATTAATTAAAATAATTAAAAAGATAGCTAAGAGTCTCAGACTCGGTCCATTCCTCAAAATTCGGCTAATACCCCAACGTCCGGTCGGACTGGTGCGTTTGCATTTCGCCGGGGCCCACAGACCGGTACGGTCGTCGCCCGAAAAATTAGTTTAAAATTTATTTTCGAAAGCCAATTTTGAAATCAATATAAATATAGTTTTTGTAAAAATTTGGGCAGCACTTCCTCTATTTCGGGACAAACCCAAAACTGGGAAATGCGCCACGGAAAACCTACAAATATTTCCAACCCAAAATAATCCCACCGAATATATCCACCAAAATAATCCCAAGCCACAGAAAATAATTCCCAAACCACCGAATTTTCCGAAATGTCCGGGAATCCCATAATCCAACCAATTCACACCAAACCAGCAGATAAAACACAGGAAAATACGCTAACGTAGCTAATCGAAAATATAACGCAGCTAACCGGATTTCCCGAAGGGAATCAGGGGACCGATTTTCATCACCGACTCTACGGGAGGGACGAACTATTGTGATTATCCAGAAATTACCAAATTCCGTTGGCGGGGAGCCGCAGGAAAAACTCGGGAATAATCCGAAACAAAGTTCGGCAGCAGGTCGCAGATCCCGGACAGCGGGAGAGGGCTCGCGAACAGATCTGGCTCAACCACGCACAGAAGAGGGGCGCGCACGGGAGAGAGATCGGTCGGCTGCGCTAGGGCACGCCTCGCCGGGACAGAGGGTCGGCCGTGGGGGAGTCCACGGACAGCGGCGGGGAGAGGCCGCGGAGGAGCGCGGTGGGCGCTGGCCGCGGGAGCTAGGGCACCGGGCGGGGAGCCGCCGGTCTGGCTGCGGGCGGAGGAAGCCGCATGGCCACGAGGAAGTCCGGCCGAGGGGTCGCGGGCTCGGGAGGGAAAGCACGCGCGGAGGCGCGGTCGGCGGGGAGGAGCGCGAGGCCGCGCTGGACGGAAGGGCGCGGGCGGATCTGGCCCGCTGGCGCGGGCGGCGGCAGTTCGCCGGAAGGGCGCGCGGCCACGGCAGCGGGGAGCCGGTCGGGCTCGGCGCGGGAAAGAGTCCGCGGTGCTCGGGGAGTCGCACGGAGGCGCGTGAGGCTGCCGGAGTTGGCGGCGCACGGGAGGGCTTCGTACAGCGGCGGACTGCGGAGAGCCGGTCGGGCTCGGAGAGGTCGCACACGCGCGGTTGGCCGGAGTAGGCTTCGCCGGGGAAGTGCGTAAGAGGAGGGGATCGGGGTTAGGGTTAATGGTAGGGTTTCTGAGAGATGAAGAGGGAGAGAAAGAGTTGTGAGGAATGGTTGAGAGTAAAGAGGGAGTTATTCCCTTCTGTTGAATTCGTGAGAGAGTGAGAGTTAATTCTCTTTTCTCTGATGAAAGAAGTGTGTACGGGGAGAGATGGGGGAAGTGGAGGGTTATTATTAGAGGGTGGGTTGTAACATGTGTCGCTTTGTGTGGTGGGGAGTAAAGATGGGTAACAGAACAGGTGAAGAGTTACCAATTCAAAGGGAGAAAATTGCTGGTCCTTCGGGACCAGCCCAAGACTAGGTTTTTATTAGTTTTTTTTAATTATTAGTTAACCAGGATTTGGAAAATAAGAAAGGGGTTGGATACAGGCTCAGGCCTGGCTCTGGGCTCGGACTCGGGTCTGGGTCCAAAAACGAAAATCCATGTTATATATTTTTTCAAAAATCCTTTTTCACCCAAAAATAATTAATAGTAATATTAATAATAATAATTTTAGAAAACGCTAATAATATTAATAATAAACTCTAATAAATAAATACGAGAATTATGGGTTTCACAATCTTCCCTCCTTAGAAAATTTTGTCCTCGAAATTTAAAGTAAGGTAGGAAAGACAAACATGTACGGGTACTGCGTCCGTAACTCAGGTCCAACCATAAGGATTTCCAAGGCAGTCATGGATGAGACAGTTTAGAGACAAGTTTTATTTATGGTGACATCCATGCAGAAAGAATACAAAAAGCGAACCAAAGTACATGAGGTTGATCAGACCATCACGCACCGATCCTGATTAGACAATATATTAGTGGGTGCACCCAATAAGATATCGTCATGATCAAGCTTGATAAAGAGATAGCTTGCAAAACTAGGCTAACTTCGTCAGCATCAGTCAAGTTTAGAACAAAAAGATAAGAAAATAGGAGTTTAAGTGATGGCTCAAATATGATCTTCTTCTTAACTCTGACTAGGCTTGCAACTGGTTTCTCTGGCACTGAAAGGTTGATTCCAATCTTCAGTTCTGAATTATCCAAAATGTGACTCGGATCCGAAATGTAACGTCTGAGCTGTGACGTTGAAGACGTTGCACATTCTCAATATTAGCTGGTAGAGCTAACTGGTACGCTACTTCCAACTCGTCTTAAACTTCAAATGGCCTGATGTTCCTGGCCTCAATTTCCAGCTCCGTCAAAACTGATTGTTCCTCTGGTAGGAGAAAACTTCACCAAAAGCAATTTGGTCTTCTCAAGACCTACCAAAATCCAAGACGCAAAATCTCAATACATCTTCAAGCGTCAGGATTGACCTCTCTGCTTGCTCGTCCCGCGGTACTCCATGAATCCGGTAGATGTGCTTCCCGTACAATGCTGCCCACTTCTTAGTGGATAAAACCAACTTTGAAGGAAAATAAAGTGTGCCGACTTAGTCAGTCGGTCCACTATAATCCAATTGGTGCCCTTCCCTCCTTGGGAACAAGGCAATCCTTACTCAAAGTTTATTGTTATACGCTTCTACTTCCACTCCGAATTGTCCAGCAGCTCCAACAAACTTGATGTTCTCTTGCTAAATTCCTCATGTTGACAAAATCCCATACCTGGAATTGTCCTTCTTTATTCCATAACACCAATCAATGGAGGCATATTTCGATACATCTTATTATCTCCTGAATATATGGAATACTGCGACTGGTGCATTTCTTTCATCAACTTGTTCCTCCGTTTGTCAGCCAATACGTAAAGTCTCGTACCATTCTTCAGAGTTAGAACCCTCAAGTGTTCCAGCCAACATTTGATCTCTAAGCCTGCAAAGTATCTTGTTTTAAAACTACGTCCTCTTGATTTCGTCCATCAGCCTCGAACTTCATCAGCATCCAGCTCCGTCCTTCTATTTTCAGGTAGTATAACCTCCAGTCCAAGCTTCTCGACGTCTTCTAGCAGGTGCTAGTTCTTGGTTAAGAACTTCGCCATCCGTATCGACCAAGTGCATCAGCGATTCACATTAGCCTTACCTGAATGGTACTGCAGGTTGATGTCAAAATTCTTCATCTGCTTCAGCCATATTCTTAGTCTAACATTCAGCCCTTTCTGAGTGAAGACATATTTCAGACTTTTGTAGTCCGTACATATTTTTACTCCCTTTCCATAAAAATCATGCTTCCATAGCTTCAAAATAAAGATAATTGCAGCAATTCAAATTAGGCGTGGGATGATTCTTCTCATGAGTCTGTAGTTGCCTACACGTGTAAGCAATTACTTTCCCATGTTGTTGAAGAACGCAACCCAGTCCTTTTCCAGAGGCATTACTGTAAATTGAGAAACCACCGGTTCCTGCGGGTAGCGCAAGGATTGGTGTAGTGGTAAGTCTCTTCTTCAGCTCCTCAATGCCGTCTGACAAACTTTCGTTCAGATGAACTCTTCATTCTTCCAAGTGAGCTTCGTCATCGGCTCAGCAATCTTGGCGAAATCCTTCACGAACTTCTGATAGTAGCCAGCCAAGTTCAAAAAACTTCTGAATTGAACTTGGGGTTTACCACTCTTCAACAGCAGCTATCTTTCATCGAAATTTCTTCTCTTGACAACATGGCCAATAGTCCACCTTGTCAAAGAAAAATCTACGTTCAGATAACTTACCATAAAACTTCTTTTTCCTCAAAGTTTCCAAAAACTTCCTCAGGTGTTCTTCATGCTCTTCTTCAGTCTTCAAATATATCAGAATGTTATCGATGGAGAAGATAAACTGATTCAAATACTCATGAAAATCTCTGTTCATGAGATTCATGAACACAGCAGGAGCATTTATTAGTCCAAACGACATGACCAAGAATCCATACTTGGTGTTGAATGCCGTCTTAGAAATGTTCTCTTCCTGACTTTGATTTGATGGTAGTCAAATCTTAAGTCAAACTTCAAAACACTCTAACTCCACACAACCAGATCAAACAGATCCTCGATCCGGGCAGAAAGTACTTGTTCTTTAGTGTCTGGTAATCGACGCACATCCGTTGTTCCATCTTTCTTGGGTACAAACAAGATAGGTGTTCCCTAAGGTGAAGTTCCACCCGGAATAAATCCTAGAGCCTTCAGTTCATCGATCTGGTCCTTCATCTTCTATGATCTTCGAGTCTGAATCATGCCTTATTGTAAGGGGCAGGGTCTGCTGGATAGGGAGAGGGTCCTTAGATTGTGGCCTAACAGGTGTTGCTAGAATATGAGCTCTGGTTTGATGGAAAGATAAAGGCAGTCCTTTACCCGATGTTTAGCAGATCTACATGCCAAATATTGTCCCAATCTCTTGCGGCAACTAACAGCCTGATGACCAGGCCTCTTGCAATAGTTACAAGCCCATAGCTGCTTATGACAAGGCTGCCGGAAAGTAGAGTACTTGATGGGACCCAATTATCTTCTAGATTCAGGGGTATCCTCCCTAGGACAAAGTTCTGCTCTAACTTGGTTTGGAGATAGCTAAGGCTACATCATGACGTTCTTCATGTCTTCTCTCGTGATATTCATCTGTTCCTGCTGGGCTTCATCTTGAGCTTTCTGGAGCTCCAGGATTTTTTGAAATAGGACAACCATTTGGAAGATGATTGCTGGTACTAGTGGAGCAACAAAAATGAATACTCTACCAAGGAAATGCAACTCAGTTGAGATGAGGTAGGAATCGCCAGTGTAGTAAAAACTTCACTGGATGCACTATGAGGACGGTCAAACAGCCGCGAGGGAAAGACCCTGGCTTGGTTGAGGAGATGGGGTATGATCTGGAGATGTCACCTCATCGCCAGCAGGATTGGTCTTGTCAATGGTCATTCTCTGGAAGGTTTAGGATGCAAACATAAGCAAGGTATCCTACCAGTCTATAATCAAACAAAAATATTTATTTATAATATATTTCGGTCCTATGTTGTGACAAATTGATGTTCTAGTGTTCTAATTGTTTCTAAATATGTTTTCCTAAGTTGTTGTTCTGACCTGCATGGGCCACCACTAAAAATATGTCACGACCCGATCCCAAATTGTTGGATCGAATCGGATCATGCCCAGCCTGCACCGTTGTTGAGACGGCGGCAGTAAGCTGTTCCATTGCAGGTATTCATAACAACACAAGTACATTTGTCACAACTGTTCTATTCGAAATTTGAAACTTTGTTTAATAAATATTCAGAAATACAACTGGAAGGAAAATGCTGAAATAAAACTACAAACTCCAAATAAAAAAAAATGCAGAAAAGGAAACTATCTAGACATCAGGTTCAGCAGTCCCAGGATCAGCGTCCTCCAGAGACGGCTCCGGTACCGTCGCAGGGTAGAGAACCGGATCATAATAGCCATAATAGAATAGCTCGTCATCTTTAGTGTTACCTAAAATGTTGTCTCCAGTCAGGAGGGAGCAAGAACGAAATATGCATCTCATATCTTAAATAGTAATTGGAAAGTGCAGGATAAACAGTTTGAAATAATGATTTACAGCAGTTTAAAACAGTTCAGTGTGTTTTGAATATGCAAACGTCTATGACCGGCTTGGGTTGATCAGTAGTATCCTAGCGATACGATATGGCTTATCCCCGTGTGTGAGAGGGGTAAGCTAACACAGTCAGTTCAGTAGAGGCTTTGGTCATAAACGTTTACACTATTCCCCCAGTCCCAGATTCAGTAACAGTAACAGTCGGTAGAGTTCCGTGCCAGCAGTGTGGTTTAACATGCATCTTAACTTTACTAAATAAAATACAGGAATACACAAATCGTAACTTGCCTTGTATTAGATTGACTGGAAGAACGAGTCGGTACCGAGGAGGAACGTCAGTTGTAACTTCGAGTTCCTACAGTTGAGAACTCGACTTAGAACCTTTAATAACCAGACTAAGTGTGCTAGTTGCAATCTCTAGTAGTCCTGTCCTAGTCAGATTTTAAATTGTATTAAACTACAGCTAATGATTACGTCGCAACTACGTGCGTTGATTAAACCGGTTAATTGGATTATTTGGAAAATACACGAGAATCAATTACAATTTGGAAAACTTTGTGTTTTGTAATATATTTATAAAAATACAGTTTTCTTTTAGTGATAAACCGTGAACTAGTTATTTACTAATATTTTATCCATTTTAATTAGTTCTTAATTAATCAGTAAATCGCGCTCTAATCTACGATTATGCGACTAATCAAAAACCACCCAAATTTCACATCCACCAAAAAATAAAATAAAACTATGCTACACAATACAATGGCACAGCTAATGGTCCTAGGGTGGGCTTATGCCCTGTACAATTTTTTTTTACATCAAAATAAGAGAAAATGACTTAATTATTAAATAAAGTGCAGGAATTAAATAACTATAAATAATAGCCTAAATATTAATTAAAATAATTAAAAAGATAGCTAAGAGTCTCAGACTCGGTCCATTCCTCAAAATTCGGCTAATACCCCAACGTCCGGTCGGACCGGTGCGTTTGCATTTCGCCGGGGCCCACAGACCGGTACGGTCGTCGCCCGAAAAATCAGTTTAAAATTCATTTTCGAAAGCTAATTTTGAAATCAATATAAATATAGTTTTTGTAAAAATTTGGGCAGCACTTCCTCTATTTCGGGACAAACCCAAAACTGGGAAATACGCCACGGAAAACCTGCAAATATTTCCAACCCAAAATAATCCCACAGAATATATCCACCAAAATAATCCCAAGCCACAGAAAATAATTCCCAAACCACCGAATTTCCCGAAATGTCCGGGAATCCCATAATCCAACCAATTCACACCAAACCAGCAGATAAAACACAGGAAAATACGCTAACGTAGCTAATCGAAAATATAACGCAGCTAACCGGATTTC
Organism: Iris pallida; assembly: GCA_029216955.1. Taxonomy (NCBI): domain Eukaryota; kingdom Viridiplantae; phylum Streptophyta; class Magnoliopsida; order Asparagales; family Iridaceae; genus Iris; species Iris pallida. The sequence continues at coordinate 4,872,994 of JANAVB010012599.1, read as the reverse complement.
CCGAAGGGAATCCGGGGACCGATTTTCATCACCGACTCTACGGGAGGGACGAACTATTATGATTATCCAGAAATTACCAAATTCCGTTGGCGGGGAGCCGCAGGAAAAACTCGAGAATAATCCGAAACAAAGTTCGGCAGCAGGTCGCAGATCCCGGACAGCGGGAGAGGGCTCGCGAGTAGATCTGGCTCAACCACGCACAGAAGAGGGGCGCGCACGGGAGAGAGATCGGTCGGCTGCGCTAGGGCACGCCTCGCCGGGGCAGATGGTCGGTCGCGGGGGAGTCCACGGACAGCGGCGGGGAGAGGCCGCGGAGGAGCGCGGTGGGCGCTGGCCGCGGAAGCTAGGGCACCGGGCGGGGAGCCGCCGGTCTGGCTGCGGGCGGAGGAAGCCGCACGGCCACGGGGAAGTCCGGCCGAGGGGTCGCGGGCTCGGGAGGGGAAGCACGCGCGGAGGCGCGGTCGGCGGGGAGGAGCGCGAGGCCGCGCTGGACGGAAAGGCGCGGGCGGATCTGGCCCGCTGGCGCGGGCGGCGGCAGTTCGCCGGAAGGGCGCGCGGCCACGGCGACGGGGAGCCGGTCGGGCTCGGCGCGGGAAAGAGTCCGCGTTGCTCGGGGAGTCGCGCGGAAGCGCGTGAGGCTGCCGGAGTTGGCGGCGCACGGGAGGGCTTCGCACAGCGGCGGACGACGGAGAGCCGGTCGAGCTCGGGGAGGTCGCACACGCGCGGTTGGCCGGAGTAGGCTTCGCCGGGGAAGTGCGTAAGAGGAGGGGATCGGGGTTAGGGTTTCTGGTAGGGTTTCTGAGAGATGGAGAGGGAGAGAAAGACTTGTGAGGAATGGTTGAGAGTAAAGAGGGAGTTATTCCCTTCTGTTGAATTCGTGAGAGAGTGAGAGTTAATTCTCTTTTCTCTGATGAAAGAAGTGTGTACGGGGAGAGATGGGGGAAGTGGAGGGTTATTATTAGAGGGTGGGTTGTAACGTGTGTCGCTTTGTGTGGTGGGGAGTAAAGATGGGTAACAGAACAGGTGAAGAGTTACCAATTCAAAGGGAGAAAATTGCTGGTCTTTCGGGACCAGCCCAAGACTAGGTTTTTATTAGTTTTTTTTTAATTATTAGTTAACCAGGATTTGGAAAATAAGAAAGGGGTTGGATACAGGCTCAGGCCTGGGTCTGGGCTCGGACTCGGGTCTGGGTCCAAAAACGAAAATCTATGTTATATATTTTTTCAAAAATCCTTTTTCACCCAAAAATAATTAATAGTAATATTAATAATAATAATTTTAGAAAACGCTAATAATATTAATAATAAACTCTAATAAATAAATACGAGAATTATGGGTTTCACAATTTCCTTCTTGATCTCTCCGTTGTCATCCATGTACTTGAAGCACTGATGGATAGTGGATGTCACAATATTATGTTCATGCAACCATGGCCTTCCTAACAACAGGTTGTAGGAAACGTAATTGTCAATCACATAATAGGTGACTTTTGTAAGAAGATTGCCGATTTGGACTCTCAAGCGAATCTTTCTAAGTGGTTTACTCTTCCCAGAATTGAATACAAGAATAGTTATAACCGTTGCTGAGAGACTGTGGACTGGAATCTTTAGAGAATCCAGCAAAATTTTCAGGATTATGCTGAGTGCAAACCCAGGATCGATAAGGATACGATCCACCCTTATTATGTCGACGTAGCCAGTGAAGTAAAGAGGTCGGTCGTGCCGATTGTCCTATAATAGCATGTCATCTTGGGTGAAGGTAATATTCAGCATTATTTCCATCACACTATGACATTAAGGACATACTACAGGTTCTTCGTCTGACTTTTTAAGATATGCAAGACAAGCATCAGTTTGCATCAGGGCTTCGCTTAATATTTCTCGAGTTTCCTTCGAGAGACGAAGGTGCTCAAAAATCGATAGTCTGGCCGGAGTACTAGCTGAGCTAGTATGTCAAAGTTATACGTCTTCTGAAGGCCTTGTAGTTGGGTCTTCTTCAGGATGTTGTCAAAGTGAACATGTTGCTTGCCTTTATCAACTGCTGTCGATTTAGAAGGGCTCGAATCAGCTGGTAGAGCCAATGTTGGAACAACATCGAGAGCAGAAGGTGGAGTAACAACTTCGTTCTATTGACCATCTGGATAGTCTCAGAGAAAGAGTCTACCAGACCTGGTACCGGTCAAAACTTTCTCTTCTGAAGCAGGTAAAAGGGAAACCATATTACAGGTTCTCAATCGTGCCTTACTTTTGGAGAGTTTCTTTTTCTGATGGAAAATCATGTGATCTGTCCCAAATTATAGTCCGACATAAGACTTGTTGTCTTAAAGTTATAAAGATAGAGGTATTGGAGACACATTCCCATTTTTCAAACCTGGTACTTTTTGAAAGTCATATTCCATCTTTATCATCAGCTCATGAGATTGCTGACTATATCAATGGAATTTAGGTTGGTAGTTTGGCTCTGATGTTGGCGAAGTACTTCTGAAAAAGAAGACATGGACCCTGTCGGAATGAAAGTATTCTTCGAAAAAGAAATACGACCGTCAAGCAAGGAGTGCTCACTGTGGACACACACAAAAAAGAAGAAGAAATGCTATCTTTTCTTATTGGCGCAAGGTACCACAAATCGAGTACGCCGGAGAGATCCTGCACTGAGGATCCCCGAGTACAAAAAGAATTATGGGGAATGGGACGGTGGAGATCGAGCGGCAGTTGCTCCTTTACTCCGTTGACACTTCGATTACAAAAGTTGGAGAAAACCTAAGAAAATTGCTAACTCTCGGCTCACTGGCAAGAAGGACAGCAATTTGGCTCTTGAAATGCTCTTTGTTCTGTGTCTCTTTTTAGAGGGGGACGCCCTCTATTTATAGTCATTTTGGCACTAAAAATGACTGTTATGCGCCCACAGGTAGAAAATGTACTGATTTTACTGTAGGCGCATAACACTCCTTTGGGCGCAAAGAGTGTAGGCGCATGGATGCTGGATGATCGTGGATAGATCGTAGGGTTGCCGTGGAGTTGACGTAGTCGCATGTTTCGGTGCACGATTGCTCGTGGAGACTGACGTGGCTGCATGCTTTGGTGCACGATTGATCGTGGAGTTTGACTGAGTCATAGGGATCTGCTTTCTTGGGCGCATAGAGCGGTAGTGAGTTTATGCGCCCACACTTGGGTGCATGTAAGCGCATAGACCCTCATAGATCCTGCAGGCGCATAGCTCCTCATTGATCCTGTTGGCGCATAGCTTCTCTTTGATCCTGTGGGCTCATAGCTCCTCATTGATCCTGTGAACGCATAGCCCCCTCTTTGACCATGTGGACGCATAGCTTCTTTTGTCTTTGTATTTTTCATGCTGCTACAAGACCCCTTTCAAAGGTTTTGAGACTCGAACGAGTGTCGGAATACTTTGAAAGAAGCATGGGCAAAACTGTCTCCACCAGCTTCGTGGATGCATGATAGAAATGACCCTTTGGGCGCATAGGTGTCTGCCAGGCTGTCTGAATGTGGCCGTTGAGATCTTCCTTGGAAATTTGAAGCGATAGGCTCGTTTTGGAACGGTATTTTGAAAAGGTCTGTTCTCTATGCGTAGTCTGTATCAACAGATAGCAGGCATATAATCTGCAAGAGACTGTCTTTATGTAGGCACATTGAACGCGTAGGCGCATAGACCATATGGGCGCATAGGCCATGTGGGCGCATAGATCTCCGTTCATGCCTATAAATAGGTCTTGAAGAGAGGGAAAGCTCATTCTCTCTTATTTTCAGAATTTTCAAAGAGTTTTTTCTTTACTCTCTTTCGAGCAATCATGTCTCCCAAGGCTGCTTCGACTCCCAAGAAGTCTGCAAAGGGCAAGAAGGCTCCATCAGCTAGTTCTCCTCCTTTGGCAGCGTCGTATCTGATTCAGGACACCATCATGGGTGAGGCGATGTCTCCAGAAAAACAAAGTCTCAAGCGTTAACTTGTGATGCTCGGACTTTTCTCTGCTTGGGCACATAACCATCGATATGCGCCTAAAGTAAATACTTCTTTTATGAGCGGACTTATGCGCTCACAGATGCATGCGCCCATGCACTCTGTTGTGTTATACGCCTAGGCACTTGTCTGTGTCATGCGACCACATAAAACATGTGCTTATGCGCCCACGCAGAATTTCTGCTTATACGCCCATGCAGAATTTGTACTTATGTGCCTATAGTCCCTTTGGGCACATAACATCAGGGCGCATAGAATTTCTCAGTACTTAGATATTTTTTCTATAGATTCTAAGTCTGACTTTTCCTTATGTCTTCCCAGTTGACATGGTTGTCCCGGTTCTTGGGCGGATTCCTCTTGGCTCTGCCCGCCATGCTTTGGATTCAAGCCTTGTTACCGCAATGGTCACAAAAGCTCAGGTGAAGATCAGTCATGACCAGCCTTCGGTGCGGTTGATTGCTATGCTTGAGCAGGATAAAATGTTCTTGAAGCAGATGATAAATGAAGAGAAGTTCACACTCGGAGAGGCACGGAGCTTTAAGAGACCGTACTTCTTGTTTACTGACAGCCTAGGATTTGAGGATAACGAGACGATATGTCTAGAAGACCCTCTGGTAGTTAGGTTAAATAACTAAAGAATATGGTTGCCATCGATGAAGCACCAATACCCTCTGTCAGCGTTTATTGATCTGGCTGTGCAAAGGCAGATGAAATGGGACCTGACCCCTAAACTGTATGGGGTCATTTCTGGCAGGATCCAATTCAACTATGGTGACCGAAAGAAGGACACTTTCAAGTTTGTCAAGGGCTCCACGTCCTACTCCACGAGGGGCAACATCTTGGGGCCATAATAAACGATGTCCCGACTGATCTTCACCCTTACGCTGCTGAGATTCTCTCCAACTTGATGCTGTCAAAGAAGGAGTCGTATTCGAGTGGGAAGCTGTGGATGGAAGGTTGGAGATACTCTGTCCCGTTCTGGAGCGACCTTACTGGATGGGTGCTCTCGACTTACGAGGCCACCCTAAAAGCTGTCGGTCTTTTTAATGCCGTTAGAGCCACCCAATATGGCATTAAGGTTAACTGGCCTATGTTTATATCATTGATGGAGTTGTACAACCATCACACGTGTACCTTCTTCACTCCGGGTGGAGAGATGGGTCTGGCTCTTTACGAGATACAGGCGATATCAAAACTTCCCTACGGGACTGAGCCATACGAATAATACGTCCCCTGTGATGAGGAGCTCCTAGATTTGGAGAGGAAGAACTTTGAGATGATGGAGGTGCACAAAGAGTTTCTCTGTCATATTTTTATTTATCACCAGATCACGAAGAAGGGTAAGACTGAGGGGTTCCTTCCCCATACGAGGGCCTGGACCAACTACATCTTTATCGGAGAAGGAGGTGACGACCAGTCTCTTTCTCGACCCGTAAGCCCTCGACAAAATCTGAGATAGAGCAGTTGATGGCAGATCACGGGGCTATAGATGTCGAAGATAGTGACAATCCTGAGGAAAACTTCCCGGTTTATCATTTATTCAGGCAGGCCGAGTTCAAGCTGTCAGAAAAGGCAGTACTAGCCGCTTTCTTGATGACATGGCTTCGTGATTGTGTAGTCTCTTGTGGTTTAGGGTCTATTGAAAGAATAAGTCGAGGTGTGATACTTCCAGCTGTAAAGCTGGCCTTTGGATGCCAACTTGCCCTCTTCCTGCGATGGTCTGCGCCATCCAACGGGGCTTACGATACTTCGTTGTGAACGCGGTGACACCCGATGGCAGAAAGAATTTTGTTAGGACTGAGTTTCCCTTTTATTATCTGATGGGATGGCTTGTGCTGCATTGTCCCAGATTAATGAATGTCGGGCTGATGGCAAACGCTTTGGCGGAAGATGCCTTTCTTCGAAGATTCAAAGATACGGATTGGACCGTTACAAGGGTGCCTGTTTGTAGGAAGGCTTTGAGTTTTTTGCATAACTATGAATTCTTCAGAGTGTCACCTCCGCCTGGTAGTGGCCACGTAGGAGACACCCTAGTAGATGAGGGAGCACACACTGCTAGCCTTCCTATTAGGGCATTTTGTTGGCTCCAGTCCATTAGGCCTTCCCATCTGGTGTTTAGGAATATGAACCACACTTTCCTAGAACCTTATCTGTCGAGTCGCTTTGCACAGCAATTCGGTTACAGCCAGCTTCTTTTGGGCATTCCCAGCCCTCATCTACAGTCGATAGGGAGCCTGATCGATGGGGCACGTGCATGGGGCTACTATAATACTGGATGTACGGGGGCAGTTTTTACCCTACCAGAAGATAAGCCTGACACCCACATGCTTTTTGCTGCTGCCAAGTTCTATATTCAGGTCAATACCCTTCATTCTCGGTATGACCATGAGCAGAGTTTAATATCGGGGACTAGGCTTGCCCCTACTCTTGCTGATATAGGACGAGTGCGCGCAATGGGGGGTTATAGAAAGGAAGGTGCCGTACCCTCAGTTGAGCTGACTGCAGCGCCACAGCAGAGAGTTGTTCTTGAGGAGTCTATTGTTGCAGCGCCTCGGAGAGAGGATACTGAAAACCTCTTCCTGACATTCCTCATAAGAGGAAAGCTTCCACCGAGCTGGTTCCACGACCCAAAAGGAAGAATGTTGTTGTCTCCCGAGGGAGAAAGAAGGTCACGGACGTGAGTGCCAGCTCACCTCCTCCCAGAAGATCTTCTCGGCAGACGGCGTCACGGGCCGTTACCATTCGGGAGGTAGATCCTTTCCTAGACTCCATAGCCATTTTGGTCAAACCGTTAGAAGTTTTCTCACCATTGCGTTTGTCCTTTATGCAGGACGTTGAAGTCATGACTGCGGCAGGTGCTTCTTTGTCTGAAGAGGTGGACAAAACAACAGTGTCCCATGCTCGTCCTCAACCGATGGATGAGGGCGGGTCTTCTTCAGTTATAAGGATTGAGCAAAGGGATGATCGGGGCGAAGGCCCAGACCATGACGAGGATCAGAAAGCCAGTCCCTCTTATGATATTTCTTTGGGGGATATGTCTGCGATAGGAGCTATGATGAAAGACTTGGATAAAAATCAAGTCCAATGAGCTCACCCTCCTTTGGGTATGTTATCTTTACACCTCTCTTCAGATGAGATTTTTCGACTTTGATTTTACGTGCTCCTCGTGAGGCTGACTGCCATTGTGTATTCCCTTATAGACAAGGAGAAGGAACCACACATAGAGATAGCCCAAGATATTGTGGGAGGAAAAAAGATTGTCCATGGCTCCTTTAAGGTTGCTGGTGTGGAGGATTCTGTCAGTAAGCCGACATCGACTGCAGAAGGAGAGGTTGAACAGCCTCCTGAGGTGGTCGTTGCTAAATTTGCTCCCGGTCCATCTGGGGCCGTAGAAGATATACAGCCTGATGCTGCTCGGAGCCTTGACATTGTTCTCCTTGAACAACCTAGGCCTGCCTTTGGCTCCTTGGAAACCAAGGCGGATGACCTAGTCCAAGTTGGCATTGAGCATGCCGAAGGTACGAAACTACTACTCTTTCGCACTCTTTCAGGTTCTTCTTTTGTTGCTGATATATATATATATATATTATTTTCTTGTCAAGTTCGACTTCTTGTCAAGCATCTCTTCCTGGCACGAAAGATCCTCATCAAGCTTCCTTCCCGACGACCTCCTCCGAAGATGACGAGATGGCCCAGGAAGTCATCAAAGCTTTATATTCTATCATGAAAGTAAAGCTTCCTAGAGTTCTGAATTGGAACACCACCTTTGGCCCTATGAAGGCTGTTGCTGAATGCCAAGTAGCGGCCCTTGAGAGCATTGCTGGCTACGAGGAGCAGGCTAATGCTCTAAGGAAAGTTCTGAATGACTTGGAGGACCACGTGGCCAAACTCAGGGAAGCCAAACAACGAAGCCCGACGTCACTGTTTCATGAAGAAGACGAGGCTTTAGTCGCGGCTCTCACGGAGGAGAAGGCTACTTTCCAGGCCAGGAAGGATGCCCTTGCTCAAGATATCAGCGAATTGGCTGATCAGTATGAGCAGTTCAACGTTGCGAGTGAGACTCATGTTGCTTCAAAAATAAGCTGGCTGCCCAAATTACTGAGAAATATAATCACATTGGGCAGATCCAAAATAAGATTGCCCAACTGGAGGCCAACTTGAGGACATTTGTGTCTGAACAAGAGGATTATTCGGTTCAGGCTGCCGTGACTGCCACCACTTTAGCCCAATTAAAAGAACAGCTGGTGAAGTTGGAGGGAGAGCACGTGAAACTGATCCTCTTCCAGGATGAAGCTGTCCGACATGAAGAAGCGCACCGTCGTGCTACTGCCAAGTCCGAGACCGAGATTGCAAATCTAAGGGATAACATTAATTTGTTGTGTATCCCTTAGTTCTTCTTTTGTAATAGGCTAAATTAACCGTCAAGACTCATGTATCTTTTTCTTTTCTCTGTCTTTTGATAGACGTTTTTAATAAAAAAATCTTTTGGCTTTCAAAATTCATGAATAAAGTTTGTGAAATATCAGAACTAGAGGTAATATGAACGTAGTAAGGATATTTCTGGTGGATATTCCGCTGGAGAATTTGATGTGGACTTATTATCCATTTTATATTCAAGGTTCTTGAATATAGATAATAAGTTGAAAGAAGCTTCTAATAGAAGTAATATTGACGTAATAGCAGAGGATGTTCTATATCTGACCAGAGGTATTATGGACGTGAAAGGATATATAACATTAGGTAGGAGTAGATAATTCAGAGGTAATATGGACGTGATTATCCTTGATGAAATGCTTTGCTCAGAGGTTATATGGACGTGGCAAAATATTTCTTAATCATCTCACTGGGGAAATAATTATCAAAAAACAGTTCAGAGGTAATATGGACGTGACTTATTTTCGTCAGACCAAGTTTGGACAGAGTCTAAAATGGAAATAATTCCACTGGAGAATCTTTTCAGAGGACCTATTATCTATGGTGTATTCAAGACTCTTGAAATATGGATAATAGTTAAATGTTTTTTTAATCACATAAACATTGTATTGTACATTTACATGACTAAAATAGGGTATATGTGAACGCTATTCATGAAGGTTATACATAATATTTTTTTCAAGAACTTGTCGTTGATCGGCATCATGAACAAGTCACCATCAAGTTTGGTTAGTCGATACGCACCATTAGAATACACTAATTCTATAACGAAATGACCTTCCCATTTAGGCTAGAATTTTCCTTTTGTCTTGTGAGTCATGACCATTGGTCTTCTCACTACTAAGACCAGATCACCAACTTGGAAGATTCTTTCTTTCATCTTTTTATTAAAGGCTCTAGAAAGGCGTGCTTGGTATAGCTCAATATGCTGTTGAGCTAATAAGTATTTTTCGTCTAGCGCTTCGAGCTCTTGTAGTCGCAGACGGTAACCTTTTTCGGCAGTCAACTCTCTGGCTAAGGCTACTCAAAAAGAGAGAATCTGGATTTCTAGGGGAAGAACTGCTTCACTCCCATAAACCAGAGAAAATGGCGTGCTACCTGTTGGAGTCCGGACCGTTGTACGATAGGCCCAGAGACATTCGCTGAGCTTTTCATTCCAATCGCGCTTGTTTGAAGACACGAACTTCTTGAGGAGTTTAATGATGGTCTTATTGAAGGCTTCTGCTAACCCATTAGCCGCTAGATTGTAGGCAGTAGAGGCTATATTTTGGATTTGATTCATATCGCAGAACCGATAGAATGCATGGATCATAAATTATGGACCATTATCATAAATGATCCTGCGAGGTAGGCCGAAGCGATAGATAACGTGATGTTTGATGAAACTGATCACGTTCAACGTCTTTACTTCAGTGAGCGGTATAGCTTCTGCCCATTTGGAGAAGTAATTGGTTATAGCTAGGATGAACCGATGTCCTCTGGAGGATGGCAGGCTAATTGGGCCTATACGTCCATACCCCATGCTTCAAAAGGCCAAGATGCCGCCATTGGATATAGAAACTCCGAAGGTTGATGAATGAAGTCAGCGTGAAACTGACAAGCCCTACACTTCTTTGCATATTCAACAGCATCTGCTATCATCGTGGGCCAATAATAATCCATTCGTCTGAGGCGATCTTGTAATTTGGGGCCTGGTTGATGTGCACCATAAACTCTGTCGTGAGCCTTACGGAGTGCTTGTTTGGCTTCTGTGTCTGATAAACATCGTAATAATAGCCCGTCGTAAGAGCGTCAATACAGCATTTTGGTAGCTTTATCATATTAAAATCTGAGGGATCGCCTTTGGACAGACACTGCTTCCCTTGGGTCCTCAGGGAGGATTCCGTAGATGGCGTAGTCTATGAAAGGAAATCTCCAGTCTTTAACATCGACGTTTATTTTTGTCGCATAACTGTGATGAATATGCAAGGCATCTTTAACACAGAATAGCTCTTGACCAGACACTGTGATCGAATGCTGAGTATTGGTAGGGACGGTCAAGGAAACAGCAAGACTGGCTAAAGCATCTGCTTCTATATTCTGTAGTCGAGGCATGTGCTCGATGAAGAATCCAGCGAAAGTAGAAGCCAATTCGATTGTCGCTTTGTGATATGGGATGAGGTCTTCGTGACGAACTTCATAATCCCCTCGGACCTGACTAACTATTAGCTTAGAATTATCGTAAGCTTCTAGTAGTAAACTCCTAGTTGTTTTGCCAGTTGAAGGCCGATCAGTAGCGCATTATATTCAGCCACATTGTTAGTATAGGGTTCCATGAGAGAATATGCACGGTATATCACCAGATGGTCAAGTGACACAAGCACGATGCCTACTCCGGCTATGATATTTCCTTTAGGTCCTGTTTTTGATGCGTCGTCAAAGAACATTCGCCAAATAGGAATTTCCTCAGTTGCAGTGTTAGACTCCACTACTTTATCCGAGATTTCATCGTAGAGTTTGAAAGATTCTGGCACCGGATGAGCTGCTAGGAAATCAGCTAACGCTTGGCCTTTTACTGCCTTCTGAGGGACGAATAATATATCATATGGAGTCAACAGCATTGCCCATGTAGCTAAACGGGAAATAAGAGAACCTGGTTTAGTCACGAGTATTCTGAGAGGATTGACTTTAGATATGATATGTATAGTCTGTCCAGACACATACTGGCGTGTCTTCTGGATAGCAAATACCAGTACGAGATATTCCTTTTCCACATGTGTATATCTGTGCTCGGCACCTACTATCGTGCGGCTGAAGTAGTAGATTACATGTTCATGGCCGCCTTCGTTCTTCTGAGCTAATAGGGCACCAAGAAAATCGTCCATAGTGCAGACATATAGTAAGAAGGGCTTCCCTATTATTGGAGCCACCAATACTGGGGGGCTTGTGAGATACTTCTTGATGTCGTCAAATACGCGTTGACATTGTTCAGTCCAGACGAAAGATACTCCTTTTTTTATGAGCTGAGTAAACCGTTGACACCTTCCAAAAAGATTTGAAATGAATCGTCTGATGTAGGCTAGCCTTCCTTGAAGTTCGTGTAGCTCTTTAAGATTTATTGGGGGATGCATATCGAGGATAGCTTTCACTTTCTTCGCGTCAAGATGTATACCCTTTGAAGTGATAACAAAACCAAGGAACTTGCCGCTGGAGACTCCCAGAAAAGACTTGGTTAGATTCATCTTGAGTTGGTGTGCACGCATTAGTTCGAACACCGTTCTTAAATCTTGGAGGTGGTTATCCTTGAGACGACTTTTAACTGCGATATCGTCTATGTAGCATTCCACTATTTTGTGCAAATGATCGTGAAAAATTGTGTTCATAGCTCGCTGGTATGTCGCCCCTGTATTTTTCAATCCGAAAGGCATCACCGTATAGCAGTATACCCCCAACGGTGTTTGAAGAGATGTGTGTTTCTCATCGTCGGGAAATATCTTGATCTTATTGTAGGCTGAGAACCCATCCATGAAGGACATCCGTTCAAAGCCGCAAGTATTGTCGATCATTACATCGGTGATCGATAGAGAAAACTCATCTTTCGGGCATGTAGAGTTCAAATCGTGGTAATCGATGCAGACTCAAACTTTACCATTCTTTTTTATAACTGGCACAATGTTAGCGACCCAGTCAGGGTGTTGTTCTTCACGAATGAACCTGCTTGAAATAAGCTTCTTAACTTTATTCTCGATGGCCTCCATGATATCTGGTCGGAATCGTCGTTGTTACTGCTTCACTAGCTTAGCATTGGACAAGATATTTAGGCGGTTCATAGCAACTTTTGGGTCCAAGACTGGCATGTCTTCATAGCTCCATGCAAAGACATCAATGTATTCTCTTATAAGCTGTATAAGAGATTGTCGTTCTTCGTGAGACAGACTTTTGCTGATGAAGATTGGTTTAAGAGATGATTCATCTCCTAAATTAACTTAGACGACTTCGTCTTCAGTAGGTGGTTCACGTTGTTCGAAAAGTAACTCCCAACTGGAGACAAAGTCTAGTAACTACCAAATATAGTCTAAACAGTTCAATAACTAAGCCAAAAATAATCTAAGCAAGACTACCAAGCGAGGTTCCCTGCGGGGACATCCTCGGGAGCAAAAGCCTGGTCCTCTGTAGTGGGTCCATAGAAAAGATCACAGAGAAAATCTTCCTCCGAAAGTATTCCTACAATGTTATCCTGTCAGGATGGGAGCAAGTACCACCTCTATAACTAAAGTACTGAATATATAATGAAAGAGATGTACAATAAGAAATATGGTGTGATTAGTCTATAAAACAGAAAATACTGGAAACATGGCCTCATGGTACAACTGGGATCACAGTATCATAGTAACATAGGGAACATGTCATATCTGGAATCATGGTATGACCGGAATCACGGTAAAATACATTTGTCAAGGTGACACATGTATATCTAATGTTTAAAACTGGAGCAGGTACGTGATCGGTCAATAGGTATACAATGTACTGTGGCACATGTAAATAAAATGTACATACGTACAAGTGTACAAGCATAGGTATACATTCGTACAGAAATACGGGGATGGCCTACGGCATGGTATGCATATAAAATGCGACCTTGCTCGGTACGATAGAGGGGGCATGATCACGTACTCAACTATCAGTTTCCCTATAACCCATATTCTAACATGTGAGAGATACGAGAACAGTAAAAACATGTGAGAGATACGAGAACAATATAAAACATGTGAGAGATACTGGGAGCAGTATAAGCATGGAAGGTACTGGGAGCAGAATGAAACATGTGAAGATCAGACTTGCAGTTCAAGAAACGGTATTTTAACATGGTTCATACGCAATTCATTATCATATGCAGTAAATAAAGTTTGTTGGGGTACTCGCCTCGAGCAAAGCAATAATACTAGTACGAAGATATAGATGTCCGGTGTCCTGTCAATAATGATATACAAACTCAGCATCTAAGTTATGTTCAAAATTCTATACTAGTGGTGTGACACGACTCCTAACTGGACACTAACTAAGTGGGGACCTAGCATAAAAGTCCAATGTGGGGTGACACTATATCAAAACTAATTTTCTAGAGCCTTTACACTAAAGTAGGGTGAGGTCCAATATTACAATAACTCAAATGAACACAAAACTTTGTATGTCGTAACTACTCAATAAATAAATCAGACTGTACACTGAGTTTCAACAATTTTTGAGATAGACAAAATGCTCAATTATACATAAAATAAAATACCAAAATAATCCTTGTTAATTATAGAAATTTATACTAATTTTTTTTGGATTTATAAACCCTCATAAATATTTATTTAAAATCAGCAAACACATGTATCCTGAAAATGAGTTCTGTTTTCTAATTTTTATAAAATACCAAAATATTTATTAAATGCTGGAAAAATTATAATAAATTAGCTAAATTAACATAGTATTTAAATACAATTTTTTCCAGATTTTTACATCAATTAAAATATATATATAAATTAAAAAATAGAAAGTAACAATTTCTGGAAAAATAATTAATTACAAATTAAGAATGATACATAAGCAAAATCTACAGATGTTGTCGGATGATAAAATAAATATCACCAACACGTCCAGAATGGTCAAATTAGCTAGGATAGCCTGCCCATAAGTCCAATTTGGACACAGGAGCAAAATGGTAATTTTTGGTCAAAATGATGTCCGTAATTGGACACACTTTGCACCAAAAAACGTGTCAGAATAGAAGTCTACAAAATCTAGCAAATTTTATGTCCACGAATCCAGAACGATGATACGAACCCAACGGTATGTCCAAAACAAAATTTCGATGTGCCGATCTCAAAATGACACGTTGACGCGGACATTTAGAATTCGGTTTGTACCGAAATACGTACCGAAGCAAATATCTTCAAAACTCAGCAAACTATATGTCAACGAGTCCAGAATGATGATACGAACTCAACGATATATCCGGAATTGGATTCCGATGAGCCGATCTCAAAGTGATCCATTGACTCGAAATATGGAACCCGCTTTGTACCGAAATGCGTGCTAGGGCCCACATTCTCCAAATCAAGCAAATTTATATGAGAACATGCCAGAATGATGCCACGAGTCTACTGGTGGTGTCAGAAATTGAATCCGGAGTCCCGGGTTCAAAAATGGAATTTAACAAGTGCAAATTAAAGAATTCGGACGACCAACTTTGGCGTCGAATTTGACCAACCAAACTTGTTCACAATGAAACAAAACTTAAGGAACAGGAAGAGGGTTATACCAGCTACACACAGGAACTGGTAGCACGCCAACCGGAGCTGTGACGGCGGAGTTACGAGCTGACGAAGTCGGCTCCACAAAACTGTCTAAAAATAGTTCAATTTAAACGGTCAACTTGGTGGCCAGTTTTGAGGTATCAAATGACGAAATTAACGGACGAAACTTGAGGGGAGTGAAGATGGATATATCGAGATTGCGATGGAGTGAAAAGTTCGCCGATCCAATGGCGGATCTTCCAGAAAAAATGTGCAAAGTCGCTGCAACAGGGTGCCATTTTCGAGTTCAAAACTCGCACGTCACGACGGGATTCCGTTCAAAACGCACAAATAGCCTATGCGTCGCGTCGGAGAGAGGAGCGATGGCCATGGGGTGGCTCGCCGGAGGTCGCCCGGCAAGGAGGAGTGGCCGGGGGTGCGCACGCGGCTAGGGGGCTCGCCGGCGACGGCTGTGCGCGCGGGGCGTACGGCTGCTGCCGTGGCAGCTGCTGTCGCAGCTAGCTGCTACTGTTACGCTGCTGTGTAGTGCACGTGCACGGGGCCGGGCTAAGCCGAACACGGCGCCCAGGCGGCGGTCGCCGTAGAGACGACGGCGGACGGTGGTGGTGGTTCGTGTTATGGTGGTAGTGCATGGTGAGAGTGGTAGTGGTGATGATATTGGCGATGGTGGTGTTGCCATGGAGGGAGGAGATGGTGAAGGAGGTGGTGGCTATGATGGTGGTCGGCATGGGTAGGAATGATGGTCGGCAGTGAGGGGGTGGGGAGTTCGGCTGTAGGGGGAGAGGGAGAGATTTATGTGTGTGAGTGTGTGTATAATAAAGAAAGAGAGAGTGGTATATATATATAATATATATGAAGAGAGAGAGAGAGAGAGAGAGAGATATTTGAGAGAGAGGGAGAGAGAGAAATCGGTTGAGGGGGGAGAGAAGTGTGTGCTGGTAGAGAGAGGGGAGGTGTGTGTGTGTTTGTAGGTGTAAAGTGAGAGAAAGTGATATATATATATATATATATATATATATATATATATATATATATATATATATATATATATATAAGATATTTGTAAAGTAGAGAGAGAAAGTGATATTTTCAAAATAGAAAAAAAATATTGTGTGGGGTATCTATGCAGTCATGAGAGTACAACATGGAGCTTGGGTTCGGGTTCGGTCGAGCCGGGTCGGGTCGAAATCAGACAGGGGGCAATATTTTGAATTAAATATGTATTTATGATAATGGGCAAATAAATAATATGCAGAAACTCTAGTAAATGGGACACAAGTGTCATATGGGTAGTAGGCTTCATGTGGGTCATGTCCATATTTTGGGTCGACTAGGTTGGATCGATGTCGGGTCCCGAAATTAAATTGGAAATTAAATCAGGTTTTACGGTAGATAATTAATTGGACTAAATTGACCCGAAAATTGTGCGAAGAAAATAAAGCACAAAATGGAGTGTCTGAGTGGGACACCAAGGTCATGGGTAAAGAGCGTCTCGAGTAGATCATTCATGAGAAGTTGGTTCTGAGAAAACGACTGGTCTGGTGCTCCTAAATTAAAAGTCACGGTAACGTGCAAACGATGATCAAAGATAAAAGTGGGAATAATTATTCAACGATTAATTGGTCTTAGTTGACCCGAAGTTGCGCGATACAAAAAGGGCACAATGGAACGAGTTCAAGTGGGATATGATATATCAAAACAAAGATAATCTTGTCTACTATAAAATTCGTGAAGAGAGTTTACAGAGATTGGCATCCCTGACGCTTCAGAAGTCAAAGTCACGGGAAGGAACATTAATGTTCAAAACAATTAAATAATAAAATATTTATCAAAAATAATTTATTTAGAAAATCTAAAATAGCCCTAAAATTCAGGGGGCTTACATCCTACCCATCTTACAAGAATTTCGTCCTCGAAATTAAAAATCATCCAATAGGTCAAACTATAACATGTAGCTGCTCTGGCTACGATACTCAAACTGCTACCCTTGTAATCATCTCTTCTGTTTCACTTTACAATCTTTTTGGTTTAGGTTCAACAAGATCCTTCTATCATAAACAACGTCATACATCCTTTAAAATCTTCCATACTAACATGGAACCTTAACGTATACCCTAAAATATAGGTCATTCTCTGGATATGTCTATAAGCCTATAATGCTTAATCATCAACCATATTTTCAACCTCAATTGTAAATACTGGATTTTCTTATCGTATCCTAAGTATCCATATTCTATCAATCCACAGGCCCTTAGCATTATTTGTCGTCAATCCTTTCCTACAGCTTCTCCTTGAAATCATACGTTCAATTCTTATCCTTGGCGTAGAGCGTTCTTCTTTTTACTCAACAAGTCCTCCGAATATAAATCCTCGATTTCAATCTCCCTATTTATTAATTACCAATATACATATGTCTTTGCCTCGTTCCTTGTCTTTTTAACTGATATCTTTCCGATCTCGTACGCAATATTATATCTCATTCTAACTTATTCTATATCATTCCACATATCGATCTACCCTCTAATTACATATAATTAGCTATAGATAACCAATAATCACTTGGTCATCAAAGTCCTATGAATGCTCAATCCTCAAACTCTAAGCACAAGATTCTAATCCTCAATCCATAGTCACAACAATATACTATCTCATTTCTCTATTTCAGATACCCTATCATCAAGTCATACTATCAATACAATCGTTCTTAATGGTTTCCAAGTCTACTATAGTCAGTCACCCATACTTGTCCTATAAGGTTAATCTAACCAATCCCTAGGAAATGTATTATCAAAATCACACAATACATTTATAGTTATACTATAGAATCAGTTAACAAGGTTTGGCTATTTCGGTCGTCTATCAAATAGAAGGTGACAAGGCCTAAGACTGGGTCAAGCAATCCATAACAGTGTCCAAACAAGTTAAAGGGTCAAGCAAGACAGGAAAATTTATCGGAATATCTCTAAGAATGGTACGAGGACAACGAGATGCATAACGAGAAGAATTAACCAAAAGGTTAACGAAGAAGGGTTTAGTCAAGTCATAGGAAAGATGGAACACAAAAATAATTATGTCCAAAAGATAACGCGAAAGCAATCCTATTTGAGAGTCCTAGAGAACCTGTAATCTTTGTTGTGGATGCAGATGGGACAGAATTAATCAAGACGGAGAAGAATGATAATAAGAATTTATTCTTGCTCATTCGGTCATAACGAAGTGAACCAAGTTGAGATATGACCTGATAACCATACACGTCTTCCTGAAATCATGTTGCCAGAATTTTCGTCACACCAGTAAGCTTATATGCAATAAACGATAGAGTCATAACCAAGGTATACACCCTAAAATCATATTATCTAGAATTCTCGCCACGCCAACCGGTATGGCTGCGAGAAAATCTAAATTCCATAACTAAGATAAGTATACCCAAAATCAGGCCCTATGTTTTTGTCATACCAGCTAATATGGCTGCGATAAATTCTAAACTCCATAACTAAAGCAGATATTTACCTTATCATAATATATCATAATTCAATCCACCAAATTTATCACGATGCAAGATCAAAGTTAACAACAAAAATCAGAAATCAATTTTAACAACGAATTAAAGAAGAGCAAATGGAAATAAGCGGAAACAGATTTCTAGGTAAGATTAGAGTAAGATCCTCAGGGGTCATCCCATGGGTACTATCCTGGTCAAAATTGTAACCCACTGAATTTCAAACAAGATACTAAATACAGTTAACGGTCCTATGCTGTGATGAGTTTTCCTATGTTACAATCCTAGATATCCTCTAGGTGTTCTAAATGTTATTCCTAGTGTTATCTAGTTATCTTAAGATCCTAGTTGCAGGCATGCTTGGTACAATAACGTAACCAAACAACTTAACTCTAGACCTGCATGGGCCGCCACTAAAAACATGTCACGACCCGTTACCCAAATTGTTGGGCCGGGCCGAGCCATGTCCAGCCTACGCTTGGTTAAAGCGTAATAAGTTGTTCTAAGAATAGACAATAAAGGATCTAAGCTGCTAACAGTTCTAATATCACAATTAAAAGGTTCATCACAACACAACATCTATAAGTGAAAGCAAACAAGCAAAGACTTAATAATACACTTCCAAAGTATCAAACTGGAGACAAAGTCCAGTAACTACCAAATATAGTCTAAACAGTTCAATAACTAAGCCAAAAATAATCTAAGCAAGACTACCAAGCGAGGTTCCCTGCGGGGACTTCCTCGGGAGCAAAAGCCTGGTCCTCTGTAGTGGGTCCATAGAAAAGATCACAGAGCAAATCTTCCTCCGAAAGTATTCCTACAACGTTATCCTGTCAGGACGGGAGCAAGTACCACCTCTACAACTAAAGTACTGAATATATAATAAAAGAGATGTACAACAAGAAATATGGTGTGATAAGTCTATAAAACAGGAAATACTGGAAACATGGTCTCATGGTACAACTGGGATCACAGTATCATAGTAACATAGGGAACATGGCATATCTGGAATCATGGTATCACTGGAATCACGGTAAAATACATTTGTCAAGGTGACACATGTATATCTAATGTTTAAAACTTGAGCAGGTACGTGATCGGTCAATAGGTGTACAATGTACTGTGACACATGTAAATAAAATATACATACGTACAAGTGTACAAGCATAGGTGTACATCCGTACAGAAATACGGGGTAATGGCCTACGGCAAGGTATGCATATAAAATACGACCTTGTTCGGTACGATAGAGGTTGCATGATCACGTACTCAACTATCAGTTTTCCCATAACCCATATTCTAACATGTGAGAGATAGAGAACAGTAAAAACATGTGAGAGATACGAGAACGATATAAAACATGTGAGAGATACTGGGAGCAGTATAAGCATGGCAGGTACTGGGAGCAGTATGAAACATGTGAAGATCAGACTTGCAGTTCAAGAAACGGTATTTTAACATGGTTCATACGCAATTCATTATCATATGCAGTAAATAAAGTTTGTAGGGGTACTCGCCTCGAGCAAAGCAAGAATACTAGTACGAAGATATAGATGTCCGGTGTCCTATCAATATTGATATACAAACTCAGCATCTAAGTTATGTTCAGGATTCTACACTAGTGGTGTGACACGACTCCTAACTGGACACTAACTAAGTGGGGACCTAGCATAAAAGTCCAATATGGGGTGACAATATATCCAAACTAATTTTCTAGAGCCATTACACTAGAGTAGGGTGAGGTCCAATATTACAATAACTCAAATGAACACAAAACTTTGTAAGTCGTAACTACTCAATAAATAAATCAGACTGTACACTGAGTTCCAATAATTTTTGAGATAGACAAAATGCTCAATTATACATAAAATAAAATACCAAAATGATCCTTGTTAATTATAGAAATTTATACTAATTTTTCAGGTATTTATAAACCCTCATAAATATTTATTTAAAATCAGCAAACACATGTATTCTGAAAATGAGTTCTATTTTTCTATTTTTATAAAATACCAAAAGTACTTATTAAATACTGGAAAAATTGTAATAAATTAGCTAAATTAACATAGTATTTCAATACAATTTTTCCAAGATTTTTACAGTAATTAAAAATATATAAAAATTTAAAAACAGAAAGTAACAATTTCTGGAAAAATAATTAATTGCAAATTAAGGATGATACATAAGCAAAATCTACAGATGTTGTCGGATGATGAAATAAATATCACCAACGCGTCCAGAATGGTCAAATTATCTAGAATAGCCTATCCATAAGTCCAATTTGGACACAGGGGCAAAATGGTAATTTTAGATTAAAATGATGTCCGTCGTTGGACACACTTTGCTCCGAAAAATGTGTCAGAATAGAAGTCTACAAAATCTAGCAAATTATATTTCCATGAATTCATAATGATGATACGAACCCAACGGTATGTCCGAAATAGAATTCCGATGTGCCGATCTCAAAATGACACGTTGATACGGACATTTGGAATCCGGTTTGCACCGAAATGCGTCGGAGCAAATGTCTTCAAAACTCAGCAAACTATATGACAATGAGTCCAGAATGATGATACAAACTCAACAATATATCCGAAATTGGATTCCGATGAGGCGATCTCAAAGTGACCCGTTAACTCAGAATGTGGGACCCGCTTTGCACCAAAATGCGTGTCAGGGCCCATATTCTCTAAATCAAGCAAATTTTATATGAAAATATGCCAGAACGACGCCACGAGTCTACTGGTGGTATCAGAAATTGAATCCGGAGTCCCAGGTTCAAAAATAGAATTTAACAAGTGCAAATTAAAGAATTCGGATGCCCAAATTTGGCGTCGAATTCGACCAACCAAACGTGTTCACAATAAAACAAAACTTAAGGGGCAGGAAGAGGGATATACCAGCTGCGCACAGGAAATGGTAGCGCGCCAACCGGAGCTGCGACAGCGGAGTTACGAGCTGACGAAGTCGGCTCCACAAAACTGTCTAAAAATAGTTCAATTTAACCGGTCAACTTGGTGGCCAGTTTTGAGGTAACAAATGACGAAATTAACGGACGAAACTTAAGGGGAGTGAAGATGGATATACTGATATTACGACGGAGCAAAACGTTCGTCGATCCAACGGTCGGATCTCCCGAAAAACACGTGCAAAGTAGCTGCGATGGGGCACCATTTTCGAGTTCAAAACTCGCGCGTCACGACGGGATTCCGTTCAAAACGCACGAATAGCCTATGCGTCGCGTCGGAGAGAGGTGCGATGGCCATGGGGTGGCTCGCTGGAGGTCGCCCGACGAGGGGGAGTGGCCGAGGGTGCGCGCGCGTGGCCGTGGAGGCGACGGCGGACGGTGGTGGTGGTTCGGGTTATGGTGGTGGTGCATGGTGAGAGTGGTAGTGGTGATGATATTGGTGATGGTGGTGTTGCCATGGAGGGAGGAGATGGTGAAGGAGGTGGTAGCTGTGCTGGTGGTCGACATGGGTGGGAGTGATGGTCGACAGTGAGGGGGTAGGGAGTTCGGCTGTAGGAGGAGAGGGAGAGATTTATGTGTATGATTGTGTGTATAATAAAGAGAGAGAGAGAGAGTGGTTATATATATAATATATATGAAGAGAGAGAGAGAGAGAGATATTTGAGAGAGAGAGGGAGAGAGAGAAGTCGGTTGGGGGGGAGAGAAGTGTGTGCTGGTAGAGAGAGGGGAGGGGTGTGTGTGTTTGTAGGTGTAAAGTGAGAGAAAGTGAGATATTTACATATATATATATATATATATATATATATATATATATATATATATATATATATATATATATATATATATTTTATATATATATATATATATAATATATATTAATATATATATATATATATATATATATATATATATATATAATATATATATATATATATATATATATATAATATATATATATATATATATATATATATATATATATATATATATATATATATATATATATATATATATATATATATATATATATATAGTATATATATATATATATTATATATATATATATATATATATATATATATTTATGTATATATATAAATATATATATATATATATATATATAATATATATATATATATATATATATATATATATTAATATATATATATATATATATATATATATATATATATATATATATATATATATATATATATATATATATATATATATATATATATATTATGTATATATATAAAATATATATATATATATATATATATATATATATATATATATATATATAAAATATATATATATTTTAATATATATATATATATATATATTTTTAATATATATATTTTTTAATATATATATATATATATATATATTAATATATATATATATATATATATATATATATATATATATTATATATATATATATTAATATATACAAATAAGATATTTGTAAAGTAGAGAGAGGAAGTGATATTTTCAAAATAGAAAAAAAAAAGAAATATTGTGTGGGGTATTTATACAGTCATGAGAGTACAACATGGAGCTTGGGTTCGGGTTCGGTCGAGCCGGGTCGGGTCGAAATCGGACAGGGGGCAATATTTTGAATTAAATATGTATTTATGATAATGGGCAAATAAATAATATACGAAAACTCCAATAAATGGGACACAAGTGTCATGTGGGTAGTAGGCTTCATGTGGGTCATGTCCATACTTTGGGTCGACTAGGTTGGATCGATGTCGGGTCACGAAATTAAATTAAAAATTAAATCAGGTTTTACGGTAGATAATTAATTGGACTAAATTGACCCAAAAATTGTGCTAAGAAAATAAAGCACAAAATGGAGTGTCTGAGTGGGATACGAAGGTCATGGGTGAAGAGCGTCTCGAGTAGATCATCCATGAGAAGTTGGTTCTGAGAAAACGACTGGTCTACTGCTCCTAAATTAAAAGTCACGGTAACGTGCAAACGATGATCAAAGATAAAAGTGGGAATAATTATTCAACGATTAATTGGTCTTAGTTGACCCGAAGTTGTGCGATACAAAAAGGGCACAAGGGAACGAGTTCAAGTGGGACATGATATATCAAAACGAAGATAATCTTATCTACTACAAAACTCGTGAAGAGAGTTTACAGAGATTGGCATCCCTGACGCTTCAGAAGTCAAAGTCACGGGAAGGAACATTAATGTTCAAAACAATTAAATAATAAAATATTTATCGAAAATAATTCATTTAGAAAATCTAAAATAGCCCTAAAATTCAGGGGGCTTACAGAGGCATCGTGACCGGCATGCAGAGATGTGGTCCTATATCGTGCTCTAGGGCGTATATTATATATATGTACTGGTTTACAGATTGGTAAACATCGGAGTAATTCAAAGATAAACCTTTACTTAGAAAATATGCAAGTTCTTCTTCAAGGATAACATCATCCACTGAAGGTACATTATTTTGAGTACTGATATACTCATTGAAGGGATCATTGTCTGGAACAGGAGCCACAGACTTGGCCAAGTTTGCCACATAGGGTAACTCTTCAGGATTGGGAGGACGGACTTTAACAGGTTCTACCTTAGTTGTTTTGCGGAGAGTGATGGTCAATGGTTTAACCTTATCAGGATTCTTCTTTTTAACCCAGATTGTGAATTGCTTTGGAGTACTTTTTGGAGTAGTACGTTCTTTGACTCGGATAATCAGGGGACCATTACTGGCGGATGAACCCACTTTAGCTTCATCGTCAGCTTCGTTGCCGCCATCCTTGGAGGGCTGAGATTGGTAAAGTACCGAATCTCCATAGTAGGCTTCAATACCCTTGAAAGGATCGACATCGGCAAACTTCGTCTTCACGATGTCGTCGCTGTTGACGTACTTGAAGCATTGGTGAAGGATAGAAGGAAAGATCATGTTCTCGTGTATCCATGGACGTCCTAACAAGATGTTTTAGGATACGTTGGTGTCGATTACATAGCAAGAAACCTCCGTTCAGAGATTACCAATCTGGCACTTGAGACGGATCTTGCCCAGCAGGTGGCTTCTCCCAGTATTGAAAGCCATGATAGTTATATTGCTTGTAGATAGCTTGTGTAGAGGGATCCCTAAAATTTGGAGTAATCTTCTACGAATGATGCTGAGGGAGGAACCTGGATCGATATGCATCCGATCCACCCTAATCGCCCCGATATACCCTGTATAGTACAGAGGTCTATCATGATGATTATTTTTGAGTAGCATGTCCTCCTGTGAAAAGGTGATATTGGGCACCACTTCCATAGTGTTGTGGCAGTGAGGACAGGAGACGAGACCTTCAGCGGGGACTTTGATTTCAGCGAGATAAGAGTCGGCATGTAGCAATGCCTCACTTAAGGCCTTTCGCATTTCTGTAAAACCCAGTTTTTCCAGAAGAGGATAATTTTGAAATTTTATAATTATAATTATTATTTATTGATACTTATTTCATATTATAATTTTTGGTGATTTTTAATCATTTAAAACTATTTTAAAACATGACTTATGATTTTGGTGTTTGATAGTGTAACCTTGGAGACTGGTTGACCTAGAGCCTAGCCTTGTGATTTAGGTATTTTGTTTATCATTTCTAATTTGAGGGTATTTTTGTCATTTTGGGGGTTATTTGAATTTATTAGAATTTATTTGAATTTATGGGAATTTTTAGAATTTATTTTGGAATTGTTTGAATGAAGGTTGACTAGGTTGACTTTGACTAGCTTTGACTTGGTAGGCTAACCTAGAAGCTTACCCTAGTTGTGTTGGACTTGGTTAGGTCATTCAACCGTAGTTAGACTAGAGTTAACCTAGGGTTTAATCATTAAACACAAGTTGGAATAGTTAAGTCATAAGCCATGACTTATGGTTGAACCATTAAATAGCAACTTAGCCATAGAAGCCCAAAGCCCAATAGCTAATGCAAAACCCTAGCCCAATCCAGCCATGGCCAGCCACATAGGGATTCCCCCTCTATTTAATGACTCCTAGAAGTTAGGGCTAGCCTCCTTAGAAATATTTTGGCAAGTTTTAGAAAGAGGTAATTCTCCATCTTCATTAAATCCTATAAAATCCATTTTAATTCCTTTTCCACCCAAACCAATTGCATTGGGTTCTAACTTTATTCCTCTTGCTGCTGTTATTGAGTAATTTCAGAGTTTGGGCAATTTGGAGAAGTTTGGCTATCAAGAGGAACACCTCCTTTTGGAGCTTTTTGAGGATTTTGATACATATAGGTAACTTTCATTCTACACCATAGAATTTTGATTTCATTGCATATTTAGGGAGCCCTAGGCCTAACCTAACTGTAGGAATAGGTAACCCAAGATTTTGAGTCCAATTCGTGTCCTATTTGGACACGTATTGTCACGCCCCGATCCCGCTAGGGTCGTCCGTCTTGCCTGGATCCCTGCGGGATCGATCGTCCTCGCTAAGGCGTGATGCCGTACAAGCCTAAGTTGTGCTTGCACAAGGCCATGTACCTAAACAAAATGACTAGTCAAGAAAAAACACACACGTACGCACCCATTAGTTAAGCAAAACGCACGCACGCACCCATTCATTACAGAAAACCAAATATTGGACACAGAGATTTGAAATAGAAATACTCATTTTATTGATAGCTTGATTGGAATACAAGTACAAAGCTTTGCGAACTCAGATTTGCCTTATAATTTGGCTACATGATTCTTTTTGAAACTCTCTTTTGAAAATAGTCGCAATGCCCATACATCATATCCCTCTATTACATGCTGGAAATAAAAGACACCTTCAGAAGGAAAAAAAACCTTAAAACTTGACTGGAATGAAACTGAAACTTCGAGGCGATCCACGAGCTCTACTGGGCTAGACGATCTTCGGTACCTCACTTGAAATCCTCTGTCTCCTTTTGCTTTCTGAAAAGGATGCCCACAACGTGGGTCAGCACACATCATGTACTGGCGAGCGGCTTTTGGCCGAACTCGCAAATCTCCGCACTAAATCAATGTGTTGAGCTAACATTTACTAGTGATCTTTCTATTTTGTCTAGGTTCTTTTTAATAATTCATAAGAACATGATAGTAGAAATATATCATAAGCAACTTACCAACGCCGGCAGTCATCCCTGCACAAAACATGTTAGCACAATTTCCATAACGAGTAATTCATGTTCATTCTTGCAGATATTGAAGTTGTCATTCGGGTCATGCAGGTGGACTATTCTACATGTTGGTCCATGGCTTATCCCCATGATTAGCCGTTGTGACTCTTTGGTTCAGCTCGTCGCTAAGGACTCAGATCGACTCCCATTTTCACATTGAGGCCCTAATCTCTCCTAGGCCGAGCGGTTCCAGGTGCCCCCAGATACCACCCGAGAGACAAATGTTTTCTAGTATACAAGTTGTCCGAGACCAAATGCATGCTCTAGCCGTTCTATCAGATGAGACACACTTGGACTTATGCACAGATATACGACACGTTTGTTTCGTGCCTTCAGATTCAACTCAACACATACAAGTTCTCGTCTGTACATGTCTATATTTTCAAGCATACTATTGACAAGCAGATGACCATTCTTATAGAGCAGATCGAGTAGCAACACATATTCTAGCATTTGATTCAATTCAATTATCTTCTCTTATCTTTTGTGGATGTGGTATCATTGATCATTGGGACAAGACAACAGAGTGGACTAAAGATCATTTTATTAGGCGTACATATCAATGTTTGTTCAGTTGAAGCAACTCACCGAGATGAATCTTAGTTGAGAGAAGGAGGGACTTCACGCACCGTTCACGAACAATTCACACGGCCTACAATGGCACCAACAGTTGATTAGCATACTTTGTCTCTTTCTCTCAAGATTCGGAATGAATGCGAAATGCGATAAAAGCGAAAAATAAAAACCAATCATCGAAAACCAATACGAAAACACATTCATCAAAACCAAGCAGCGAGAGAAAACATTCAGCAAACTCTTGGATTCATTTCAATAGAAGCCAATCCATCAATTGGAAAGGTTTATTGTATTTCATCCATGATCAATCGATACCGGCAAAGGTTTCACCAAATACTCAGTTCATGACTGAGTCAACCAGCCGTAGGTATTACATAGTGGACCGCGAGGAGCGGGGCACTACATAATATCCCCCTGAGAAAAAATTTTGTTCTCAAAACTTAAGAAACAAACTCACCTCCACTATTATTGCTTTCTGGATCAAGCAACGTGGCGAGATTGTAGACGCGTGCTGTCGCCGTATTGGCATTCCACAACTGCTGATTGTGCGGATTATCTCGGAGCGGCAGTGGGCCTGGCAGTTGCCCACGCTCTTCATTATCATCTTTATTCTGATCCGTTCTATTCTTTTTCGGGCAATACTTGACTGAGTGGCCCTACTGGCCACAACGAAAACAAGCGTGATTAGCAGCACGGCAGTCCTCCTTGATGTGCCCACTCTTGCCACAGTAACTGCAACTCTGGCCATTCATATAGTGGCAGTCCTCTTTAACATGCCCTCGTCGACCGCAGAAGCCGTATACAGGCTTGTTGTTCTGTTCCCCGTCAGTCTTTTTCTCTCCGTCATGATATCTCTTGGCGGTCTGATTCCGACCGTACTGCACTTTATTGGACGCCTTCTTCTGCTGGAACTGTTCCACCTGTAGCGTCCCCTCAAAGGCCTGAGAATATGACCTATATTCTCGATTCAGCACACTTAGTTGAATATCATCATTCAGACCTCCAACGAATCGATTTATGCGAGTCTGCTCGGTGGGAAGCATCACAGCGACAAAATTTGCCAGTTTAGCAAATTCAGACTTATAGTCCTCCACGGACATATCTCTCTTTTTCAGTGTGATGAAGTCATCCTCCATCTTCTTGCTCATGGTTGGAGGCAAATATTGATCTAGAAACGCCTTCTTGAACGAGGCCCATGAGATCTTCCCATTTCTAGCCGTTGCGAGTAGCGTCGGCTTCTTTGCCTTCCACCAATCCTTTGCCCGCAGCCGTAGAAGCAGAACGGCACAAACTATCTTATTGCTACTCGAAACTCCCATGAATGCGAACAGACTCTCTATTTTATCAATCCAGTCCATCACCTTGTCGGGTGATGTCCTGCCTTCAAACTCCGAAGGTTTCACGTCTAGGAAGTCCTTTGGCTTAAAGGAAGTGTGCCTTTGCGCTGGCTGGGGTTCGTTACCCTCTACGGGCTTAATCTCGGGCGTTTCCGTTGATTTAGTCATTGCGGTAGTATTTCGATTTGTCGCAAGCGCTGTGACAATTTGAGTCAAGGACTCCAGCTGTTTCTGATGGGCCTCTATTTGGGACGGTTGTATTTGATTGCGTTCTTCATTATCCTGCCTATGCAGTTCCGACAATGTCATGATCCGTTCTATCGGATCTGTCGAGGAAGCTGGTCGAGTAGGGGCCATTTCTCTACAAAAAAGTATAACTTCTGTCAGTCTCATAAAATATTATGGACTTATTGTATGGGGCATTGGTTTTCATAACTCAAAATCAGGACCCTTTTGAAAGCCATCAAAATACTTTATAAACTTTTAGAAAATGATATTTGCAAGAGGCCAAGGACGTAAAGCCGTGCTCTGATACCACTTTGTCATACCCCGATCCCGCTAGGGTCGTCCGTCTTGCCTGGATCCCTGCGGGATCGATCGTCCTCGCTAAGGCGTGATGCCGTGCAAGCCTAAGTTGCACTTGCACAAGGCCATGTACCTGCACAAAATAACTAGTCAAGCAAAAACACACACGCACGCATCCATTCATTGCAGAAAACCAAATGTTGGACACAGAGATTTGAAATAGAAATACTCATTTTATTGATAGCTTTGTTGGAATACAAGTACAAAGCTTTGCGAACTCAGATTTGCCTTATAATTCGGCTACATGATTCATTTTGAAACTCTCTTTTGAAAATAGTCGTAATGCCCATACATCATATCCCTCTATTACATGCTGGAAATAAAAAACACCTTCAGAAGGAAAAGAAACTTGAAACTTGACTGGAATATAACTGAAACTTCGAGGCGATCCACGAGCTCTACTGGGCTAGACGAGCTTCGGTGCCTCACTTGAAATCCCCTGTCTCCTTTTGCTTTCTGAAAAGGATACCCACAACGTGGGTCAGCACACATCATGTACTGGCGAGCGGCTTTTGGCTGAACTCGCAAATCTCTGTACTAAATCAATGTGTTGAGCTAACATTTACTACTGAGCTTTCTACTTGTCTAGGTTCTTTTTAACAATTCATAAGAACATGATAGTAGAAATATATCATAAGCAACTTACCAACGCCGGCAGTCATTCCTGCACAAAACATGTTAGCACAATTTGCATAACGAGTAATTCATGTTCATTCTTACAGATATTAAAGTTGTCATTCGGGTCATACAGGTGGACTATTCTACATGTTGGTCCATGGTTATCCCCATGATTAGCCGCTGTGACTCTTTGGTTCAGCTCGTCGCTAAGGACTCAGATCGACTCCCATTTTCACATGGAGGCCCTAATCTCTCCTAGGCCGAGCGGTTCCAGGTGCCCCCAGAGACCACCCGAGAGACAAATATTTCCTTGTATACAAGTTGTCCGAGACCAAATATATGCTCTAGCCGTTCTATCAGATGAGACACACTTGGACATATGCACAGATATACGACACGTTTGTTTCGTGCCTTCAGATTTAACTCAACACATACAAGTTCGTCTGTACATGTCTATATTTTCAGGCATACTATTGACAAGCAGATGACCATTCTTATAGAGCAGATCGAGTAGCAACACATATTCTAGCATTTGATTCAATTCAATTATCTTCTCTTATCTTTTGTGGATGTGGTATCGTTGATCATTGGGACAAGACAACAGAGTGGACTAGAGATCATTTTATTAGGCGTACAGATCAATGTTTATTCGGTTGAAGCAACTCACCGAGATGAATCATAGTTGAGAGAAGGAGGGACTTTACGCACCGTTCACGAACAATTCACACGGCCTACAATGGCACCAACAGTTGATTAGCATACTTTGTCTCTTTCTCTCAAGATTCGAAATGAATACGAAATGCGATGAAAGTGAACAATAAAAACCAATCATCAAAAACCAACATGAAAACGCATTCATCAAAACCAAGCAGCGAGAGAAAACATTCAGCAAAACTCTTGGATTTATTTCAATAGAAGCCAATCCATCAATTGGAAAGGTTAATTGTATTTCATCCGTGATCAATCGATACCGGCAAAGGTTTCACCAAATACTCAGTTCATAACTGAGTCAACAAGCCGTAGGTATTATATAGTGGACCGTGAGGAGCGGGGAACTACACGTATCAGTCCCACTGTGCAAGTGTTTGATGAAATGCCCCAATGGGCATTTCGATTGACTTTTAGGATTATATTTGAATAGAAAATTCGGGTTTTACCTCGCTTATGTGATTCTAATGTTCTGAGTCATATTTGGTGTCGCGTCGTGTCGCTACAGACACGTGGATACGCGGTCGCACACACGCGCGCGCTGGCAGGATTCATGCCCTGCTACTCGTGCCTGATTCCGAGCTGGACATGCCACTTCGACTCACGAAACTCGACACACGTGTCGTACTCGTGACTGACATGGGGTCCCCCAAGTGGCACGACCCATCGTGTCATATCGAACATGGTGTCATGCGTGCACCATGCGTGCACTGTACGTGTACAGTGTGTTGAATTGTGCACTGTTGTGTTCTTGTTTTTATTTCGTTTTAATGCTTTAAATCATGTTATTAATTGATAAATTAGATCCTATTATGTTTAGTAATCTCTGTTAAATTAGTTTACATAGTTAGTTTAAGTTTTGATGTGGGATTGATTCGAATTGGGTTAATTTTAGGTTTGACTGATACTCATTTCTGATACTTATATTTTCAGTATTTTTCTACCATTTAATTCCCTAATTTTTGATGTTTCAACCTCTGTTAATTACCCCCACATGTTATTATTCATGTCTAGTTTCATGTTTACATTTGAAATTGGGCTTGGGTGTGTTAATGAGAATTTAGACATTGTGTTGGGTTTTTCGAAATCTGTTGAACTGAGTGTTATTCTTAAAACTGAGATTAGTTTTCTAAAAACTGGAATTGGTTTCCTCTTTACATTTACATGAGCTGAATGAGATTGATTCCCTTCCTTTTCGAAATCTTTATGGGAAGTTTCCTATTTAAACTGTAAACTGGAATACTAATTTCCAGATTGGGTAGTTAGTTACTGTCCCTTGTCAATTGTTAATACCTGAGATACTGAATTCTTCCCTTTCGAAATACTGAACTGAAATAGATTGGTTTTATTTTAATAGATGTTTTCATTGTCAAATGTTTTCCACATAACATTGTTTATGTTTAGCTTAAAGTTTACATTCGAAATTGGTTTGTTTGTAAAGGGTTTTGACAATGTGTAGGATCCAGAAACTATGAACTGTGGAATAGGTTTCCTGTCAACTTGTATATTCTTCCTAAAGCTGAGCATGATTTCCTAAAGCTGAGCCTAACCTGAGATTCCCTTCCCTCTTAACAGAGATTTACCCTTTAAATACTGTAATGATTTACCTATTGTGTGATTCCTGAATACCCATTGTACTGGATTCAATCCTAAACCTGTTATTTCATTTCCCTTTAAAACTGAGATTTAGTTCCTTTTTATTACACTGAAATGTTTGATTCATGTATTCACTACTTTCAATGCTATTTTCCTAATATTAATTCTTTCCTTAATGAACATTCCTAGATTTCAATTAAACACAAGTGCACTGTTTTGCTTGCCTATACTGTCCTGATTTCAGGGTGTTATCCCCCTATGCCATGCCACATTATTTGATTAGCTCACTGTTCTTTAATAATTACTGTTTCCACTCACTGTTTTTACATATATACTTCACTATTCTAGTATTAATTGATTTCAGGGGGGGTCACACATGTTACACTGTTCATAGGTTCCAGCTATCACACACACATGTTTGCCATTAAAATTGTTTGATTGAAAACTTTAATACAAATAGAACAGTGTTACAATGTAGGACCTAGATATAGTCCTAGGAGTACACTTTTGTTTAAGCTAGGTCCTTAGTGCCAATGGAGCGAGTGGTAATGCATTGACTCCATTGACCGGCTGACGACGGTTATCGGTTCTCTGAAGGTGTGGATTGCTCTGGGTGCTGGAGCTTGCTGAGAGGAGGAAGACGTTGAGTGTCTGTGTCGGCCTCTCTGGTGATTCCTTCTATGTTCGTTATGGATTCTATGTGTGTGTGTGAAGGAGAAGATTCCTCTATTTATAGTTTTACAGGCTGGCTGCTCATGCGCGCATGTAGGATGCGCCGGTGTACGGAGACGCCACGTGGAAGTTGCTGATGAAGGCGCGTAGATGATGCGCCCTGATTGAGGGGGAGAACTCTTCATACTGCTGTTGTGAGCCGGCACGTAGCAGAGGAGAAGATCTTTCTGTTGCTGAAATCTTGGACGAGTTGAGTCAAAGGACACATGTCGTCGACTCATGGCTTGAAGATCTCGGATTTGGGGGAGGGTAGTGATCTGGTGAGCTGCACCTTGGATCTGGGCGCAGAAGGAGGCTGCGGCTCATAACCTTTAGGAGTTACAAACCATTTAGGGCGCATGGCTTTTAAGGCGCATACAGGTGACCTTCCTTCTGTCTTTCGGGATCAGAGATCAGTCTAGGGCGCATGGCTTTTGAGGCGCATGCAAAGCTTCAACTGGAGACTCTTCTTCTGTCTTTAGGGATCAGTGAAGGGTCTGAGGCGCATGGCTTTTGAGGCGCATGCTGGTTTGGACGCATGGCCGTAGAGGCGCATGGCGATTTGGACGCATGGTCGTAGAGGCGCATGCGTATGGCCACGTGGCAGTAGCCGTCGGAATAGAGTCATAATGATGCTGACGTTGCCGACGCTTCGTTCTCTGAAAAAGCTGTCAACTGTTCAGACTTTGGGAAGCGTGCTGCCAACTCTGGTGTCAGTTCAGCATTTAATGTTTGTGACGTTCGATGGACAGCTGAGTGGGCACGTTGGTTGGTGTTCCACTCGGCATGGAGATGTGAGGGGGGCGCATCCTCTGTGATACGCCGGGTACTGTAGGGCGCGTCTGTGTGATACGCCTGATGTTGGAGGGCGCGTCCGTGTGATGCACTGTTTGGCTGGCGCATCTGACATGTCCTTTAATGACGCGGCTGTCTCGCTCCTCGAGTGCTATTCGAGGCGTCCGGTTCATCCATTTAATGCAAATTCATTGCACAGAATTCGGAGAGTCATCCACTTGGCGCGTGGGTTTGATTTGCCCGGCCTATAAATAGTGGCATGGAGAGAAGGTTTGCTCCTCATTCCCTGACGTACTTTCAACATGAACTTGGATATGTGGGTACATTCTGTTGACGAAGTGCTCCCGAGGGTAAAGATGAGACGTCGTTTTGTCTTCGATGCACTTGAAGGTGACTGTTACATCCAAAAGACGGAGTCGAGGGCTTCTGAGGCAGGCGAAAGGTGCCTGTTGCATCCAAAGATAGGGATGTTCGGGCCTCGTCTCCGTTGTTCCGGAAGAGCCGTAGATCGGAATGGTGGTGCTAGGCTCTCTCTTCCTTCAAAGTGGGTGCCGCCCACTTTGATTGTGTTGAAAGCTCCTTGTGCCATGATTTCGATCACGGTCTTCCTTGGTCTTTGGAGGATCTTTCGAAGCCTCCCCTGGCCACAGCATTTGCGGTGCTCTTCTCTTCCTTGGTTCCAGCCAGAGGGTTAAATGCTTTGCTTGGCGAAGCACTTATCAGGTGAGCCTGGCTGAAAGAGCGGCACATAACTGGATTCTGCTCGGCCAGGTGAGCCTGGTTGGAAGAGTTGCACATAACTGAGCTGCTGAAGGGATGCACATAACTGAGCTGGATGCACATAACTGAGCTGCTGAAGAAATGGTAGGATGCGTCTGGCTGGAGGCGCATGACATCTGCTGTGCCTGGCTGACAGCGCATGGTGACTGCTGCACCTATCGGAAGGCGCATGGTGGTTGCTGTGCCTATCTGGAAGGCGCATGGTGGTTGCTGCGCTTATCTGGAAGGCGCATAGTGGCTGTTGGCTGTAGATCTAGGATCCTTCCTTTGTAGAAATTCTCCTTTATACAACCTTTTCTAGACATGTAATAGACTTTTATAAATAAAAGGTCCTTCTTCAAATGGCTTATTTTGATTTTGCTGTCTGAGTTCTGGCGCATATAGTGCCTGGCGCATGGGCTTTCTGGCTGTGAAATTCCATGCTTCTACAAGACCCCCTTCAAAGTTTTCAAAACTTTTGAATAAGTTTTGGAATACTTTGAATAAGAAGCACGGAGGTCAGGGCGCATGATTTTTGGGCGCATGCTTGTTCGGGCGCATGCTCCTTTCAGTTGATGATGATGACGCCTTGGTAACCCAAAAGATTTAATGATGATCTTTTGGTTGTATTTGTTGTTATCTCCTCACGGAACCCGAAGCGACGGCTGAGATTACACGTCATCGGTTCACGCGTGCGACCAAGCCCTATAAATAGGTAGGGGTTGGAGAGAGAGAGAGAGTTCATCTGCTCTGTGCCTTTGCTTTCTTTAGAGTTTTTCTTCAAAACCCTAACTTTTTCTTCTCTGAGAGAATGGCTCCCAAGACTCCTCGCGGTGGTGCCGGCAAGGGAAAAGAGAAAGCAAAGGAGTTCGTTGATGAGGATGCACCTATCACCCCTGCAACTCCGGCCGACGTTCGTCCTGAGGTGACGGGTGGGTTTCATCTCCTTCACATAAGCTTTTGGGCCAGACTGTGCCCTAACTCAGATTTGCTGACGCGTATGGACTTTTGTCCTGATGATACGCCGAGGTTCTACCCCGCCGACGTACATAGGTTTACACCTTTATCATGCACCGAGGTTTAATGGCTGACGCGCATGGGTTTCGTACCCTGATGATGCGCCGAAGCCTTCGCTGACGCGCATGAGCTCACGCTCTGATGATGCGCTGAAGCTCCAATGCTGACGCGCATGGGCTTACGCCCTGATGATGCGCCGAAACGCGCATGGGCTTACGCCCTGATGATGCGCCGAAGCTCTGATGCTGGTGCGCATGGGCTTACGTCCTGATGATGCGCCGAAGCTATTTGACATTTTTGCCTGACTTCCACCTTTGTTGTATCAGTGTCGATGACGATCCCTTTGTTGAATGAGGTCCTTCTGGACACTTCTCTTTGTCAGATGGGAGTTGATTTTGACGAGGCGGTGATCAATCCTGCGAAGGATGCTATCTTATAGGACCAACCTCGTGAGAGAATGCTACAAATCCAGACCCAGTTGCCTCTTTTCCTCCAGAGTATGATGGAGAGTGGTAAACTGAAGTCTGCTGAATCCGAAGGTGTAACTTTCTTAAAACCTGCCTTTCTGTTTGGCGATCGACTAGTCTCTTCCGAAGCGAAGATACTGAGGATCAGAGAAGACTGGTTCTTTTCTGCCAAAGGCATGGTTTTGTACATGCGGCAGGTTGACCGCCAGTTGCCGCTGACGGCTTTTTATCGTCTAGCTTCGAAGAGAATGATGGGTTGGAAACTTACTCCCTCTCAAGGAGGGGCCTTGGGAGGTACCCTCTCAATTGACGCCTCTTCGAACCAGCGAGATACTTTGACTGCTTTACGAGCCGGTTCTTCTTTCAGTTACCGAGCCTTGCGTCCTGGGAGCATCTACAGTGAGGTCCCAAACGACACGTTTCCCTTCAGTGCCCCGATCTTTGCAAATCGGATGCTGACATCAAAGGTGATGTATCCGACAGGTAGCTTCAGAGTCGAAGGCTGGTGTCACTACATCCCGAAGTGGGACGAGTTGACCACTTGGGTGCTTTCAAGGTTCGAGGTTGAGCTTAAAGAGATCGGGCTGACAGCCGCCATTCGGGCCACGCAGGCAGGCGTGGACCTCAATAAGCCTATGTTCCTTGCGCTCTTGGAGCTTTTCAATGCCCAGACTGGCAGCTTCTTTACTCCGGTGGGGGAGTTGGGATTGGCCCTTCATGAGATGTACGAAGTGTCCAAGCTTCCTTGGGGCTCGGAACCGTACGAGAAATATTTTCCATCAAATGAAGAGATCCAAGTTCTGGAGGATAAGGATCCGGAGATGATGGCTGTTTTCAAAGAGGTGACAAGCCATCATTATCTGATGCACCGGAGGGACAAGGGCAAGACCCAGCCTCATGTGACTGCTTGGAGGGACTACGTCTTCAGGCAGGATTTGACGGATCCTTCGAGGATTCGGTTTACGACTCTGCAGGGATTGAAGCCCGCGAAAGTGAGTTCTAAAATAAGCCGGCTGGACGAAAGGACCCCACACTCTAATGAGGGCGGCAAGGCTACGTACAGCTATTTCTGGCACTACGGGCACCGGATGTCATCCAAGGCAGTGTTGACGTCCTACTTGATGATATGGCTCCGGTATTGCGTATTTGCAGGTGGATCCGGTGCCGTCGAGAGGGTACATCGGAATCTCATTTTACCTGCGGTGAAGTTGGCCTGTGGACGACCTTTGGCTCTCCTCCCCGCGATGGTGTGCAACCTGTTACGCGGTTTGAGAGAGTTTGCTGGAAATGTGATTCATGACAGAGGCCGAAACAATAACTTCCCGCGCGTCGAACTGCCGTTTCACTATTTGATGGGATGGCTGATTTTGCATCATCCCAGTGTGATGAGTCCAGGCTCGGAAGAAGATTATAAGGCTGGAGATGCACTCCTTCGTCGTTTCAATCGGAGGAGTTGGTCACATACTGGTGTCCCTGTTTGTAGAAAGGTTTTATCCCGTCTTCAGGGTTAGGAAATTACCAAAGTTGGTCCAATCTACTTGGGTTTTGAGGCCAACGAAGATCTAAGGGATCTGGGCGAAGGTACCACCACTCTGCCTCAATGGGGATTCCGCTGGTTGCAGAGTATCCGGCCATCTCATCTGGTATACCGGAACAGGAATCAGTGCTACCTGGAACCATATTTGCCAAGCCGCTTTGTGCGGCAATTTGGTTATGCCCAGATGATGTTGGATAACCCCAGTATTTCTCTGGGGTATATTGGAAGTTTGTTGGATGGTGCACGAGCTTGGCATTACTATAAGGCCGGATGTACCGGGGCTCGTTTTACGTTGTCCGCCCCAGATCCGCGGCCGCCCATTCTTTACTCAGCCGCCAAATTTTACTGTGCTATGGCTGCTGCGCCCTCCGGATATGACAGGGAGACCAGTCTTATTGCAGGCACCCAGTTAGCGATGACCAGGGACGTGCCGGTGAAGGCCCGATCACATCGTCCGTCAGGGATAGGTCACCGGAGTGCCCCTTTTGCCTCTCAAGCAGAACCCTCGGGCGATCGATCAAAGCGATGTGCAGACGAAGGGATTGAATCTCCTGTACCGAAGAAGCAGAAGAAGGCGTCATCACCGACGGCGTCATCGGATTCAACGTCCGCAGAGGTAAAGGCGTCCCATATAATCTGATTTTGGTTCCACTATTTACGAGGCTTCATCTTCTCTTGTAGGAACCGTTAAAAAGAAAACCTCGCACCCCAAAGTCAGGTGGGAGCAGGCGAGAAGGGACGATGGGCTCGTCTGAAGTGCGTATCCCGCCGACCATGATGTCTCCCATGGAGGAAGATCCGGAGGATGCTGTTGACGTGGAGATTCCGGTATCCCCAGATTATGTCAGGAGGGAAACTGAGGGTGCAGCAGCTTCCGAGACGGCAAAGGCCAGAACGGAAGCTTCAAGTGCCGAAGGTTTAACAAGCACGCCGTTTCCTGGTGGTGAAGAAGAATGGAGTTCGTCGTCTTCCGATGACGTTGCTCCAGAGCTGCAAGAGCCTGTTGCGGAGGCAACAGAAGTAGTTGAGACAGAGGAGAGGGTTGATTCCCCTCCTTATCATAGGGGAGGTCGGCCGTATCATTGCCGAGTCCTATCCCGGCTTCAATCGTGGAAGTTGAGGCGGCTACCACTCAGGAGGTAGCGACAGATTCTGTCCCTGTTGAGGGACTCGATGATGAGACCCGTCTGCCAGTCACGACCGCTGCGACGGGTCAAGAGACAAGTGATAATCTCCCTATTCTGCCAAGGAAGGTACCAACTGTTGATAGGACATTGGGGGGAGAAGAGGTGGCCGTTGACATCGGTGGTTCCTCCGGGCTTGAGAAGGGTAAGGGTGTAGAACCCTGTGTCGCTCCTTCTACTTGGGGCACCATCTCGACGCCTGTGCCGGCTCCTTCTGTTGCTTCGGCTCCTCGAGCTAGAAATCCAGCCCCTGTTGATGAAGAGCCCATTGATGCCGAGGTTGAAGCCTCGCTGATTGAGGTTGGCGGATCTTCTTCCGGTCCGCAAACTGTAGTAGCTCCTCCAACTCCCACGATGACGCCGCAGGTCCTAGCGGATGCAGACGAGTATGTGAAATTCCTCGTCGAGGGGGTATACAAAATGCTGCAGAAGGGTGTATCTGCTGTGATGGATGCCAACAGGAGTTTTGCGACGGCAAAAGCTTTGGCAATGCCCTGCATCGAGCTGATTCGTATTCACCAAGGCCACGACCACATGGCCGAAATTCTGGAGGCTTCAGTGATTGAGCTGGATGAGCGGCTCACGGAACTTCAACGCATCCAGCGAAACGACCTCTCTGTCCTGATAGATGCGGAGAAGGGGAAGCTGATTGTCGAGATCGAGTCTTCATACCAGGCCACCGTGGGCGTTTGGGAGCGCGAGGTGGCTGAGACTGAGGCTGCGGTAGAGCAGTTGTCTCAGTCCATGAAGACGACGGTGGAAACTCGAGCTGCATTGGAAGCTAATATCGCGGATATCGACACCCAGATGCGTCGCCTTGAAGACCAACGGGCCCGACTCCAGTTAGAGGTCGAGCGTGTCCGGGCTGAACATGCAGCATTCAAGAAGGATGAAGCGACTTTCACTCAGCGGACTCTTGCCTTGGCGCAGCAACGACAACAGCTTGATGAGAAGCATGCAAGTGATACTTCCGCTGGGGCCGTTGAATTGATGCGCCAGGAAGCAGAGCGACGAGTCCTGGCGACGGTGGAGGCCCGCGCAGTCGACTTAAAGCTTCGAGTCAGGGAGCTCTCAACCCATCCTGGGAAGATTCAGGGACCATAGCTTTTCCCTTTTTCTTTTGTGTTCTTTTGCAACCCTTACTGGGGGATGATGTATCTTCTTGTACTCCTTTCTCAGAAGAATAAAGAAGTCTACAACCTTTTTTGTGATGTGTTCATCTTTTGTTGTCATGAACTTGATGATTTGTGTGGACCTATTATCTTTTGCGCACCTTGGTTTTCAGGTACAGATAATAAGTTTGAAGGAACCATTATGTTTGCTCAGAGGTAATGTGGACATGGCAATCATTGGGTTCAAAATGATAGAATTTCCCTACTCAGAGGTATTATAGACGTGGTAGGAACGATCTTGGGGGATACGCTGAACAACTCAGAGGTTATATGGACGTGGAAGTTCTGCGATCCATGTACAATAACGCAGGGGTTGTTTGTACAAGATGTTTACTCAGAGGTAATGTGGACGTGGTAAACATGAAGGGTAGCGTAGGCTTACAAAGTGTAAGATTCTGCTTTGTAGGGTGTAGAGAGACAACTCAGAGGTAATATGGACGTGGTTATCTTTCTACTGGAAGATGCCACGGAACAGCTGGGTTCCGGAGGCGTATGAGTTTGTGGAAAGAGGTTGTTTGGGGAAGTACATGTCTGGAGGATGTCAAGAATAGTACTTCTTTAGGAACTTGCCGTTGATGGACATCATGAACAAGTTCCCATTGGGTTTGGCGAGGCTGTAAGCACCGTTTGAGTATACCGTCTCTATGTGAAAGGTCCTTCCCACTTGGGCTCGAACTTTCCTGGTGTCTTGTGGGTCAACACCATTGGTCTTCTGACTGCTAAAACCAGGTCGCCAACTTGGAAAGTCCTCTTTTTGACCTTCTTGTTGAAAGCCTGTGATATATGGGCTTGGTAGAGCTCGATGCATGCGTTGTTGAACTAGGAGACGCTTTTCGTCAAGTGCCTCCAGTTCCCGCAGACGACGACGTTGATTGTCCTCTTCTGTGAGTTTGTTTGTGATTGCTACGTGGAGCGAAGGTATCTGTATCTCGAGAGGCAGTACTGCTTCGCTCCCGTAGACCAGGGAGAATGGAGTGTTGCCTGTTGGGGTCCGTACCGTTGTGCGGTAGGCCCAAAGGCATTTGCCAAGCTTCCCAGTCGCGTTTGTTGGATAACACGACCTTTTTGAGCAGCCTAACGATAGTTTTGTTGAATGCCTCAGCCAATCCGTTTGCTGCCGGATTGTAGGCGGTTGAGGCCACGTTCTGAATGCGATTCTTGTCACAGAACCTGCTGAAAATGTGGCTGATAAACTGAGGACCATTGTCATGGATGATCCGCCGGGGTACTCCGAAATGGTAAATGACATGGTGTTTGATAAAGCTGACCATCCTGGAACTTTTTACTTCTGCCAGTAGAACTGCTTCCGCCCATTTGGAGAAGTAGTCGGTGATGGCCAGGATAAAACGGTGTTCTCTCGATGAAGGAGGGGTGATTGGCCCTACAATGTCCATGCCCCAGGCTTCGAACGGCCAGGAGGCGACTGTAGGATGTAGCGGCTCCGATGGTGTATGTATGAAGTCTGCATGAAGTTGGCACGCGTGGCACTTCTTGGCATATTCGACAGCGTCGGCAGCCATAGTTGGCCAGTAGTAGCCCATACGTCGCAGTCGATCTTGCAACTTAGGACCGGGTTGATGAGCTCCACAAGTTCCGTCATGAGCTTCTTGAAGAGCTTCGGCTGCTTCTTCGTTGGACAGGCATCGAAGGAGGAGCCCATCGAAGGAGCGTCGGTACAGCATTTTGGTAGCTGTATCGTAGTAGAATCGAAGAGAGCGTCTCCTGACTGAGACGGCTTCCTTCGGGTCCTCTGGAAGGATTCCGTAGACAGCGAAGTCGATGAACGGGAACCTCCAGTCTCGGACATTAACACCAGTGTTTGTCGGCATGGCGTGAGCCACCCGCAAGCATAGGTTATTTCTGGGACAAATCAGATCTCGTCCTGTTACCGTGATATAGTGTTGAGTCCCAAAGGGCGCTGCTAATGAGGCTACGAGGTCGGCCAGAGCATCGGCCTCCAAGTTTTGTAAATGGGGGACATGTTCAGTGAAGAACCCGGTGAAGGTTGAAATGATGTTCAACGCGACTTCATGATAAGGGTTTAAATCTTTATGGCGAACTTTGTATTGTCCCCGAACCTGGTTTATGACGAGTTTTGAGTCGCCGTAAGCTTCCAGATGGTCGACCCCCAGCTGTTGTGCGAGCTGGAGTCCCATGACGAGTGCGTTGTACTCGGCAACGTTGTTGGAGCACGGCTTCGAAA
Source organism: Iris pallida (assembly GCA_029216955.1). Lineage (NCBI taxonomy): Eukaryota > Viridiplantae > Streptophyta > Magnoliopsida > Asparagales > Iridaceae > Iris > Iris pallida. Next base: position 4,831,408 of record JANAVB010012599.1, on the reverse strand, counting down.
GAGAGTACGCACGCTGGATGACCAGCTGATCGGGGGAGACTAAGACTACCCTCACTCCTGCGATGATTTGGCCTTTGGGGCCTGTTCTCGAAGCGCCGTCGAAGAACATCCGCCAAACGGAGCTTCCTTCGATGACGTTGGATTCTTGGACCTCATCTGGGATATCTTCATTGAGTTTTGAGGATTCTGGGATGGGGTGTGCAGCTAAAAAGTCAGCCAGAGCTTGACCCTTAACAGCTTTTTGCGGCACAAACACCATGTTGTACGGTGTTAGCAAGATCGCCCATGTAGCCAGCCGAGAGTTCAATGATCCTGGCTTCGTCATGAGGACTCTGAGCGGATTGACTCAGGAAATGACATGAATTGTCTGACCCGAGACTAATGACGAGTCTTCTGGATGGCAACCACCAAAGCCAAGTACTCCTTTTTGACGGAGTTGTACCGGTGTTCGGCCCCGATGAGTGTTCGACTGAGGTAGTAGATTGCTTGCTCGAAGCCTGTATCGCTGTTTTGAGCCAGCAGAGCGCCAAGAGAATGATCCATGGCACGGACGTAGAGGAGAAATGGTTTGCCGGCGACTGGCGCTACCAGGACTGGTGGGCTTGTTAAGTAAGCCTTGATGTCGTCGAAAGCCTTTTGGCACTCCTCTGTCCAGACGTAAGAGACTCCCTTCTTCATGAGCTGAGTAAAGGATTGACATCTATCGGAGAGGTTTGCTATGAACCTCCGGATATATGCCAGACGTCCCTGTAGGCCCCGAAGTTCTCGAAGGTTCTTCGGAGGGTCCATGTTGAGGATGGCTTTGGTCTTCTCAGGATCAACATGAATGCCTTTCGCTGTGATGACAAAGCCCAAGAATTTGTCGCTAGAAACCCCCAGAAAGGATTTAGCGGGGTTCATTTTGAGTTAATGTGCCCGTATGAGATCGAAGACCGTCTTCAGGTCCTGTAGGTGATCCCCTTTGAGGCGGCTCTTGACTGCGATGTCGTCAACATAGCATTCGACCGTCTTGCGAAGATATTGACGAAAGATGGTGCTCATAGCTCGCTGGTATGTCGCACCGACGTTCTTCAAGCCGAAGGACATTACTGTGTAGCAGAAAACACCCTTTGGAGTCCTGAATGACGTGTGTTTTGCGTCATCGGGGAACATCTTGATTTGATTGTAGCCTGAATACCCGTCCATGAAGGACATGCGCTCAAAGCCACATGTGTTGTCGATCATCACATCAGTAATTGGAAGCGGGAATTCATCCTTCGGGCAAGCAGAGTTGAGATCCATGAAGTCGATACAGACTCGTATCTTCCCGTTCTTCTTGGTGACAGGAACGACGTTGGCTACCCAATCCGGGTGTTGTTCCTCACGGATGAAGTCGCTGGTCAAGAGTTTGTCTACCTCCTGATCGATGGCATTCATGATGTCCGGACGGAAGCGTCGCTGCTATTGTTTGATAGGTTTGGCATCAGGTAAGATGTTCAACCTATACATTGCGATCTGTGGATCGAGTCCCGGCATATCTTCTTAGCTCCAGACGAAGACGTCGATATACTCTTTAGCCAGTTGGATTAAAGATTCTCGATCTTCTCCTTCCAGGCTTTTACTGATGAAGATGGGTTTGGAAGAAGACCCCTCCCCGAGGTCGATCTGCTCGACTTCGTCTTCGGTGGGAGGTTCACGAAGCTCAAAACGAGATTCCCATTGTTTCTCTAGGCGTTGGGCCCAGGGTTCTTCTTCGAAGGGTTCTGGCACTTGGTCTTCGCCTTCACCTTTTTGAGGTTGTGCTGACGTCATGTTAGCTGACAGCACTTTCCTGAAGACTGATCCGATACTGGTATCGGAATCCCAAGTCGATGCTTCGGACGAGTGGGAATGTTCTATGTCTTCTGCATCTGAACTCTCTGGGGTTGATGGCGGCGTGACATAGCCTAACCCTCGTCCAGTCCGATTATAATAGTCCTGTGGCTTTCCATTGGGCATCGAAAGCCGGACAGGGAGATGCCGACCCTTGCCGTAGTTTAAGCCTTTGTTGCTTTTCAGGTCGTAGCCCATCTTTTGGATGATGTGCTTTGCCGTATCCGTGTACCGATAGACTTGTACTCTGCCGGTATCAGGTTCTGGCTCGATTGAAGGGAGGTCCCGATGACGCTCGACTTTGCCCGAGATGATGGTGCCTTGGTCTCGGCTCCGTGGAGGGACTATGAAGACTCCTTGAGACGGGACTACTCGATTATGGTAGACGGTCGTTATTTGTGTTTGCAACGACCGTAGAGCGTTGTCTAATGTATACATGGCATTCCAGTGTGGAAGACAAGAATAATTAAAAGACACTCTATTATTGATAAAATACGAGATCTTATCCCGTGGGATTACATTGTCAAAGGAGGGTGCCTCTACGTCAGCCGAGATATAATCACCAAGCTCCTCGTCTGTAAGAACTGGGGGCAGACTAGGAGAGTCCACCACAGCTTTGGGGTCTGAGAGGGTTATATGAGCCTTCTCTGACACCTTGGATGACTGCGGCGGCTTGCTCTTGAGACGCACCTTGAGAGGCGCCTCGGCTGCGCCTCCGGTGAGTGGTGCCTTCCCTTGTAATTTTGCCACCAGGGGAGCCGATGTTTGAGGTGGCTTTCCCTTGAGGCGTATCTTCAGGGGTGCTTTGCGAGCCGGCGCTTTTCCTGATAGCTTGATGCTCATTGGAGGCGCCTTCTGGGGTGGTTTCCCCTTCAGTCGGATTTTCAAGGGGGCGTCGGGAGTCGTCTCAGGCTCCATGTCCGACTCTGTTGCCGTCTCTGCCTCATCATCAGCGTCGTTGGCTTCCTCCTCGTCAATGGGCTTGTACAAGTCGGAATCGGTGAAGTAGGCTTCAATCCCTTTGAAAGGATCGATGTCTACAAACTCCGTCCGGATGACGCTATTGGTGGATACATACTTCATGCACTGGTGGAGCGTGGAGGGCACCACCATGTACTCATGCAGCCATAGTCGACCGAGCAGGATGTTGTAGTTAACTTCGGCATCTACCACATAACAAGTCACCTCAGTTTTGAGGCTGCCAATGTGACACTTCAGTCGGATCTTGCCCAATGGCTCGCTCTTGCTAGCATTGAAGCCACTGATGGTTGTATTGGAGGGCGCCAGCCGGTACATCGGGATCCCCAGCTTAGATAGCAGCGCCTTCGGGATGATGCTTATGGAAGACCCAGGATCGATCTGAATCCGGCTCACCTTGACCGAGCCAATGTACCCTATATAATACAGCGGTCGATTATGTCGGTGATGCTTGAGCAGCATGTCTTGTTGGGTGAAAGTTATGTTTGGGATAACTTCATCCGCACAATGACAGTACGCACAAGTAGTTGGGAGGTCTTCAGGCTGCTTGACCTGACTGAGAAAGGATTCAGCGTCCTTCAGAGCTTCGCAGAGAGCTTCTCGGGAATCTTTAGAAAGATGCAGGAGCTCGAACAAAGACAGGCGTACAGGTGTACTGGCTAATTGTGCCAGAATGTCAAAGTTGTGAGGCTTGGACAGCCCCGAAGCATTCTCCTTCCGTAGAGGTCTATCAAAACGGGCCTCCACCTGCTTCTGCTTATTGGCTGCTGAGGGCTTAGATGGACCCTCCTCAGGGATGGTGCTAGGAGGCACCACCTCGGCGACGGCTTTGTCGGATTGGGAGTTCTGTTGTGCACGTGTTTGCACTGGAAGTGCCTCTTCTGTTGAAGAAGAGACTGTGCGGCAAGACTTGATCTTCCTGCCTTTTGATTTGGAGGTAGGGCGTACCTCCGATTGAGTCACCTCGGAGACGAGGTCGGGGTGAACCCAGAGGACCGTTCCTCGAGATGTGGTGAGCGGGGTGAGTCCACTCACATTGTTACGAGTAGGTGGTAAGTTTACCACCTCCATTGTCGCCTTAGGGATGGGGACGATGCCACCTTGTGTGGTAGTTGGCGACAGGGTGCCGAACTGAAGCGAAACCATATTGGCTGACACCGTCTTCTCTTCATAGTCGACGGAGATTACATCCGCATTGATCATGCGCTAGATGTAATTCTTGAGGATGTAGCAGTCCTTGGTCGGGTGTCCGACAAACCGATGGTAGTGACAGTACCTTGGGTTGTCCACTTTCCCAACTTCATCGGGCCGCTTTGGGTCCGGTAGCTTGATCTTGTCACCCTGCTTCAGTATCTCGAAAAGTTGCAGGGTGTCGTCATCATTGAATGAATAAACCTCCTTGGGTCTCGGTACCAGTGGAGGCTTCTGAGTAGGCGCAGATGCGCCTTTTGAGGCATTAACAGTCAATGCCTGTTTCCCCTTTGCTTCTCGTCCGGAGCTGTTAGCTGTGGACTTTTTCTCCTTATCGTCAAAGGCGGGGAAGCTGACACCCAGAAGACGTGCATTGGCCGCCTTCTTTTCTGCAGCTTCAGCTTCGATGATCAGGGAGCTCCAGTCAGGAGGGGGAGTAGAGTTGAGCCAGAGCTTTACTGCAGGCAACATGTTCATGCTGCAAGCGGAGAGGAGCGCATGTTCTGGCATGCCTGGAGGTAGCCTGAAGCAAGCCTGTCGGAAGCGTTCGATGAACGCTCGAACCGTTTCCTTCTCCTTCTGACGTATCTCTATGAGAGACGCCATCGTCATGTCCTTCCCGCCGTCGTAGAAGCGGTCGAGGAAGAGGCGCGTCAGGTCGTCGAAGGACGATATGGAATTGTCGGAGAGGCTGCAGTACCAGTCATACGCCATTCCTTTCAGGGCCCCGACAAAGATACTGGTGAGGAGCGCGTCCTCCTTCGGAAGATACCCTGTCTGTGACTGGAAGTACGTCAGGTACCGTCGCGGAGAGTCCTTCCCGTCGTATGGGGTGAGTGTTTGTGGTTTATACTTCGGGGGATAAACCACCTTATTCCACTCGAGGGGATAAGGCTGGGGAATGCCCATTTTCTGGCGTTCCTCTTGCCTGTTCTTGGACTCGAAGCGCTTCCGCAGGTCTTTGATCATTTCGACCACATCCTCCGTAGAGCTAGGAGTCGGGAAAGGAGGTACCATCTGGATTGGAGCGTTTGAGGGCTCCGAGGTCCGAGGTGCTTCTGTATCTGAGGGCGCCCGTTGGAGGGGCACACTCGACTCCCCATTAGCTCCTGGGTCAGGACCAGTTGAAGGTGTCCTGATCAAGGCTGACCGCATCTCAAATACTGCTTGGGTCAGTGCTTGCATAGAGGCAGAGAGGGTTTTGAGTCCTCCCTCCAATGAGTCTATGCGCTGGACTATGTCCTGTGACGGCGCATCAGACTCGACATCATCCCCAGCCATGTATACTGTCCTGACACGGCCAGGAGTGGATGGATTGGTTGAGGCTTCGCTTTCGGCCTCACTCTCATGCGGGGGAGTCACTTCTCCTGGTGTTGGGCCACCCCCAGCCACATTCTGGAGTTCATCTCCAATAGACACATATGCAAGGGTCTGCTTGCCCTCAGCTCCGTCTTGAAGGACCTATTCCTTTCCAGAACTACCCCCGGCAGTGTCCTGGAGGACATCCTCATTTTGAGGGGCTTCAGGGAGAGTAATCTCGCCTTGATGATGAAGATCCGCCGCAGCTGTGCTTTGGACATCTTCGTCTTCGGAAGGAGGCTCAACAAGGGTCTGGCTACCCCCAGCTTCCTCCAAGGACTTCTTCCTCGACCGAGTGCCCTCAAACACTCCAGAGGTCGAGACAGCTGCCTTAGTATTCCTCGGCTGGCTTTTGGATGAAGACGAGGAATTGGCAGTCGTCTTCCGGATTGATGAGGAGTTGGAGACCACGTTGCATGAAGCAACCTTTGGCTCCTCTTCAGCTGACACCTTCGTCCCAAGGCGACGTCGGAGAGGTGTCGATGATTGCAGTCGTTGGAAGACCGACTGTCTTGGTGGAGCTGCCGCCTTGCAACAGCAATTGATGGTGACTACCGCACAAGTATGCCCCGTGAGAGGCGCATCGTACTTGTTGGTCGACTCTCCTGACCGGCGCTTGTGAGTGATCACGTTGCGCAGGTCATTGGAGGAGAGTGGTGCCTTCATACCCCCTTCAGACGTATGGCAAGGCCAAACGCCGGGGTGGTCAGGTGAGTGCTGCGCCCCCTGATCTAATACCAAGCAGGCATCACGATCAGTAGTGGGGAACCACAATATTTGAAGTGACTTGAACGGACCTCAAACGCACAACCAGAGGAGACGCGGGAGTTCAAGACCACTGAGTTTGCCTCTCTCGACTTGGTTGTGCACGCAGTAGATGCGCCCAAGTGAGATGAGGACTTTGAAGATCGACTCGTTGTTGGTGCAGAAGCACTTGAGTCAACCTTGTACAGCTTGCCATCGGCAGCGCGCGTGATGACGAGCGCGTGCCTCTGGCCGGCTGCTGGCATAGCACGTTTGTGGCGCATGGCCCGTACCGCCTTGGATTTCTTCGTACCAGCCCGCTGGGGCGCATAGTACTCAGCATCCAAATTCTCCTCGCCATTACAGCGAGTGAGTCTGTCAAAGACAGAAACTTTTTGTGACGCATCAGAGGTGATGCGTGGGGCATTGGCTACGCCCCTGCTCCGTCGACGTATCTTCCTCGCCTGAGAGGGAGATAGCTGGGGAACGTGGTCGGCCGCACGCTTCCCCAAGAGATGCGCTGCATCGGCGGGCGCACCTTGGTTGCTGAGAACGTCAGCAGGAAGGGAAGGCTGGATTGCTGCATCCCCTTCAGTGGTGGTGCCCGAGGCGTCGACCTTGCGCACCCAGGTCGTGCGGATCTTCTTCGGCTTTGGTAGCCGCTTCGAAGGACTCGCACTTCCTTCAGAAATGAACTCCTCGTACGCCTGTTGATTGAGGCGCACGACCAGCGTCTTATGGGAGGAGCCCACCTTCACGTCGTCGGCCTGTGACACGACTTTCTCGGAAGAGGAGAAAGAAGTCCCCAGCAGAGTCGCCAGCTTGTTTGCCATTAAAATTATTTGATTGAAAACTTTAATACAAACAGAACAGTGTTACAATGTAGGACTTAGATGTAGTCCTAGGAGTACACTTTTGTTTAAGCTAGGTCCTTAGTGCCAATGGAGCGAGTGGTAATGCGTTGACTCCGTTGACCGGCTGACGACGGTTATCGGTTCTCTGAAGGTGTGGATTGCTCTGGGTGCTGGAGCTTGCTGAGAGGAGGAAGACGTTGAGTGTCTGTGTCTGCCTCTCTGGTGATTCCTTCTATGTTCGTTATGGATTCTATGTGTGTGTGTGAAGGAGAAGATCCCTCTATTTATAGTTTTGCAGGCTGGCTGCTCATGTGCGCATGTAGGATGCGCCGGTGAGTGGGGACGCCACGTGGAAGTTGCTGATAGGGGTGCATAGATGATGCACCCTGATTGAGGGGGAGAACTCTTCATACTGCTGTTGTGAGCCGACACGTAGCAGAGGAGAAGATCTTTCTATTGCTGAAATCTTGGACGAGTTGAGTCAAAGGACACATGTCGTCGACTCATGGCTTGAAGATCTCGAATTTGGGGGGAGGTAGTGATCTGGTGAGCTGCACCTTGGATCTGGGCGCAGGAGGAGGCTGCGGCTCATAACCTTTAGGAGTTACAAACCATTTAGGGCGTATGGCTTTTAAGGCGCATGCAGGTGACCTTTCTTCTATCTTTCGGGATCAGAGATCAGTTTGGGGTGCATGGCTTTTGAGGCGCATGCAAATCTTCAACTGGAGACTCTTCTTCTGTATTTAGGGATCAGTGAAGGGTCTGAGGCGCATGGCTTTTGAGGCGCATGCTGGTTTGGACGCATGGCCGTAGAGGCGCATGGCGATTTGGACGCATGGCCGTAGAGGCGCATGCGGATGGCTACGTGGCAGTAGCCGTCGGAATAGAGTCATGATGATGCTGACGTTGCCGACGCTTCGTTCTCTAAAAAAGCTGTCAAATGTTCAGACTTTGGGAAGCGTGCTGCCAACTCTGGTGTCAGTTCAGCATTTAATGTTTGTGACGTTCGATGGACAGCTGAGTGGGCACATTGGTTGGTGTTCCACTCGACATGGAGATGTGAGGGGGGCGCATCCTCTGTGATGCACCGGGTACTGTAGGGCGCGTCTGTGTGATGCGCATGATGCTGGAGGGCGCGTCCGTGTGATGCGCTGTTTGGCTGGCGCATCTGACATGTCCTTTAATGATGCGGCTGTCTCGCTCCTCGAGTGCTATTCGAGGCGTCCGGTTCATCCATTTAATGCAAATTTATTGCATAGAATTTGGAGAGTCATCCACTTGGCGCGTGGGTTTGATTTGGCCGGCCTATAAATAGTGGCATGGAGAGAAGGTTTGCTCCTCATTCCCTCACGTACTTCCAACATGAACTTGGATATGTGGGTGCATTCTGTTGACGAAGTGCTCCCGAGGGTAAAGATGAGACGTCGTGTTGTCTTCGATGCACTTGAAGGTGACTGTTACATCCAAAAGACGGAGTCGAGGGCTTCTGAGGCAGGCGAAAGGTGCCTGTTGCATCCAAAGATAGGGATGTTCGGGCCTCGTCTCCGTTGTTCCGGAAGAGCCGTAGATCGGAATGGTGGTGCTAGGCTCTCTCTTCCTTCAAAGTGGGTGCCGCCTACGTTGATTGTGTTGAAAGCTCCTTGTGCCATGATTTCGATCACGATCTTCCTTGGTCTTTGGAGGCTCTTTCGAAGCCTCCCCTGGCCACAGCATTTGAGATGCTCTTCTCTTCCTTGGTTCCAGCCAGAGGGTTAAATGCTTTGCTTGGCGAAGCACTTATTAGGTGAGCCTGGCTGGAAGAGAGGCACATAACTGGGCTCTGCTCGGCCAGGTGAGCCTGGTTGGAAGAGTTGCACATAACTGAGCTGCTGAAGGGATGCACATAACTGAGCTGGATGCACATAACTGAGCTGCTGAAGAGATGGTAGGATGCGCCTGGCTGGAGGCGCATGACATCTGCTGTGCCTGGCTGACAGCGCATGGTGACTGCTGCGCCTATCGGAAGGCGCATGGTGGTTGCTGCGCCTATCTGGAAGGCGCATGGTGGTTGCTGCGCTTATCTGGAAGGCGCATGGTGGCTGTTGGCTGTAGATCTAGGATCCTTCCTTTGTAGAAATTCTCCTTTGTACAATCTTTTCTAGACATGTAATAGACTTTTATAAATAAAAGGTCCTTCTTCAAATGGCTTATTTTGATTTTGCTGTCTGAGTTCTGGCGCATATAGTGCCTGGCACATGGGCTTTCTGGCTGTGAAATTCTATGCTTCTACAACACACACAACTCTCTTGACACTTCACTCATGTATCCTCTTAACACACACACATGTCATGTCTTCATACACACACACACCCAAGGACACATACATATATTCCTATTTCATATATACATGTATATCTATATGTGAGATGTAATGTATATCCTATATATTAGATAATGTGTGTGAACTATCATATATTATATATAAATATGGTTATATGGGTGATATGTATATAGATAGCCTATATGTGTATATTCTAAGTTAGATTATAATAGATATCAATTTGTGTATTATTTTAGATATATTGACATGTAGTCATGTGATTTATAGTTTGGCTCATAGGCATGATATAGCCTATGGCCTATGTGTGTGTCTGCTTGACTAGTGTAGATTCTAGATAGCCTTGGATAGCCTAGTTAGACCTAGAATAGACTTGTTAGACTATTATAGACTAGTTTGACTTAGGTTTGACTTGGTTGACCTAGTTTGACTTCTAGGGTTGACCAGAGTTGACCAAGAGTTGATTTTGGCCTAGATTGACCTAGATTCATGTAGAATGCATTAAATTGCATCATGTTATCATTTTAGAATTGTTGTGACTTGTGCTGTTCTGATTAGGAGCCAGACACCTCTCCTCGGATAGTACATTTCATCCGGACACTCAGATACAGGCGAGTACATTCTCTGATCATTTCATATCCTGCTTAGAATTATTTTCCTGCATTAAATTACTTTACTTGATACTGTCACGTTGGTCACACGGATTAGTACTATATGGATCCCTTCTTGAGATGTTATCCCTTCAGGGAGCATCGGGTACTACATGTTCTGTGCGTTTCACTTACATGGCATATTACTATGCTTCGTTGGTTCTTTGATCACTTGTGACATATACTCTTATGATCACAGAGTTTTCCTTGAATCCTTATCCCATTTATTGGGCTTTCCAGAATCCCTATTTATGGGACTACTATGTACCACCCTTCGAGGGCCGTTACATAGAATCATAACATAACATGGTTGGATCCTTGTGTATTGATTGGGGGTACGGGGGAGTAGAAGTAGACATGTGAATAATATCCAAGTAGTGTAGCATCAGAATCCTTCCATAGTGTAGCATCAGAATCATCCTATGCCATTTATATGTCTATATTGTACTCTGACTCACTAGCCACTGTTAGTCTCTATTTATAGTAGATACCTCTATTACAACTTTCTTTCTGTTTACATACTGCATTTTCTTCAGTATCTATATCTTACTTTACTACATGATTATATTTTCTAACCTGCTATGAACTGTTGAGATGTATTGTGCTCGCTCCTGTCCTGACTGGACCTGTTGAAAATATTACAGAGGACGAGGAGGAGGCCTGTGTGGATACCTTCTGCAGGAGAGCTCTAGCTGACGACTTTACCCTACTGCCTAGACTAGCTTAGTTAGGCTTTATCTTACTTATGTTGTCTTGAGACTAGTAGTTAGACTTTATTTCTGTCCTTGAGATCTGGGTTGTATATTCTTTCATATTCAGTAGCTGAGACCTTGTACTCTGGATATCTGCTGAGATGTTATCTTAGACTATTTGATCATCTGTATTTTCCTTGAGTTCTATATCATATCGTGCTTCTTCTTCCTTAGTTGTGATTGAGTTTATTTTCTGCTATGTCACCCCCATTCGGGGAGTATAAACTGCTTAGCTTTATATTTTTAGATGTTGTGACCTAGGGCAGCGTTCTACCACCGACACTGCGGCGTAGGCTGGGCGTTGTTACGTTTTCGTACCCTCACAGTGGGTGCGGGTCGTGACACGTTTTTAGTGGTAGCCCATGCAGGTCGAGTTTATGTAGTGGTATTCGAACTAGAGTATCACTACAGCCTGCAGTAGGATTAGGATATATTTTTTTGAAGGTACTCAATCACAGTTAGAATTCCTTGAGAGATTCCTGGGATGACCCTTGAGAATCTTATTTAAACTTCAATTTGAATTATTTCCCTTGTTTTGTTGCTCTCACTCCTTGATTACTGAACTTGATTTTTGTTGGATCGTTGTTGATTTTGATTTTCCTATCGAGATGAATTTTAAGGCCTGAGTTACGATATTTTTCTGATAACATATGTTGACGGGAATACAGGGATGGTAAAACGTCTACTTGATTATGGAACATGTAGTTTATCACAGCCATATTAGCTGGCGTGGCAAAAACATAGAGACCTAACTTCGGATGTACGTATCTTGGTTATGAGATTTAGAATTTCTCGCAGCTATACTAGTCGGCATAGCGAGATTTTCAGACGACATGATTGTAGAGGTGCATACCCCAGTTATGGAATCTATCGTTTATCGCAGTCTTGCTTTCTGGCATGGCGAGGACTCTGAGTAACATGATTTTGGACAGACGTATATGATTATCAGATTATATCTTGAGAAGGTTTTTAAACATATCATCTCTATCGTACCATTCTGTTGTTATAAATTGTACCCCATCATCAAATAACTTAGGAGTATGAGTATGAGTAGGAGTGGCTTAGCTGTTATCATAAATCTAGTGTAACTTCTTGCTATAAATTTCTTCATAATATAATGAATCGATGATTTTTGCTAGACCTTGACTTAGATTTGATGTTATAACTCTGGTTTTAAAATGGTTCCTTCTTTTAAACAGATAAGCAGAACAGATTTTATCATTATTTTCTTCTTGCCATTATTTCTTGTATTACCTTAAATATATATATATATATATATATATATATATATATATATATATATATATATATATATATATATATATATATATATATAGTGGACACAGATGCTTGCCTGACACGTATGCATGCTACACTTGATTACCAATGCATATTAATATGTTGATGTTAATTTCTCAAAATCCCAATAATTCTAATATAGGACAGTATCAGTGACTAGTTCTCCGTTTCCCAGATTAATTTCATAAATTAAATTTAAATTTCATGTTATTAGTTGTCGTTTACATTACTGCACATGTGTGTTACATACAGGGTTTCAAGTCTTAAAGAAAATTGGTTAAGATTGGTTGAGTTTTGTGTTGAATTTGTCAAACCTGAGACTGTGTACATATTAAACCTTTAACCTTGGATTCTAATTGTTTAGTTCAATTTGCAGTTTTAAATTGTAATGTTTTGAGTCGTATACATTATTGTGTGTAGGTATATAATGTTAGGATTCATACTCTTACATGTTAGGTTGTGGTTGTGGTAACCATTGAGTTGGTTTTGATGTTCGAATTTCTCCAAAATTTTGAAAACTGAATACATGTTAACATTTTTACATTGCTTTCAAATGTGTAGTTCAATTTCATATCTAATATGTAATGTTGAGCTAAGCTGAATGATGAACCCTTCATTTCAAGTTTTAACCCATGAACACTTGACACTCTACACTAATGTTCACAACTACCATGAAAACCTAACCCTTCATCTCTATGTTATGTTCATATATATATATATATATATATATATATATATATATATATATATATATATATATATATATATATATATATATATATATAGTTCAGTATACATGTTATAATGTATGTATATGCATAATTAAATCTTTACCTCTCTATACATATAGATATACTTATATATATGGTTAGCCATGCATGTTATGAGTAAATAGCTTGTGCCTTGTAGACTGCTTAACCAATATGCCATGAGTAGTGTAACTTGATAAATATTGTTTTAAAACCAAAATCCTCCTATACACTTTCATGTATATTTCACACAAACCACATAACCCTTACATAATGCTAGCTTTTCCCTCTCTAACACTCTATATATATATATATATATATATATATCGTGATTGGATTTCAATGCTATTGACTTTCGTTCCTTAAACTTTTGATCTTGATTTTATAATAGTACCCCTTTATATTTATTTTATTTTTGATAATTACCAGTTTCTAGATAGGATGGTAGACTGCTGTACAGCCTTGATGATTGTTGTTTTTTATCCTTTCCAATATGGCACCTATGACCCGAGCCCGTCGCCTGAGAGCAGATGCAGCTACTGAGAGTGTGCTTCCACCTCCTATTGTTCAGGAGGTAGTGATCCCTCCATCTGATCAGCGGGTGATAGCACCTCCTGCCATTGAGGAGATGGTGGTAGCCTCGCTAGAGAGTCTTCCTTCATCTCCTGCCGTTCAGGAGAGAGCTGCGGATTTGCCTAAGACCGAGAGCCTTTTCCTACCCCTTGTATTCCATACTGTACCACCCGGAGGTTTGTTACTTGACGCAGCCCAGGTGTTTGGATATTTCCAAGAAAGGTTGATGGAGTCACAGATAGTTCATAATAAGGACATGAGGGTGCAATACCAGAGGTTGCTACGTCTGCGGGACTCTATGCTTCCAGGAGGAGAGCCTAGCTCTAAGAGGGCGAGGAGCAGTACCCAGTCTTACCCAGAGTTTAAAGAGTACCCATATATCCAGCCTATATCATCATACCCAGCCCAGTCTCCTGTTCAGCAGAGGTCAGCTGAGCCAGAGCCTATCTGTGCCTACTGCAAGAAGTCTGGACACAAGTGGAACATCTGTAGAAAGAGACTAGGATTGTGCCTATTCTGTGGGTCAGCTGTACACTGGGTGCAGCACTGTCCTGATATACCTGCCCCAACCAGGGCCCTGCTCCCAGGAGGGAGTTCTAGTTCTCAGACCTAGCTGGAGGTGAGTTTAGACCTAACCTTAGTATCCCTTTTTTTGAGAATATAGATACATTCCTTGCTTGTATGTTTTGATACCTTATGATTGCCTAGTACTGTAGCATATTGGTGTAACTAGATGAGACCCCAGACTGATATTGCATGCCATGACCCCATAGGTTACACTTTCCAACTGTATAATTTAAATAGGTTTCTGAGACTATGATTGCTGGAGGCTTAACCTAGAAGGGGTGCGATCATCTTAATTTCGAGGGCAAAATTTTTATAAGGTGGGTAGGATTGTAACACCCAGTTTTTCCAGAAGAGGGTAATTTTGAAATTTTTTAATTATAATTATTATTTATTGATACTTATTTCATATTATAATTTTTGGTGATTTTTAATCATTTAAAACTATTTTAAAACATGACTTATGATTTTGGTGTTTGATAGTGTAACCTTGGAGACTGGTTGACCTAGAGCCTAGCCTTGTGATTTAGGTATTTTGTTTATCATTTCTAGTTTGAGGGTATTTTTGTCATTTTTTGGGTTATTTGAATTTATTAGAATTTATTTGAATTTATGGGAATTTTTAGGATTTATTTTGGAATTGTTTGAATGAAGGTTGACTAGGTTGACTTTGACTAGCTTTAACTTGGTAGGCTAACCTAGAAGCTAACCCTAGTTGTGTTGGACTTGGTTAGGTCATGCAACCCTAGTTAAACTAGAGTTAACCTAGGGTTTAGTCATTAAACACAAGTTGGAATAGTTAAGTCATAAGCCATGACTTATGGTTGAACCATTAAATAGTAACTTAGCCATAGAAGCCCAAATCCCAATAGCTAATGCAAAACCCTAGCCCAATCCAGCCATGGCCAGCCACATAGGGATTCCTCCTCTATTTAATGACTCCTAGAAGTTAGGGCTAGCCTCCTTAGAAATATTTTGGCAAGTTTTAGAAAGAGGTAATTCTCCATCTTCATTAAATCTTATAAAATCCATTTTAATTCCTTTTCCACCCAAACCAATTGCATTGGGTTCTAATTTTATTCCTCTTGCTACTGTTATTGTGTAATTTCAGAGTTTGGGCAATTTGGAGAAGTTTGGCTATCAAGAGGAACACCTCTCTTTGGAGCTTTTTGAGGATTTTGATACATATAGGTAACTTTCATTCTACACCATAGAATTCTGATTTCATTGCATATTTAGGGAGCCCTAGGCCTAACCTAACTGTAGGAATAGGTAACCCTAGATTTTGAGTCCGATTCGTGTCCTATTTGGACACGTATCAGTCCCATTGAGCAAGTGTTTGATGAAATGCCCCAATGGGCATTTCGATTGATTTTAGGATTCTATTTGAATAGAAAATTAGGGTTTTACCTTGCTTATGTATTTCTAATATTCTGAGTCATGTTTGGTGTTGCGTCGTGTCGCTACAGACACGTGGATATGCGGTCGCACACGCGCACGCGCTGGCAAGATTCATGCCCTGCTACTCGGGCCTGATTCTGAGCTGGACACGCCACTTCGACTCACGAAACTCGACACACGTGTCATACTCGTGACTGGTACGGGGTCCCCTAAGTGGCACGACCCCTCGTGTCGTGTCGGACACGGTGTCACGCGTGCACCATGCGTGCACTGTGCATGTGCAGTGTGTTGAATTGTGCACTGTTGTGTTCTTGTTTTATTTCATTTTAATGCTTTAAATCATGTTATTAATTGATAAATTAGATCCTAATATGTTTAGTAATCTCTGTTAAATTAGTTTACATGGTTAGTTTAAGTTTTGATGTGGGATTGATTCGAATTGGGTTAATTTTAGGTTTGACTGATACTCATTTCTGATACTTATATTTTTAGTACTTTTCTACCATTTAATTCCCTAATTTTTGATGTTTAAACCTCTGTTAATTACCCCCACATGTTATTATTCATGTATAGTTTCATGTTTACATTTGAAATTGGGCTTGGGTGTGTTAATGAGAATTTAGACATTGTGTTGGGTTTTTCGAAATCTGTTGAACTGAGTGTTATTCTTAAAACTGAGATTAGTTTTCTAAAAACTGGAATTGGTTTCCTCTTTACATTTACATGAGCTGAATGAGATTGATTTCCTTCCTTTTCGAAATCTGTCTGGGAAGTTTCCTATTTAAGCTGTAAACTGGAATACTAATTTCCAGATTGGGTAGTTAGTTACTGTCCCTTGTCAACTGTTAATACCTGAGATACTGAATTCTTCCCTTTCGAAATACTGAACTGAAATAGATTGGTTTTGTTTTAATAGATGTTTTCATTGTCAAATGTTTTCCATATAACATTGTTTATGTTTAGCTTAAAGTTTACATTCGAAATTGGTTTGTTTGTAAAGGATTTTGACAATGTGTGGGATCCAGAAACTATGAACTGTGGAATAGGTTTCTTGTCAACTTGTATATTCTTCCTAAAGCTGAGCATGATTTCTTAAAGCTGAGCCTAACCTGAGATTTCCTTCCCTCTTAACAGAGATTCACCCTTTAAATACTGTAATGATTTACCTGTTGTGTGATTCCTGAATACCCATTGCACTGGATTCAATCATAAACCTGTTATTTCATTTCCCTTTAAAACTGAGATTTAGTTCCTTTTTATTACACTGAAATGTTTGATTCATGTATTCACTACTTTCAATGCTATTTTCCTAAGATTAATTCTTTCCTTAATGAACATTCCTTGATTTCAATTAAACACAAGTGCACTGTTTTGCTTTCCAACACTGTCCTGATTTTAGGGTGTTATCCCCCTATGCCATGCCACATTGTTTGATTAGCTCATTGTTCTTTAATAATTACTGTTTCCACTCACTGTTTTCACATATATACTTCACTATTCTAGTATTAATTGATTTCAGGGGAGGACACACATGTTACACTGTTCACAGGTTCCAGCTATCACACACACACACAACTCTCTTGACACTTCACTCATGTATCCTCTTGACACACATATGTCATGTCTTCATACACACACACCCCCGCCCAAGGACACATACATGTATTCCTATTTCATATATACATGTATATCTATATGTGAGATGTAATGTATATCCTATATATTAGATAATGTGTGTGAACTATCATATATTATATATAAATATGGTTGTATGGGTGATATGTATATAGATAGCCTATATGTGTATATTCTAAGTTAGATTATAATAGATATCAATTTGTGTATTATTTTAGATATATTGACATGTAGTCATGTGATTTATAGTTTGGCTCATAGGCATGATATAGCCTATGGCCTATGTGTGTGTCTGCTTGACTAGTGTAGAGTCTAGATAGCCTTGTATAGCCTAGTTAGACCTAGAATAGACTTGTTAGACTATTATAGACTAGTTTGACTTAGGTTTGACTTGGTTGACCTAGTTTGACTTATAGGGTTGACCAAAGTTGACCAAGAGTTGATTTTGGCCTAGATTGACCTAGATTCATGTAGAATGCATTAAATTGTATCTTGTTATCACTTTAGACTTGTTGTGACTTGTGCTGTTCTGATTAGGAGCCAGACACCTCTCCTCGGACAGTACATTTCATCCGGACACTCAGATATAGGCGAGTACATTCTCTGATCATTTCATATCCTGCTTAGATTTATTTTCCTACATTAAATTACTTTACTTGATACTGTCACGTTGGTCACACGGATTAGTACTATATGGATCCCTTCTTAAGATGTTATCCCTTCACGGAGCATCGGGTACTACATGTTCTGTGCGTTTCACTTACATGGCGTATCACTATGCTTCGTTGTTTCTTTGATCACTTGTGACATATACTCTTATGATCACAGAGTTTTCCTTGAATCTTTATCCCATTTATTGGGTTTCCCAGAATCTCTATTTATGGGACTACTATGTACCACCCTTCGGGGGCCATTACATAGAATCATAACATAACCTGATTGGATCCTTGTGTATTGATTGGGGGTACAAGGGAGTAGAAGTAGACATGTGAATAATATCCAAGTAGTGTAGCATCAGAATCCTTCCATAGTGTAGCATCAGAATCGTCATATGCCATTTACATTTCTATATTATACTCTGACTCACTGGCCACTGTTAGTCTCTATTTATAGTAGATACCTATATTACAACTCTCTCTTTGTTTATATACTGCATTTCCTTCAGTATCTATATCTTACTTTACTGCATGATTATATTTCTAACCTACTATGAACTGTTGAGATGTATTGTGCTCGCTCCTGTCCTGACTGGACCTGTTGAAAATATTACAGAGGACGAGGAGGAGGCCTGTGTGGATACCTTCTGCAGGACAGCTCTAGCTGACGACTTTACCCTACTGCCTAGACTAGCTTAGTTAGGCTTTATCTTACTTTTGTTGTCTTGAGACTAGTAGTTAGACTTTATTCCTGTCCTTGAGATCTGGGTTGTATATTCTTTCATATTCAGTAGCTGAGACCTTGTACTCTGGATATCTGCTGAGATGTTATCTTAGACTATTTGATCATCTGTATTTTTCTTGAGTTCTATATCATATCGTGCTTCTTCTTCCTTAGTTGTGATTGAGTTTATTTTCTGCTATGTCACCCCTATTCGGAGAATATAAACTGCTTAGCTTTATATTGTTAGATGTTGTGACCTAGGACAGCGTTCTACCGCCGACACTGCGGCGTAGGCTGGGCGTTGTTACGTTCTCGTACCCTCACAGTGGGTGCGGGTCTTGACAGTTTCTTTGGAGAGTCGCAATAGATCGAACAAAGACAACCTGGCAGGTGTATTGGCCAACTGTTCCAGTATGTCAAAGTTGTAGGGCCGATTCATGCCTTCAAGAGTTGGCACCTTCAGAGACTTGTCAAATCGCGTCTCCTTCTGCTCGGCTTTGTCGGTAGTTGAGGGCTTAAATGGACCGGCTTCTGAACTTGTGGGGGCAGTAGGAGCTTGAGAAGGTACTACTTTTTTTGTGCGGGGTCATAAGTCCGTAGGTAAGCTTCCCAGATCGCGTCTCGCCAGATAGAACTTCGTAAATGGGAGAAGACACCATATGACATGATTTGTATTTCTTGCCTCTCTTTATTTTGGAAGATACCACCCCCTGCGTCATTTCTTGCACAAGGTCCGGATGGACCCACATGATCTCACCACGTTCAGTTGTGAGTGGCACCAAGATTGAGTTGCAAGCTGGCGGCAGGTTGACGACTTCCATTATTGCCTTGGAGATTAGGACTACGCCGTCTGGGACTTCTGTGGGTGGAAAGTCACCAAATTGAAGAAAGATCATGTTAGAAGATACGATCTTATCTTCAGCTTCGAGGTTGATCACTTGGCTGTCGATAAGCTGTTGTATCTTCTTCTTCAGGACGATACAGTCTTTTGTAGAGTGGTGCACGTACTGATGATAAAGATAGTACTTGGGATCGTTGAGTTAGTTTTCCTCCGCAGGACATTGTGGTGGAGGCAATGTCAGTTTATTACCCTTCATCAATGTGTAAAAAATGGTAATAACATCATCCTCATCAAAGGAGAAAGTCTTCATAGGTTTGTCAGGAGCACCCTGAGAATTGGAAGCTCCCTTGGAAGTGTCGACCTTCAAGACTTCTTTCCCTTTACTCCCACGGACAGGGATAGTTTGAGGGTTCTTGCCTTTGTCTTTAGATTTGGGTGTCTTTAACCCCAGTAATTCCAGATTAGGGACGTCATTTTCGGCAGCATCAGCGGCCCCAATGAAAGTAGGCCATGTATCATACTTATGTATACCCAGACAGAACTTCACTGTAGGAAGGAAGTTATGTCGATAAGTATCCATAAGTTCTGAGTCTGGTATACCGAAAGGCATCTTCAATACTAGTCGCCTGAAGCATTCGATGAAAGCAATAACAGACTCATTCCTCCTTTGCTTGGTCTCGATGAGGGTGGACATACTAACATGCATGCCACTCTCATAAAACCTATTGAGGAATAACCTCTCAAATCTTTAAAGGAATTAATACAACCGTCAGGCAGACTGCAGAACCATTCAAAAGCTACCCCCTGTAAGGTGCTAATAAACAGATTTGACAAGAATGGATCGTCTCTGGGTAAATATAGAGTCTGCGTTTTAAAGTATGTCATGTGTTGGCGAGGAGAAGTCATCCCGTTAAATGAATTTAGCGTCAGTGGCTTGTAGTTAGGAGGGCAAGTAGCATTCTCCCATTCAGGAGGATAAGGTTGAGATATCCCCATCTTCTTAAGCTCGTCTTTGTGTGAGATGGTATCTAGACGGGCAACAAGAGAATCAATTACAACCTGTTGATTGAGCAGATGTTGAGAAACGGCTGTTGTACGGTTGTCAGGCATCATTGGTGAAGGACCACCCCCAGCATTTATAAGATTTGGAGGAGACACAACGGAATGATACTCCTTCTATAGTGAATGAGGGTTGTTGCTATAAGCCGGACTAATGTGTGCTGAGACGTTTGGTTGAGGTGGAGGAACAGCCCCAGCAATTTGGACTGCCATGATAGTGGTAAGCATATCAGTGATCTTGGCAAATGATATTTCAAGACTCTCTAGCCGTTTGTTGGTCTGATCACTGGCTTCTTCAGGTCTCTCTATCCGCCATGTATATAGATAACATACGAGGATGAACAGAAAAGATAGTACAACTGGTGCTGATACTGTCTGTCTCTGAGTTGAAAAGTCCCACGTCTTCAGGTAGGGGAGGTAGATAGTCACCGTCAGATTCGGAGAGATCATCGTCATCTGGAAGGCAACCCCCGGAGTGAAGGTCATCTGCTTCAGACTCTGAGGGAATACTACCCCCAGCTGAAGGATCATCACCTCCAGCTTGGGAGTCCTCGTCATCTATACAGAATCTTGTCCTTGACCGAGTACCCACATAGACTCCTTCAGATGTAACAGCTCGCTGGCTATCTGTTGGTAGACTTTTTCTTCTTTTGTTCGCAGAACTGAGAAAAAAAAGTTGGGTTCATGGTCCACCTTCCTTGATTATGGCTCCCGTAAGGAGGACTCCAAGAAGCCATATTGGATGAAACACATAGCGTCTTTTTCATCATCAGAGTGATGCAGTCGTCGAAACATAGACTGCCTCTGAGGCACTTTCGTTGCTTTGGAGCAGCAACAGTTGATGACAATACTGGTGCATTGATGTACGCCCTGAATTGCCATATCCTCCCTCGCTTTACGCTTATGATTTATCACATCGCGTAAATTAGTGGAAGGGATTTTTGCCTTAAAACCCATGTCACATGCATCGTCGAGCTTTGCATATGGGTTTGTAAGGGGGGTTGGCACATCCGGACTTAGTTCACATGCAGGGGCAACCCCCACACCTAAGTTCTGTAATGACCTTGAAGACAGCCTTGTGCTATACGCAATGGGGTCTACCTTTTTGCTGTGGGCGCATAAACCCTGGAGCATGCCCTTGGGCGCATGCTTTCCTGAGGTCCTAGCAGCATGCCTAGCCCTCCTGAATGTGGGCACATAGAATGGGTCGTCAGAGCCTGGGCACATAGCCTTGGGCGCATAGCCTATTGAAGGCAGAAGTCCTCTGGTTAGTGTTATACGCCCACATACTGCCTTGGGCACATGACTCTGGGCGCATGCTTAGGAAAGCAGCGCTGTTTTCTTTCAGTTTTGCCTGAGCCTCGCTGAGCTTTTCCAGAGCGTCGAACACTTCGATTCTTGGCATCGTAGTATTTTCCTTTGCCAAGTTTCGAGTGTTGAACACTCTGTTGCTGGTTGCACAAGCGAGAAGTCGTTGGGCTAGTAGAGCCCATACCGGTATGTGCCTTCTTCGTGTCAGAAGCCTCTATGGCAGAGTTATGCGCCCACAGAGGAGCTCCATGCACCCACGTGGAAGGCCTATACGCCCACATGACAGAGTCCTTTGGTTGCATATCTTCTATGATACTGGCAGGATATGCACCACGAGCCTTCGGAAGCCAAGTCTTGCGAGACTTGTTTGGCTTTACTGATTTTGAAGGAGTAGAGCCGTCCCTCGAGAGCATCTCTTCGAACGCCTGCTGATCGATCTTCACGATCAACATCTTCTGAGTGCTCTTCACTTTATCGGTATCAGATTGCATTACCACCTTCTCGTCAGAGGAAAAGATAGTCCCCAGCAGAGTCGCTATTTTTGTGGACACGCACAAAAAAGAAGAAGAAACGTTATCTTTTCTTATTGGTGTAAGGCACCACAAATCGAATACGCCTGAGAGATCCTGCGCTGAGGATCCCCGAGTACAAAAAGAATTCTAGGGAATGGGACGATGGAGATCGAGCGGCAGTTGCTCATTTACTCCGTTGACACTCCGATTACAAAAGTGGGAGAAAACCTACGAAAATTGCTAACTCTCGGCTTACTGGCAAGAAGGACAGCAATTTGGCTCTTGTAATGCTCTCTGTTCTGTGTGTCTTTGTAGAGGGCGATGCCCTCTATTTATAGTTGTTTCGACAATGAAAACGACTGTTATGCATCCACAGGTGGAAAATACACTAATTTCAATGTGGGCGCATAACACTCCTTTGGGCGCATAGAGTGTACGCGCATGGATGTTGGATGATCGTGGATAGGTCGTGGGGTTGCCGTGGAGTTGACGTGGCCGCATGCTTCGGTGCACGATTGCTCGTGGAGACTGACATGGTAGCATGCTTTGGTGTAAGATTGATCGTGGAATTTGACTGAGTCGTAGGGATCTGTTGTCTTGGGCGCATAGAGTGGGAGTGAGTCTATGTGCCCATATTGGGTGCATGTAAGCGCATAGACCCTCATTGATCCTGTGGGCGTATAGCTCCTCATTGATCCTGTGGGCGCATGGCTCCTCATTGATCCTGTGGGCGCATAGTCCCCTCTTTGACCATGTGGGCGCATATCTTCTTTTGTCTTTGTATTTTTCATGCTTCTACACTCACTTGAAGTCATGTTGCAGGATTTGTACTTGGCTAACTTTTTTGATTTGGAAGAAGAAACAATTGCTTTCTTTTCAAATTCGCCGACCAGGTCTGGATGAACCCACATTATTTTGCCTTTAGCTATTGACAGTGGTGCCAAATCGTCATTTCATGCCGGCAGAAGATTGACAATCTCCATAGTTGCCTTAGGTATCGAGACAATACCATCAGGAACTAGTTGTGGAGCAAAGTCTCCGAATTTCAGAGATACAATGTTGGTTATCACCGTCTTCTCTTCCTTTTGGAGAGTGATTGCTTTAGCGTTGATTAATTCCTGGATCTTTACTTTGAGCACATAGCACGCCCTGGTTGGATGTCCCTGAAACCTATGATACATATAATATTTAGGATTATCAGTCTTACCTACTTTGTCTGGCCATTTGATCTCCGGTAGTTGAAATTTATTACTTTTGATCAAGCAATCAAAGATGCTCATGATGTCGTCATCATCGAAGGAAAAAAATTTCTTGGGTCGTGGTGCTGCCCTCTATGGAGGTTCTATTACTGTAGGTATTGGTTGACCTATATTGATGGCTAAGACCTCTTTTCCTTTGCGATTGTTTTGGTGACTACCGCTGCTGGTAGCGCAATGCTTATCCTTGTCAAGATTAGGCATCGGGATGCCTATTTGCTTAAACTTCTCATCACTGTCTTTAGCTGCTCTGGCACTTACTATGAAGGAACCCTAATCTTGAAATTGTGTAGGCCACGTCCACATGCTGACAATAGGTAACAAGTTTGATTTGTAAGTATCTATTGTCAATGCGTCAGGAGTACCTAGAGTCATTTTTAGGGATGAGAGAAAGCGCTCGATGAAACGTTCAACTGTTTCATTGGGCTTCTGCTTGATTTTTGTAAGGGCAGACATAGTTATGTCGTAGGTTCCTTCATAGAATCGTTTCAGGAAAAATCTGTTTTAATGCTACGAAGGATGTTATGCAGCCATCCAACAGGCTTCGATACCAGTCATAGGCAACACCCGCTAAGCATCCGACGAAGACTAAAGTAAGTAGAGCATTATTTTGCTGAAGGTGATCAGTCATCATTACGAAGTGGTTGATATACTGACTTGGAGATGTGCTGCCGTCGAATAGCATTATAGTCGATGGCTTATATTTAGGAGAAATGGAACTTCTTTCCATTTTGCGGGATAGGGTTGTTTCATCCCTAATTTTTGTAATCCCTCCTTCTGCTTAAAAGTTTCAAACTGATTTCGTAGAAGCTTGACAACTTCGAGAGGGTCTTCCAATGTTTGAGGAGCAGCGGATCGATTTGAAGGGTTGGGGTGTGGAACTGCATGGTAAGCACCACCTCCAGCACCAGAAAAACTTGGAGTAGCCTGTGCTTGAAGGTGTATGACCTCCATAATGGTAGTATTTAGAGGAGGTTGTGCTCTAGGCTAGTGTTGTCGGATACCGCACCTGTTGTATGTTCTTGGGTTAGAATTGGATTCACAACCGACAGAACAGCATGTTGTGTTATAATCACCGTATGCATGCTTGTAACCATGTTAGCCTTGGTCTTTATATTAGCTTCCAAGGCAGCAATTCTCTATTCTTGGCTAGCAGAACAGGAAGCGTCTTGCTCTTCGTTCATCACGTAAGCAAACACTTTCCTTGATACAGAAGATGAGCTAGTGGATAGAATAGTTTGATCAGAGTCTTTGCTGTCAGCATCGAAGTCTAACAGACTGTTACCCCCAGGGTTGGAGTCGGGAAGATTCTTTTGACCGAAGAAGTCTCGGCTTCTTGATCTTGTGTTCTGGTAAACTCCTTTAGAAGAATCTAGGATTTGCTCGGAGATTTGTCGACTAGACGGTCGCGATAAATTATGCCTCGGACATCTTCCACCCCCAGTGCTACGAGATACCATATTGACAGAAGTAAACATCAGTTCGTCTTCATCTGCTAAGATCACAGTTGGAGACTGAGAGTGGTCGGAAGATCGAGAGTAATTCAAACGGTTGAATAACATCTGTTTTGCTAGCTTGCAACAACACTTGACGTCAACTTCATGTGAATGGCAGCGACATTTGTCATACGTGATCTTGTCATAATCAACTATTAAAATCATTATAGGAAAGCAGGGGTAATTCAAGCGGTAAAATATAGACCGTCTGGCTGTCTTACAACAGCACTTGATTATAATTTTATGATACTGATTACATTGATGTTCAGTCTGTAGAGTCATCGCTGCACGAGATGAACTTGTAGTCTTCTGTTTTTATACAATGAGTTCGCAAAGATCTGGTATAGTAGCAGAAAAAGAAGACGAAGAAGAAGAGGAAGAAAGAGGAAGACTCTGCCTGATTAAATTAGAAATGTGATTTCTATCCCTAAACTTTTGAGTTCCCTACGTATACAGGACAATAATAAGTTTATTGGCATAGGTGAGTGGATTATGGCTCTTGTAAACCCTTAATGTGTGCAAGTTAGCATTTGGAGCAGACTGTGCTGGAATCTTTTGGCGTGCCATATGATTTATTTGTTCTGCTATGTGCCTATTAAGATAGACGCGCATGTCAGCATCTGGCATCACTTAATTGCTTGTCTGTGACATCCTTAGCTTTCCATGTTATGTTCTTGATATGCGCAGAGTAGGGAGGCCATAGTGCTGGCTTGATTGGCATGGGATAGCTTGGCCTGATTGGCACAGGATAGCTTGGCGCAAACCAGTTTGGCATGGAGTAGGCAATATGCCTTAGTGCTCTGCGCACATTGGCACAACGCATTTGGCACGGCGCCTAGGGGCAGAAGGAAGCAAACTCTGAATAGAATCTACTTTCTTGGAAGTAGAGCTCATGTTCAGATATGCTTTGGTACTGAGGCACAATCAAGTGAGTTTTCCACCAAGTCGAGGACTGAAGAAGAGTGGGGAGTGGCCATAGGGCACTTTCCCTTATCTTGGATAACAACAACAACAATTGGCACAGCAGTGGACTTCGAAGTCCAGTTTGTGCGTTCCTTATTCTTGGCAGCAGTAGTGGTGGCGCACTTGGCAGCAGCACGCTTGGCACCCCCGACGCCAATTAGTTCCTCATAAGTAGTTTGGTCGAATTCAACTGCCAAAGTTTCATCCGTCGTGCCGACCGACGCAACATCACATTGAGTTGTCACTTTTTTCGTCCGAGAAGAAAGTTTTTTCCAGCAGAGTCACCATTTTGTTTGTAAAAATAAAAGTTTTCGAAAGAAAACTTAACTACAAACTAAGAAAGATAGTATAAAACTACAATTTGATTCTGGGAAAGTACAACTTTAGGAATCTGATTAGAAGACGATCACTATATCCTTGGACGATGCGATATCGGAGAAGAAATGCTTTGGAACGTGCTGCGGCAACTTTTCAGAAGATTATGATCATTTGTGGTGCTTTTAAGAGTGATTTTGAATTCCTTTTATAGAGTTTTGGTATAACTGCCAGGCAGTTACAATGATTGGTGCACAGTACAAAATAGGCTGATTGTGCACTGCTTGGCGCACCATGTTCTGTTTCATCCATTTGTGCGAATGGTTAGCTTAACTGCATGAGACACGTGGCATTCTGTGAGAGAAGTGCACTTGGTCGTAGGCAATATTGCGTGTACGGTCTTCGAGATTAGTGGCATGTGCGCCACGTCATCTTAACTGCATCTGGATGATAGTTGAATGATTGGCGCCAGTTGATGAGTGGCGCACACTGTTGAGGAGCACCAATTGGTTAAATGCGCTTGGTATTGATTCTGTGAGGAGTTAGCCACTGTGTGCCAATGATAAATAGCACAGAGTAACTGACAAAGCTAATTATGATCGTTCTGACATAATCTTCCTTGAGCGTTGTGCGCTCGGGATTTGAAGGGATGTTTCTCGACTTTCGTGTTTTCAGTTATTATGACTAACGACTTAACTTCTCGAGGAAGCTTACACGTGACAGTCATGCGCCATTTGATGAGATGTGCCATTTGTTACTGAGCGCTCTTTGATGCTGAGCGCTATTTGATGGCCTAGCGCAATTTGCGAATCTCGCAATGCATTTTAAAAGCTTCTACAGTAACAACTTCCTAACAACCTCCACTAATTAGAGATCAAAACATTTGTTTTAATTGAGTTTTGTAATAAATATGATTGTTTTGTAAATGAATGATTTGTTTTGTAATTCTTAGTTTTCTAGTTCAAAGTCTATATAAACACTCGATTTCCTTTTCTCTGTAAAAATTCTCATTCGAGCGTAGCTATGCTATTTCTCTTCCTCGCTTCTTCTCCTTCTTTTTCTTCCTCTCTCACAAAGAAGTAGTTAGAAACCCTAACCATCTCTTCACCTAGCCCTAGCTCGTGGCCATGGTAGCAATAATGAATCGGTGGTGACGATCGGAGCACCGAGGAATCAAAGCAACACCGGCGAGCAAAGCAGTTGTAGCTCCAACCAAATCCTCCACCGTGACACGGCCGAGTCCATCGAAGCACCATCGATGATCTCCTTTACGTTGTGTCATCGAACCTCCTCTATGACCACGACACCATCGCGAGTCTGAAGCAACATTTTCGAATCGATCGATCTGCATCATCAGTAAGCTTCCATTCATTACGAATGTGCTCGATCTCCTTTAATCTAGAGATCGGCAGTGGATAAGGATCCAATGAATTAGATCGATCTAGGGATCAAAAGAGATCATCAGTGAATTCTTGTTCTCTTGATTTCATCTACTTTCTGTTCGAAGTCTTAAGAACACATTCAAACACATTTCTTTCCATATTTCGGAATAGTGCACACCAACTGTTCGAACAAATGTCTAACTGAAATCTTGAATTAGTTTTGGACACGGTCCGGCATGAATCGGACTCGACTCAGCATATCCTGGCACTTGTGAGCAAAGACAACACAACACAAGTCCAATTAGTATCCAAATAGAGTTGGGACGAGGTGAGTAGACTGAGTTCCCACACTGGATACTTTATCTTGTGTCCACAGGATTAACACAGGCACTTGTGTGTCGTCATTCGAGATATAACTCGAGTAGAGGACAGAGCAGTATGTCAGTATCGGTTTGACAATAGGACACAGAGATTACCATGCGTAGTTGTTTGGATGAATTCAATAGCAACGGTTCACTGAAGTCTTGGGCTCAAGGCTACGAGCTGGACCTTTGGGCTAGGAAAAAATGTTTAACAACTTTGTTTGTTAAGGGTGCATGCCTGGTTGGGCTGAGTCCAATAGGGAAGTGGATATGGGCTGCTGGACTGAATGGCCTGGGCTGGGGACCTAGATTGTACGCTGAGTCCAGTAGTAACTTGTAGGTTGATCCAGAATAATTGCTTAGTGCAGAACTTAGTTGGACTTAATAGGTCGGCCATTGAGAATTTTAGTTAACCCTATATTTCACCAGAGCAGTTAGTATAGGTGTTGATAGTAATAGTGAATAAACAAATTTTGATTAAGTTAAATGGTTAATGTATAGTAAGTTGGCTTAATGAATATTTTGATAGGATTAGTTAAATAATTAGGGATAAGGACTTATTGAAGTTTTCAAAATAGATTAATTAGTATTACACTAGTTTTAGAATATTTTCTAAGAAATATTTGTATCTTTTGACACAGAATTTCAGGACTTCGGACTTGACCCCTATAACAATCCAAGCAAGTACACTATGACTTTGAAGTTCTACATTGTATTACTGTATTGTATTCCATGTTGGACACTTGGTTGACACAGAGTTATTGATATTGATTGTAGCTATTGTTCCCATATTGTACGTATTGATCATTGATTGATTGTTTGTGCGTCAGTGTTTTGGGGAAATATTTAGTCTACATGTGATCAAACCTCCTTAGTGTAATATTGTTGATATCTTAATCACACATCATGCACGTTCGGTTAACCGTACCGCATTCTATTGTTCTATTGTACTTACCAGCCGATCACATGTAGATTAATATTTCAATCACTATTCCATTGATTGATTGTTCATTGTTTCAGTTATTATACTATTGTCCCGTTACAGGTTAGTCCATATTATTATTATTGCATGGCAGTTTTATATTACATATGTTCATTTCGAAGGGTTGTACTTTGCTCCTTTTCTGACTCGATACATTACAGGTGGTGATGAGTTATGGGATGGTAGCAAATTGCTGGAGTGGATGCTAGCTGGGAGTAAAAATTTGGACATAGATATAGGAATTCCTTGTATATATTCTATTTCAGGTGATATGTTGTACTTTGAGATTCGGATGAATGTATATATGTAGTAATTGGTGATGTTGCCTTTATATTTACTGAATTTGTCTCTGGATACTCATTGTAAAAGTTGTACTAAAAGGACATAGTGAAATGTGTGATGATGTGGTTATTATTATTGGGCACGCGATTAGTAGCTGTGATGAGCAAGATTGATATATGTATCCTGACGATATTTTGAGGTCTAGACACCTAACTATCACTATTTACAATAGTGTAGGCTGGCATGTCCGACTCGTATCCAAAAAAACTGGGAGCGGATCGTAACAATGGATTTCTAACCTATGTGGAGAACACCTCGGAGTTAGATTGGATATTCCTATATATAATAGGAATACCTCAATGGAGTTGGATTGAGTATTCCTATATATAATCGGAATATATTAATGGATTGGATTGAGTATCCCTACATATAATAGGAATACCTCAATGGTTCATATTAGATGTAGGTTTCAGGCTGTATATATTAGGTGTTTCCTAATGCTAAAATATATATATATATATATATATATATATATATATATATATATATATATATATATATATATATATATATCTAAACATTTCAAAAGGGGACAAAAGTTCTTTACAACTATTGGACAAAGAAAGAGGATTGACGACTACATCGAAGAGGAGATGATTTCGGGTAATTCTTTCTTGTCATCTTCGTTCTTTGTGTGCTTGTAATCGTATTTTCTTCTTCAAGGAGTTATGGTGATCCGTTTGGATCAGTGAGGAGTTTGTAAGGAGTCGGTGTATTTCTTATTCCATTAGTAGATGCTTTTCAGGGTTTGACTCCGATCGTCTCAGGGTTTTTTCTGCAAGGATTTTTTACGTCAAAATTTGCTTGTGTTTGCGTTCATTTCTTTGTGATTATGGCGATTTAGTTTTGTGTGCTTTTCTTTGGTTCTATTGCAGTCGCTTTGGTTTGGTGGAACAGTTTCGTATTTCATTCCTAACATATGTCGCTAACCAGTACATTCTCCAATGTGTAGGGAGTCATTAGGACAATTTTGTTGCATCAGAGAAATCATTGGACGAGTTGAAGCTTTCTAGAAAAAGATGTTATCTTCTATTATAAAGGGCATAATGTATGACAATCTTTTGTATCAGTGAGTTGCAAGCCTAATTGGCATATTTTAGTTGGTTATTGAGAGCCTTTGTATGTCGTTGCAATTACAATAAAGAGATATTTTAATATATCTTTTTTGACTTTGTCTGCTTAATTATGTTACAATGTCGTTATTTTTGAGATAAATTATTAATTGTGTTCGTTCTTGCGTTATACAAGTACAATTTAGACTTGTATATCACATCCACTAGCAACTTTCCGATTTTGTGGAATTGGAACGTGACATAGTAGTATTATAATACTGTTAATTTCCTTGGACCCTTATTTTATTTGTTTCAATTCTCAGTTGCTTTCGCGATAAAAAAAATCTCTTAACCCTCTTTGATGCCCTACTGAAAGTTCCATACAATAATTCTATATATGTTGTGATGCCATGGATGTATTTATTGACTAGTAATGATACCGAGAAACAAAAATAGATGCTTCGATGCAATGCTATAGTAAGATGATTAGGAAATGAGAATTCGAATGTAGGAAATCAACAAAGGCCAATAGACGTCATGTAATCAGCTATGATTGATGGTAGTATATGTTAGGAAGGAAATATGCCTAAATTTCTATGAATGTGATCAACATGAAATTTTAAGTTGATTCTTGTATATTGGCTTGGTTATATTTTAAACTTTAAGAAAGTGCATATTGTGTTTTTGGTCGATCGGGCTACCACGTCAAAGGAAATCTGGAATAGACATTGGATTAGTGTGAAGAGAAGTATGGTCGACAGGGCTACCATATTATGTTTATGGTCGACAAGGATACCCTTAGTAATGATAATGATAAGTATATCCACGAGGGATGGAGTAGTGTCGAGACTGGGATGGGAGTTATGCATTTGTTATATTATGACTTTGAGTGTCCCTTGATAAATTGGGCTAAGATGATCAGGATCAATCTCTTGACAGTTTAATTATATATTGGATAACAAAAATTTGAAAAGTATAAAATGGATGACTTGGCTAGGAACAACGATATGAGTTATGTATTGAAATAGTGACTTGAATCAGTTAGATAAAAGTTTTAAATTCGGTATAAATGGGTTCGTATTACTATTGAAGACTTATTTGTAAAATAGATTGGATCATATATTGATTGATGATTGGGATTAGTTGGAAAAAATCATATTTTGGACATCAATAATTGTGAGACTCGTCTCACAGTATCGGTATTTATATACGGATACGTATTTTGTATTGTATTTCGTATTTTCTCGATTTTCGGAACGCTTTAAAATTTTCCCAAATTATAGATTTTCTCCTTGGCCGGTATACCGACGGTGTACCGGAGTACACCGACGGCATGCCGCTCGGATGGATTTTCCACATTTTAGATATTTTCGATTTCAGATATTTTCGTGAATAGTGTTTCCGATATTTTCATGAATAGTGTTTTGGATATTTTGATGAATAGTATTTAGATATTTTCGTGAATAGTGTAGATACATTCTATTATCCATTGGACAATTGGTTTTCTTTCAATGGCTAGGATTGATCTAGATTTTGACTCGGATCACGATCCGACGGTCATGATTAATTCACCCTCTCTATATATATCCTATGAGTTTCTCTCTCCTCTCTTTTCTTTCTTTCTCCATTTCCTCTTCCTCCTTCCTCAAGCCTAGGAAAGCTTGGCCTTGAGGTCTAGAGTGTGGTTTCGGAACCCCTCTTGGTGGTGGAGTAGAAGATTAGGCTCGGTTGCTAAAACCTAGGCAAGTACATCTTGCTCAAAAGTGACATGACCATGCTAAAATTTTGTTTTCCATAGAAATTAAAGTTTTATTGTTCTATAATATGCTCCTCTAAATTGTTAACAAGTTTATTGCATAGCACTTTTGGTTTTGATCGACAATATTGCGTAGATCTGAGTTTCTAGATATGATTTTCGTGTATTTTGAAGTTTTGATCTATCAAATGTTTTAATTTGTGAAAACTAATACTTCCATGTTGTAGGAAATTCAATTCTATTCAATTTTGACTTTTGAAAGTCCGAATTTCGATTTAAAATGAAGTTTTTATGGCCGAAACGAGTTTTACCAAAAATCTGGATTTTGTTGCTGTTTGGAAAAAAAACGGTATACCGCCGGTATGCCGCAGTATACCGCCGGTATGCCGTTTTTGGCACCAGAAACTTACTGTCTTTAGTCCGGTATACCGCCGGTATGCCGCAGTATACCGCCGGTATGCCGTTTTATGCTGTTTTAGGCTGTTTTTGTCCGTTTTTGCCCGTTTTTGTCCGTTTTTGATATTTTCTCGATTGTAATGGACTCTTAACATGATTAGATGACCTTTGATAGTTAAAGAATGATTGTACACTCTATATACATGGTACATGCTTATGTTCACGTATTGTTCTATATCCAGATTATTGATAGTGGCCTGTCATGGTGCACTCCAGATTACTATATATGCTTAGCTCGATTTAGTGGCTCGTCGTAGCGCACTCATGACTTGATTTTCTTATTGATTTCTAGACTTGAGATATGAGTACATGTTCTTTCTTGACACCGTGGATATAGCTTGTTGAATGTATAATCTATTGCATCTTGGCACTGGACAATCGAGTGTGAGTATTGTTCCGTGTATCACGTGATGTTAGTACGGGGATGTTCGTAAGTGATAACTTACGAATTACTCGTACATAACATACGTCATCTTAGGAAATTCTTGAGTGTCCACGACTTGAGAACTTGACATGAATATGATAAGGTAAATGACTAGTAAATTCAAGTAGATCATTGTAGGAGGAAATTCGCACTACCAACCCCGAGCTCCAAGGGCCCCATGAGGCATGGCTCAACCCTGCTAGGCAAGGGCTCCATGACCTACCAAGTTTGCGTGTATTGATATACGATCGAGTCACATGTCGTGCCGGGTTGCGGCACAGTCAGTTATATGTTTTCTTTTACAAGTATATGATATGGTTGTTCATGTTACCAGTCTAGACACGTTTCATCTGCCAGCAGTCTTGTTGGGCAATAGATGTACTACTCGTACCCCTGGACATCCGGGTATCTGCAGTCAGGTAGTTGCGAAAATCCTCAACTTGCATACTAGTAATTAGGATTGTGATAACCCTAGCTAGTTAATGATAGCAAGCCGTAGGTAATGATTGGCCGTGCACTTTTGATTGTGTGTTACCTTATATGCTCTTGTGTCGGTGAGTGGCCAGAGGCTAAGTTCTGCTAGGAAAAGATCTGTAACCCCGGTCCTTGTTTGGTTTAAGGGTTGTAGCTCCAATTCCTAGTAGTTCCTAAACCCCTTGTTGCTCATCGGATTATTTTGTTCCATAGCTATATTATTCAGTATTTCCAGTCATTTATATTTTTGAGATACGTGCATTGGTACCGCACTAGTCTCGATCCGCATTTATTTACTTCTGTCATTATGCTATTGTGTTGTTGTTGGATTTTTGTCATGCACCTCGAGCTTCCTTGTGGTACTTGCTATTTGGGGCCTGACCCCACTGGTTTTGTTTGGCCAGATTTACCGCTGGAGCCCGAGGATTCTCCCTACCTTTCTCTGGATGACCCGCCGCCTGCTTAGATCTGCGGTTGTTCCTCCTCGCGAGTGGGTTCCCTTTTTGTGCCGCTCGTGTTTCATTTCATTTTGGTGGTGTTAGCTAGGGCATGTGTTAGCCCTATTATTTTGAGACTTTCTCAGACTTCGGTCAACATGATGTATTATATTAGATCTAGACTGATATAGTGATCATGTATATTGGTACTTTGCTAGTGTAGCATTTTGTATTCACTAGCTTCATGATCATGTATGATATAGTATTTTGGGACGCCTCTTTACTTTCATATTTGATATACTCTTGATACTTGTTGTTGTTGGATTGAGATAGGATTTGTTCGACCATAGGAGTCGTCAGTGGCATGCTAGAGTCTTCCCACTTGTCTTCTAGACAGCTTTGATCGTATATTGGGGTACTGGCGTACTCTAATACACGTAGCTGGCTTTGTTTCGCCCCTACTTTCCAGTATTCAGGTTTTGGGGCGTGACAATAATTTGGTTATGCAGACAGTTACTTGAGATATATACTAACGGCACTAAGAATTTGGAAAGTTGTACTTTTGGACCTAAGACGGTCTAAGGCCAATCTAACCTTAGGTACGGAGTAGTTACTCTTATGCCTAGTTCGATGGATGATGTCGCTTGAAGAGTATCTAAAAGTACCATAATTGATGGTTTTTCCTAGTCATGTGAGCAACTGATGGAATTGAGTTGTATCAGGAATTTGACACACATTGATCTTGGATATTTTAGTAGCATGGATAATGGCTGATTAATGTATATACTCATTTGGATTATGATTGTTTTATTGATCCTTGTTTTATATACTAAGATGGAATGATTGTTGATATTGTATTTACTTGTAAGCTTGGTTATGTGATCCTATGCATAGCATATGTGGATTTTAGTTACACCCATTTAGCAAATGTGGAATTTGTTATAAGACCTTGAAGATGTGATACAAAATTTGAGTTGACATAAAATTTGACTGGAAGGGACTTTGCAAATAGACTCAGTCGAATAACATGAAGAAATGTCTTTACTTCATTAATTGGTTAATAAGTCGATTATGTAGGACTATTAAGCACCTCTAGAGGGGGTGAATAGAGTGTGTGCGAGTGCAGCAAAATAATTACTAATTAAAAATTTAACAGTTATAAACTATGGCATGAATAAAAAGACAATAATTTAAATTATAGTAAGAGACAGAAGATCAAACTCAGTGAACACCACGATATATACTAGTTTTTCTCTGAGAGGACTAATCCAGTCGCAAGTACTCTTGCACGCTGTTAATCCACTATTTGCAAGCTAAATGAGAGCTTGTCGTCTCTTTACAACACCATGCTTGGTGAAAAGTGCGCGACCGACTTCACAACACCGTGCTTGGCGACAAGTGCACGACCGACTTCACAATACCGTACTTGGCAACAAGTGCACGACCGACTTTACAACACTGTTCTTGGTGACGAGCGTACAACTAACTCCGAAAAATGAAATATTTTCTGACGTGCAACCTCTTTACAACTCTGTAAACCAAAGACTCTAAATCGAATAAGATGCTACTGGCTTTGTCTAAGAGAAGTACAGGTGGAATGTAAAAGATTTAGATCACTGAAAAATACTTTAAGAATGAATAGAGAGAATAGTGAATGAGTGATTAGAAATGTGAAAATCTACTCTATTTATAGGTATTTTTCCTGACCGAACTCGGGTAGAGTTTAGGCAGAGTTCGGATGCTAAGACCTCGCAAACGAATGTTGGATACAGATTTAGAGGCAACTGAATTTCAAATTTGACTTGACCGAACTCAGTTAGAACTCGGACCGAACTTGGTCAGAACTCGGACCGAACTCGGTCAGAGTTCTGTCAGAGTTATGATAGTTCAGAACTAACTTTGAATAACCAAATTGCATAGGTATTTTGGATTTTTGGATATGTAGATTTTGAGATATGGGTAGACTTTTTGGAAAGGTGGACTGGAGATAACCTAAGGCAGTAATATCCGATCGATTTTATATTTTGTATCCTAGACTCGAAAAAGTAAAAAATACAAAAGAAATGTAAAAATGACTCGATCTGAATTTTGTTACAATTTGCTTTTGGATGATGACTTGAATGCTTGTTGTAGATGTAGTACGTTCTTTTTATATTGATTTCAATGACCTGAAACATTAGTAGCAGTTTCGTATATTTTACGTATCGACTTAAGTCGTCATTGATTATCAAAATCAGGTGTGACCATTAGGCAATGGGCCAACAATCTCCCCTATTTTGATAATTGACAAACTTGAGTCTATACCAAAATATAGCTAAAATATAACTTTGAAATAATATACCTGACTTGTTCATTGATTGATCGTGTTTGAAATTTGATTTGGTATTGCTCTTCTCCACCTTGTTATGTAGAAAATGAGTAGCTCTCCCGCAATATTTGAGGCCAACAATATATACACAAACAAGGAAGAAAAAAGAGAGCAATATCCATAATATACAAGTCACAAGATAATAGAACTAGCAGCAGCAGTGGAATAAAATGATAAACTCGACTAACATAAACTAAAACTGAAGAAAGTATATCATAAGTCCATAAAAGTCATAACTAATAGAGTTTATGACTGCTAAAAAGAGCTACTAATAAAAATTCCAACTGTAAAAGTTTGGACTGCTACAAGTGCAACTACATAGATCATCATTAAGCAAATAAATCTCAAAAATACTAAACTGAATGCTCGTCTCATATCTGAGAATCATCATCATCGGCTGGAGCTAGTGGCTGTGGGTCGAAGTAGGCTGTGGTCGGATCAAAGTGTCCGGGTCGTCGAACCTCGGTCCATCGAATGCAGGATAATAGATCATCAGAACGGGAGCAGTAGGGTAATGCAGCAGACTCCAAAGTAGATCAGCAATATTGTTTCTTAATACCTGAGCCTGTGAGGTATGACGAAACTCAACATCAACATAACTTTAATGACGTTGCCCGGAAAGGGTGACAAAATTATCAAAGCGCTAATAGAACTGCAAGTCAAAACTAGGAGCATGAGCAGTAGGGGCAGGAAGACGAACATCTGGATCGGCCTAAGCCTCAACAAGAGCAGCACCGAAAGGAGGTGGAGGCAGAGGATATTTCCTAGATCTAGTCAGCTCAGAAGATGACGAAAAAAATAGGACAAATAGAAAGGTCGATCTGAAATCTCCTAAAAATAGCTGCTAGATGCATGGGTACAAAAGGTTACGCCCCACCCGTTTGCAACCGATTATCCAAGCCAAAAAAGTCTTGGGGACAGAAAAAGGAACACCAAAATGAAGATGATACATCACGGACATCTCATAAAATGTGATCTTGTCAGAAGATCCCATCTTGGGAAGCAGAGCAGAGAAAATAAAGCAATGTAACTCATAAAGTGTTGGTTGACGTGTTTTGCAAATATCCTACCACTGTGAGGGACAGGGTTAGGATGATATATTACAATCTTAAAGGAGTCAAGGGTCATATCTTCGGAAATTAGACTCGATGAATATCAATTAACGCCTCGCCAATATCAAGCATATGAAAATACTCACTGACATCAGTTGAGTTGAATTCATTTCGTGTCCTGCTACACAAGAATAGATACTGTCGTCGGGTTTCACTTGCATATTACAATAGAACATTCGAATGACATTATCATAAATATTGTCAGGAGTTGCAAAGATATCCCGAAGGCTAAGTCTATCGAAGGTGTTGGCGTACTCCGAAAAAATAGTAAAATTAACAGATCTTCTGGGACATATTTCTCGAAGAGAAAGGAGTTAAACCAAGAGTTCAAAAATTCCATAGATGCAAAGAGTGAAGCATTATAATCCTCTTC
Organism: Iris pallida; assembly: GCA_029216955.1. Taxonomy (NCBI): domain Eukaryota; kingdom Viridiplantae; phylum Streptophyta; class Magnoliopsida; order Asparagales; family Iridaceae; genus Iris; species Iris pallida. The sequence continues at coordinate 4,793,838 of JANAVB010012599.1, read as the reverse complement.
GTCGAGGGACGAGCGGGACTAAATGCGTCCACGGGTTCATACTCCAAAGTTGAAGATGGACCTACTGTGGAAGCAACTTTTTTCTCTTAAAAAGTTGTTTGGGAGCCATTGACGAAAGAGAAAGGAGAAGTAATACCTTAAGATAATGGAGAATAGATGGAGGAAATCACCTTCCGAGCTTCGTAGATCAAAGAACTATGGAGAAAGAGAGCTTAGAAAGATGAATCTAGGGTTTTTGGTGTATTTTTGTTCGATTGTGAAGAAGAATGAAGGAGAAGATGGGGTATATATAGGAGTTAGGGCCGCTGCTGTCGTTCTGGAAATTGAACCGACGTCAACCGAACTCGGTCCGAGTTCTGCCAGAGTTCGGCGACTTATATTTCAAGTTCATTTATGCATAATGAATGATAAATAAACTTAATAACTTTTAACCTTCTTAATTTAATAACATTCAATACTTTGGGTTTCCTGTAGGGGCCGGATCCCAGCTAGCGGTAGTCTGAAGACACTTGGCACCGTGCCGCTTAGACTTTTACATCTTTTTGACAGAACGACCCTTTCGACTTGTACCCAAAGTAACTTCAATTAACAAATGTCAAAATTTTAAGTTAGAAGAGTTTTTATTAAACATAATGCATCATGAATCCAAAAATTCAAGTATGCCTAGTTTACGTCGCAGATAGTTGAAACGGTCTTCAGCCAGCAGTTTGTGAAAATATCTGCTAGTTGATGATCTGTGTCAATAAATTCTAAGCAAATATCTCCGTATTGTTGGTGATCACGTAAAAAGTGATGATGAATCTCCATATGCTTTGTGCGTGAGTGACAAACATGGTTCTTAGTCAAGTTAATCGAGCTAGTGCTATCACAAAATATGAGAATCTTCGTAGTACAGATTGTAGTCTTCTAGAGTTTATTTCATCCATAAATTTGAGCACAACAGCTTCCTGCAGCGATATACTCGGCCTCAGTCGTTGATCGTACTACAAAATTTTATTTTTTGCTAAACTAGAAGACTAAAGCTTTTCCTAGAAAATGACACGTACCGCTGGTACTTTTACGGTCTACTTTGCATCCTGCAAAATTTGCATCTGAATAACCGATTAGGTCAAAAGATATGGTTTTGGGATACTACAAGCCGACTGTAGAAATTACCTTAAGGTATCGAAAGATACGTTTAACAGTGCATAAGTGTGATTTCTTAGGATTAGCTTGATATCTAGCACGGATGCAAACGCTAAACATAATATCAGGGTGACTAGCAATTAAATATAATAAACTACCAATCATACCTTGATACTTACGCTGGTCAACTGATTTGTCACTTTCATCAATATCAAGCCGGGTTGATGTAGCCATTGGAGTTCCGATAGACTTTACGTTATCGAAGTCATACTTCTTTAGTAAATCCTGCGTATACTTAGCTTGGTTGATGAACGTTCCCTGATGAGTGTTGTTTGATCATCTGGAGTCCTAGAAAGTAGTTCAGCTCTCCCATCATATTCATCTCAAACTCACTCTGCATACACTTAGCAAATTCTTCACAAAGTTTTTCATTAGTAGAACCGAATATTATGTCATCTTCATAAATTTGCACAAGAAGAATTTCATCATCTGAAGACTTAATAAATAAAGTAGTATCAACTCTTCCTATTGAAAAACTATTTTCAAGTAGAAAGGCACTCAAGCGTTCATACCAAGCACGAGGTGCTTGTTTGAGTCCATAGAGTGCTTTTCTAAGTTTGAAGACATGATCGGATTTTTTAAAAATCTTCAAAGCCAGGGGGTTGTTTCACAAAAACTTTTTCTTTCAAAAATCTATTTAAAAATACACTTTTCACGTCCATTTGAAACAATTTAAAATTATAAAAACATGCAAATGCACAAAACATGCGAATAACTTCTAGTCTAGCAATAGGAGCATATGTCTCGTCATAATCAATACATTCTTCTTGATTATAACCTTATGCCACTAGACGTGATTTATTACGTAGAACTTGCCCATCCTCACTTAATTTACTTCGGAACACCCATTTGGTACCAATTATTGATTGACCAAGAGGTTCGGAAACAAGTTTCTAAACTTGGTTTCTCTCAAATTGATTAAGTTTCTCTTGCATGCATCAATCCAAATTCATCATTAAAAGCATCTGCAACTGTCTTAGGTTCTACTTGCGACATAAAAGCTACATTAGCTGCTATATTAGTATCTTTATTTGAAGAACGTGTACTTACACCTTTTGATACATCACCTATGATGAGCGTATCTGGATGATCTGGCAAGAATTTTCAAGATTTGAATCTCCTTGTTTGATCTTCCACAGGGCTCTCTCTGGTAGCAGTATCTTTGGATGACTTGGATTTAACCTATGCATCTTCATCATCACTGTCACTAGATCTATGACTATTGAGCTCATCAAAAGTAACATTAATAGATTCTTCAACAATGATAGATCTTTTATTAAATACTCTATATCCCTTACTCTTAGCAGCATATTCGAGAAATATTCCTTCATCTGCTTTAGAGTCAAACTTTTCCAAGTTGTCCTTGGTGTTCAGGATAAAACAACGATATCCAAAAACTTTAAAATAAGAAATATTTGGAATCCTTGCAAACCAAAGCTCATGTGGTGTTTTCTTCGAGATAGGTCGAATTAACACCCTATTTAAAATATGACATGCTGTACTAACAGCTTCTGCCCAAAAATATTTAGTAAAATTATGTTGATTCAGCATGACTCTAGCCATCTCGTTTAGAGTACGATTCTTCCGCTCTACAACACCATTCTGTTGGAGAGTTCTAGGACAAGAAAACTCATGGTAATATCCACTATCATTACAAAATTTTTTGAAATCAGCATTTATGAATTCGCCATCATGATCACTTCGGATACGAGTAATCATGAAGCCTTTTTTGTTTTGTATCTTTTTATAAATATCTTAAATTTAAAAATTATATCACTTTTATTTGATAAAAAGTAAACCCATGTAAAATGAGAGAAATCATCAATAATAACAAAGGCGTAGAGTTTACCGCCAAGACTAGCGACTCTACTAGCACCAAATAAATCCATATGAATTAACTGTAAGGGTCTAGAAGTCTTATACGTTAATGGATTTAAAAGTTGATCTAGTTGCCTTGTTCTTTTCACAGTCAGCACATACCATGTCTCTCTTGAATGTGATTTCAGGGAGTCCTTTTACTAATTTTTTGGTGCATAGTCGTGAAATAGCATCCATATTGGCATGTCCTAGTCTCATGTGCCATAGCCAGCTTTCATCTTGATTTGCTACTAGGCACTTTAATGCATTGTTAGTGCTCTCTAAAAAGAAAACATAATATTGTCTTCTTTAATCCTTTCATATACAGGATTACCAGATGAATTTCATACATAGTACTTTTTTCTTTTACAAAGTTGATGCTATAGCCATTGTCTGCCAAATGACTTATGCTCAGTTGGTTATGTTTCAACTTCGTAACTAGACAAATGTCTTTTATTACTGGGTAAGGAACATACCAACAGTACCATTTCCAATTATATCATCTCTCAGTTGTTTTCGAAGGAGACGTATCATTCTTTCTTCACCGATAGCGTAGCGAATAAAGATGCATCACCAGTCATGTGCCGCAAACATCCGCTATCGATGATCCACTTGCTTCTAGCATGAGAGGGTTGAGGGTCCACCTACAACACGAGTAGATGAATCCTTTGATACCCATTTCTTGAAGGGACCATTTTGATTAGTCTTATGTCTCCAAACAAGTGTTTGATTGTCAACAAGCTTTCTTGCTTCATAATACTGTGATATGTGTCTGTGAGTACCACAGTACGTGCAAATGAGTTTTAAAAAAGTGCTATTTATTTATGTGTTGACATGCATTTGTGTCTTCTTTGAAAACCTTAAGTGAAAGCATGATTGTGATTAACATGTTGTTTATGTGCTTTCTGTGGTTTAGTACTCTTAGTTTATGCTTAGCATTAGGACTAACCTTAGGTTGTGTTACACGGATGACCTGCTTGCCTAATTTGATCTCTAACTTTTTAGAGATCACACAAGACTCCTCATATTTTAGTCATATCAGCGAGTCTTCGCTCTGTGACTAAGTGCCTCTTCTTTTTTATGTCATAAAGCTCTTGTATCTTGACATAGTCTCCTTCTGTTTAATGGTGAGGACAGCCTCCTAATAATCTACCTTGAGCTTTTATCTCATCCGTGTTACCGATAGTAGATGTCTCTCTAATATCTTTGAGAAGATTAGACAATCTTGCTACTTCGGTTGTGTATGTCTTAACCTCTTTGTGAGATTGCTATACTTGTCTAACACATTTCTGTGTTCTTCAAGTAGTTCGCTAAAAGTATTTTCTGTAGTGCCCCGTCCCGCTCAGTCAATCGCAGACATCAAAACGCCAACGACGTTCGGACTTAGCCTTGCAACGGCTACTCGAAGACATCGCTCGATCGAAGCGACCGCTCGCTCAGGTGGGGTAGTTTCGGTGAACTCGCCTCATCTTATCCTTCATATAATAATCGTATGTTTTCAACTTGCACAAGTAGGCTTGATAATAAAGAGACGAATCTACATAGCTAAAGGGAATAATCCCGACGGGTCGAATTGAGTTAGAATATGGAAAGGTCCACGGTCGGCTTAGAGTTGGTGCACGACGTGCTTTGAAAATAACACTCGATCCTTCGTCCCGTGGCTTTGGAGAAGGAAAGCTGGTTGAGTCGGCGAATTTATGAACATAGCCTAAGTCATAGGCGTCACCCGCATGAATGCTTCATAAAGCATGCACGGTCCTGTCGTCCAAGGCTTGGCATAGCCTTGGCTTGCCCATGGGTTAAGTTGCGTTGCACAGCTTGTGCCACAAGTCTAGGCACCCAAATGACTTGGTCGTTCAAAGTTGAACACGTGCACGGCACGTTCCATCGAGGCAAGGCTTAAGTTGTTGGCATATAAGTTGCATAAGTTATGGTTTGAGTTGTCTTGAGTTTAAGTCAGGAAATGCCGTAAGGCGAAGTCGGTCAAGTGATACTTAGGCCAGAAAAAGTCTTGATTGGGTCTGTTGGTGATCGAAATAGGAATGGTCGCGAGGCAGCGATATGGTGAAGTCACATTGAGTTGCGAGGCACGATATGATAGATTTGTAAGCACGGTCACACGAAAATGGAGCTTCATCGCGTAGTTGCGTCTCTGATTATGGCCGTAAGGCAAACACGACTTGATAGGTTAACGTTGTTGAGTTAACATTGATGTTGCGAGCACGGGATGGTCTAAAGACACAAAATGAGCAAGGCGTCGGTCATAAAACTGATCCTAAGGCAAGACTAGAAAGACAATCGATAAGAAGTGACTATGTTGCACAAAGTAAATCAAACGTGTTAGGTTTGTATGGGTGGGCGAGGAGCTCATTCCACCAGTACAGTTGAGTACTGACACCCACATAGTTTACATGTGTAGGCACAGGTAGAAGCTCGTGGTGCGGAGCTCGCTTGGATGCGTCGAGGCACGGTGTTCCTTAGCGATTCAAAGCGCGCGGCCGCATGGAGTAAAGACTTATACAGGACATAATGTATGAACGTCGCCTTGTAAAGCATCCGCTGGATCAAGACTTGTAATTGAGAGATAAGAGAGAGCTGAGTGAACTTGTAAAATATGAGAAGAGTGAGCTTGAGTGATTGTAATATTGGCCTTGCGCCCCCAATGTAATCGTTGTTTCAATATCAATAAAGAGCTTCTTTGAATAACTTGTTTGTTCTTAATTTCTGCTGCTATCATTCAATGTCTATGCTTGGGACTTTTGTGCAACGACCCCGTCGCAGCCGCTGAAATCGGCCGTTATGGAACCCGCCTTGCACGAGCGCAATCTAGGCTCGTGCGGCATCACGCCTTAGCGAGGACGATCGCTCCTACGGGAGCGGGGCGTGACATTTTCTAACTCATTGAAAGTAAAGTCATCATATAGAGGGTTAGATGATACCTTATCGAATGCCATAAGACATACATTAGCAGTGTTGCAGGGTCTGTCCTTTTCCTCTAATTCACTGGCATCACTTTCATGCCAGATGCTTGTATTTGCATACTTTCGACTAGTTGTAGCTTTCCTGCTTGATCTTGATCTATCATATGGACTGTTTTTCTTTGACAGTGGATAGTTCTTCTTCATATGCCCTGACTTCTTACATCCAAAGCATATGTTTCTTCTTTATTGCTTTCATGGACGTCTTTCTTCCTTCGGTTTGATCTCTCAAACTTTAAGAATTTTTTGAAGTTCTTTACTAGCAGGGCTTGCTCATCACCACTTGATGATTCTTCGTCAGAATCATTACATGCAACTCTTTTGGCTTGCGCTTTGAAGGCGATGGATTTTTCTTTAGGGTCACTTCTTCAAATTCTTGTAGGTCCAGCTCGTGGGTCATCAGCTTGCCCATGAGTGTCTTCAGAGTCATGGTGGTGAGATCGTTTCCTTCAATGATTGCAATAGTATTTGGGTTCCAATTCTTGGTTAGAGCCTGTAGCACTTTTCTGATCTTCTCATGATTATTGTAATCTTTACCAAGGGATTACAAAGGATTATATCTAGAAAATGAGTAAACATATGTGTAATTGACTCGCTGGGTTTCATCTTGAATGATTCATATTCCTATGTTAGTCTACTGATCTTGAATTCCTTTACTTGGAAAGTACTTTCATGAGTTACCTCAAGAAGTCTCCAAATATCATAAGACGTAGTACAGGTAGAAATACGATTAAACTTTGTCTTGTCAATTGCACAGAATAGTGCATTGATGGCACGTGCATCTAGACTAGCCTTTGATTTTTTTGTCTGTGTATTTATCATGTGGCTTGTCTACAAGTACACCCTCAATTACTATAGGTTCCGATTTCTTATAACCGTCAACAACTATAGACCGAAGATCAAAGTCAAGAGACTTTAGAAAGAAAGTCATTCGTGTTTTCTAATATGTGTAGTTTGTTCCATCAAATAGTGGGGGGGCTATTTGTAGATTGCCCTTCACCGTTGAATATTGATTTTACGGCAGCCACATACTCTCTAGGGTTGTTATATTAGAATATAACCTGCTCTGATACCAATTGTATGACCGTTGAGCACCTCTAGAGGGGAGAGAATAGAGTGTGTACGAGTGCAGCAAAAATAATTACTAATTAAAAATTTAACAGTTATAACTATAGCAGGAATAAAGAGGCAATAATTTAAATTATAGTCAGAGATAGAAGATCAAACTCATGAACACCGCAATATATTGGTTTCCCTCTGAGAGTACTAATCTAGTCGTGATCCTCTTGTCTGCTGTTAATCTACTATTTGTAACCTAAATGAGAGCTTGTCGTCTCTTTATAATACCATCCTTGGCGAGAAGTGCACGACCGACTTCACAACACCGTGCTTGGCGACAAGTGCACGGCCGACTTCACAACACCGTGCTTAGCGACAAGTGCATAACCGACTTCACAATACCGTGCTTGGTAACGAGCACATGACTGACTCTGAAAACTGAGATGTTTTCTGACTTGTAACCTCTTTACAACTCTGTAAACCAAAGACTCTAAATCGAATAAGATGTTACTGGCTTTGGCTAAGAGAAGTGTAGGTGGAATGTAAAAGCTTTATATCACTGAAAAATACTTTAAGAATGAATAGAGAGAAGAGTGAATGAGTGATTAGAAATGTGAAAATCTTCTCTATTTATAGTTGTTTTTTCTGACCGAACTCGGGCAGAGTTCGGATGCTAAGATCTCGCAAACGAATGTTGGATGCAGATTTGGAGGCAACTGAATTTCAAATTTGACTTGACTGAACTCGGACAGAACTCGGACCGAACTTCAGAGTTTTGCCAGAGTTCTGATAGTTCAGAACTAAATTTGAATAACCAAATTGCATAGGTATTTTGGGCTTTTTGGATATGTAGATTTTAAGATATGGGTGGGCTTTTTGGAAAGGTAAACTGGAGATAACCTAAGCCAGTAATATCCGATCGATTTTACATTTTGTATCCTAGACTCAAAAAAGTAAAAAATATCGAAGAAATGTACAAATGACTCGATATGGATTCCGTTATAATTTGCTTTTGGATGATGACTTGAATGCTTGTTGTAGATGCAGTACGTTCTTTTGATATTGATTTCAATGACCTGAAATATTAGTAGCAGTTTCGTATATTTTGCATATCGACTTAAGTCGTCATTGATTATCAAAATCAGGTGTAACCATTAGGCAATAGGCCAACAGATTAGACCATACGAAAAAAATTGAACGCATAGAAATTGAATATATGTTGGAGAAGAATTGAGTGCAAAGATCATAAGTGTTGGACTATTGAAGTTAACTAAATTAGATTTTTGATTTTTGAATAGTTAAACTTGTGTATGTGAAAATTGGATACCCAGGAACTAGAGTATGTTATAAGAATATGAATTTGAGTAAGTTTGTGATTAATGGATCCATACGAAAGTGACAAACTGAGATTACGAATTTGGATTGGTTAAAATTTAAGTATGGATTCAGAATCTAGGCTATGAAGTTATTGGATTAACTTCATCGGTTATGACGTAAGTCGAGAATAAATTGCATTATACGTAACTTCTCCAGAAATGATCTTTTACTTGATAGATTTAACCCTAGGTTGTTGGTTGTTTCATTTGTTAGCGGGTTATAAGTATTGGTTCATCGGTTGCTCGAATTAGAATTGTTTCCATATTTTGGGGTAGAAGTCCTTAGGTTTGTTGGTTTATGGTTCAACCCTAATATATGAAATAAGTATAATCTTAGATGAGTTACCACAATGATCAAGTTTAGCTTATAGCTAGCCTTAGAGATTTGGTCGAGGAGGTAAGGTGGCCGTTGGAAACCATATAATGACCCTAATGAAGTTGCATGAGAATTATCAAGATTGGGATTTAAATTGTATATATTGAGAAGTAAGTTTATAAATTAATTATTGGTTTGAGAATTTCGATTGATTGTCTTCTGTTGGAATAACGAATTGTATTGGTTTAGTTGGTTGAAGGATCACCTTGGAATTGTTTTAGTCAATTAATAATCAAGTTGGAATGGTAGATAAAATTATTATGACAAGACATTATATTCATAAATCATGTTCTAGGCAATGGATTGATTTAATAGTGGGGTGATCTCGAAGTAGAAATTAACTGGGTATTAAATTATTTTCTATGAGATGACATAGTTACTTTTTACCACCATACAAATTGGTAGGAAGGATTGTATTCTTGACTGATAGTATAAATGGAATTTCGGTTACTCAAGTTATTTTTTTTTGGACGATATTTAACACTTTGGATGAAATTATGGTTGGAATTATACCTGACCGTGTCAATGGTCGTATCCATTCTTGGGTAGAAATTGGAGAGACATGTAGAGTTTCTTAGTTCTGGTCAAAATTCATGATAGGACAAAAATGGATGAAGATGTCATAGTTGTTTTCAAAACTTCATCATAGTATTAATATTTCTACAAAATAACTTTTTTGAGAAAATTACTTAAATGAGAAAATAATTTTATGACCATTTTTAATTATCTTATAATATAATTTTTACGAACTTCGAGATTTTAATATAATTATAATATAATTTTTTGCATAAAGTTTTTATAATATTATATTTGAGGCACTAGCTTATCATCAAATAGCTTAGCTATAGACTTTTAGTCACCTACTTAACCTAAGTAGCTTAATTAGTTTAGTTATTAAGTTATTTAATTAAATCTTTAACTAAACTAATTAGTATATTACTTAACTTTCCTTCACCAACTTAACTTACACCTTATAAGGCCGACCACACTCTTCCCTCCCTTCTCTCATCTTCTATCATCTTCTCATTCTTTCCGGGCCGGTCCAAGGCACGGGTGAGGTGGGCAACCGTCCTGGACCCCCAATTTTGAAGGTCCCATAATTATAAAATAGACTAGGTATATATATCATAAAGTTTTAAAAAATTAAAACAAAGTCCCACTTTAGAAACAACAAAAAAGCCAGCGCTCCAATCTGAATATTATATATATATATATAATATATATATCTATATATATATATATATATTATAATATATATGATAGCTTGATCGATGATTTTGATAGCTTAATTGATAATTTTGCTTGTAAAAATGCTAAAAAATTATTTATGTGAGAAAAAAGGTCCAAATTCTAGATTGTCTTAGGTGCCACAAATTATAGGACCGGCCCTGATTCTTTCTACTCTCTTTTTTTTATTTTTTATACCTTCCTTAATTATTAAGTTAGATTTTTATATATAAACCATTTATTTTCTTTCTTTCACTTCACTTCCTTTACTCGTGTCCTCTCCTTGTCAACCAGAGAGGCTTCCTCCCATTGGACTCGAGAATAGGAGCTCCTCTCGTAAATGTGATGTAATGCATTCGACGAGCCAATTACTTCATCGAATTGGTTCTTTGTCATCACTTCTACATATTGGGAGCTATTTTCATTGAAGGACCAAAAGTTTGAGAAGCTTAATCAGAGAACTTCGGGAGTACATGACTAGAGATTCGCCAACGATTTGCTGAAGATTCAGCAGGGATGATCAGAATGATGAGGATTTATTTGTGTTCATGGACCACAAATATTTATTTATTTTAGGATTTTGGAAAAGAAGAAGATGACAAATCAGGAGACCCCCAAAAAAAAATTCATACCTTAGTTTTTCTGCCCCTAACAAATTTTCAAGGGCATTTGCGTATTGAAAATATACTTCATTAGTCATATTTCGCACAAGCAATTATCCAGTTGCTCTCCGAAATCCGATGGTTCAGAAAGATGTAACATTTTTTCCGTCTTTCTCTTGCGAGATCACCTCCTAACTCTCACCAGCGCCACCCCTGGTGAGTGCTGATATAAACACATGAAGATAACAAAGGATAAGAGAGACACAATAGCACTTACATTGAAATCTGAACTTATTAATGCTCAGTTCTATTGCCACTAAAAGTAGTAGTTACAATTTTTTTGTCCTCTAATTTCCAACTTATATTGAAATTTATCCAATGGATTGCTAGCATCATGCAGACATATAGAAATCAACTCAGCATATAACGGTCTTCCGATCTTGGTGTATGTACAACAAAGAGCAGTTGGATTTACTTACACATGTATTATCATACAGTTATCCTCTCCAGGCGAACAAAATAATAATACTTAAAAATCTCCAAGCAGAAAACCTTGGAAGGAAACGCGGTTGCTTGCAAGCCAGATATATGTGATTAACCGGCCAGAAATTGGAATTGAACTCACTGCAAGTAACGGGACTTGCAGAAAGATGATATTTATCCTGTCAGAATGTTAAGATGAGCAACAAAAGAGTCTCCTTCCGCCACCATATGTTCCATCATGCAGAGTTAACCCTGTTGGGCGAGAAGGTCGAGCTGTCACCAGTCTCTTTGCTGCAAATGGAATTAGGACCTGGCTATTAGTACACTATGACAGTCTTGTAGGCGAAAGAAGCAGACTGTATGTTTCAAGGAAATTACCTATCTCGTAAAGAGTTCATTGATATTTTGTGCTGTTTTGGCAGACGTTTCAAGGAAAAATAACCCATTTTCTTGAGCATATTTCATGCCTTCCTGAAAATTAGCCAAATGTGTCTGACTTCGTATACTTACTATTAAAGATATAGTAGTATTCTCTCCTTAAGACAGGTTACATAAAACAAGGCGCTCGCACACACAGACCAAAAGGAAAAAGAACTTGACCATGACAAGTTAGAATATAAAGTTCAACTAAAATAAAGAAAAGCAGAAAATTCCTTTTACCCATTTTTAGCGCAAAATTCAGATCAAGATTTGCTGATGGTTTCTATAGTAAAAATAAAGTTTAGTAATATAGTCTTCATACCTACCAAACCACTAACAGCAGCTGCAGCTACAGTAACAAAAGCTTTATTAAGTATCTTCGACATTAGCTATATGAATCTTATTCAGGGTCATCCCTCTGTACCTTTACTAACAACCATATACTTCTAATCCTAAATGATCCTTCAATCCTATCACTGCTAATCAGTTCGGTACAAGACTGTTGCACACGTCCAAAAATCTAAAGTTTCCTCCTGTATCGTCAAATGAAGCAATCTCAACCTTCTTAGCAATGCTGTGATAGTACGTGTATAAGAAATTAACAATGTATTGAATGGAGAAGTGTTGAGAATCAATAAGGGACTTTTAGTCCCACATCGGAATTTGTAGTATGTAGAGGAGCTAGACTCCCTATAAGTGAAGTAGTCCATCAATAAAATTACACCAACTATTATTTTCTACATGGTATCAGAGCCATAACTCTCTCTCTCTTTCCACAAAAAAAAAAAAAAAAAAAAAAAAAAAAAAAAACTCTCCCCCCCCCCCCCCCCCCGGAGCAGCAGCCCCCCCCCCCCCCCAACCCCCCCTCCCGCCCCCCCCCCCCCCGGAGCAGCAGCCCCCCCCACCCCCCCCCCTCCCGACCCCCCCCCCCCGGAGCAACCCCCCCCCCGCCCGACCCCCCCCCCTCCCGGAGCAGTACCCCCCCCCCTACCTCCCTCTCCCACTCTCGCCATGGAAACCCTAACCCTAGCCCTAGCAGCCCCATCAAAACCCTAACCCTAACCCTAGCCGCCAAAAAAAAAGAAAAAAAAATCAGAACCTTCTTTTTAGAAGATCTACTGCAGTTGCCTTCGAGAATCAGTACCTTCTTTTTAGAAGCTCTACTGTTGTTGCCTTCGAGACTCAGTATCTTCTCTTTAGAAGACCTACTGCTACGCATACGAAATCTCTTTAGATTTTCGTCTTGCTTCTGTTACGAAATCTCTTTAGATTTTCGTACACTCAGAATCCTTCTAGGATTTCTGTTGCGGCGTGCTGCATACTTCGCCATGCAAGGAGGCACAACTAAGTTTGGCTGTCCGAACACGTCATAATGACGCGGTTCTAGTTGGTCGCATACACTCCAACATATCAGTGAGGAAGCTAGTTTGTTGTTTCCCCCCCTGATCACTATCTCAACTGTCAGAATATACAGTTGACGAAGACGCTACCTGAGATCAGGATTCACAGCAGATTGCTGACTAAGACGAAGACGAAGCAAACAACGACGACTCAGGAAACAACAAAACCTCACTGATTACAGTTGCAGAAACCATGGATTCCATCTATGGAAGTTGACAGCAGAAGAGATGAAGGCCCTGGTCGAGGATCTCCTGACCAAGATTACCGGAGGCAACCTCACGCTGACCCATACTGATGTGGATCCGTCACCGTATAGAATGGAAAGTTGGACAAACTGGAGACGAAGCTGGAAGGCACGACCAACTACTTAAAATGGTCGCGGCAGACGATGCGGACGCTGAAGGGACGTGGCTTGGTTGGCTATGTAGATGGCCACACCAAGGCCCCGGTCGATCACTCCTCGAAGGAGTTTACTGTATGGGAGATTGTCAACAATATCGTGGTTGGTTGGTTGACAGCCTCTTTAACCGATCAAGTGTCGGGTAATGTTGAAGCAATGGAGGAGCTGCTGATATCTGGAGAACATTGAAAGATATGTACTCCGGTTCAGGTAACCCAATGCGAGTCTTCCAACTGCAGGATGAACTCGATCGGGTAGTCCAAGACGATCGTACCATATCTGAGTACGCCGCCTTGTTGAAGAAGTACTGGTCTGATCTTGACCATTATGATCCTCTTGGAATGGAGGATGCTCAGGTTGAACCGTCCTTCGCAAAATATTTCCAGAAATTTCTGGATTATATCTCGCGGCAACGGATGATGAAGTTTTTGAAGGGGCTCAACCCTGCATTTGAGCAACGAAGGAATGTACTTCTTGCGCAACCGAAGCTGCCGACCTTAGAGGATGCCATAGCTGCCATGGCACAAGAAGAAGCACGGTTGAAGCTGATGCCCACCAGGAGCATCTCCCAGGGGGAGCAAGTCGGAGTTGCCACAACTGCTCTTGCTGTTTTCAACCAGCCTTCTTCTGCGGGAGGCGTTTGCCACAACTGTAGTGACACAGGGCATTACATCCGCTTTTGCCCAAAACCAGCACGGAGTTCCTCGCGTGGTCGGGGCCGTGGTCGGGGTGGACGACGAGGTGGTCGAGGCAGCTACACTGGTGGAAGGGGCTCTTACTCTGGAGGCAACACGACGAATCTGGCGGATGAAGGCCGGGACAATCAGCTGGCGGACATAACTCCATTTGAGAGAGAAGTTCTTGAGAAACTGCGGGGCTCAAAGATTGGTTCTGGTGACCGACAAGTCAATTCTGAGGTGCCGCCCACCTCAGGAGATTACTGCACTTACTTTTCCCAAACCATGACGGTATACCTCCGTGTGCTCTTGCATCTGTCTCTCAGCCAGTCTGGATTATGGACTCTGGGGCATCCCGCCATGTCACGGGGTCCCGAGGTGAGTTCCGGGAATACTCTAACGTAATGCCGCCAGAAAGCATTCAGACTGCTGATGGTACCTCCAGACCTGTTATGGGTAAAGGCACTATTGATTGCACTCCTTCCATCACTCTATCTAATGTCTTACATGCTCCTTCCTTTCCTGTCAATCTTATATCCATTAGCGCCATTATCCTTGATCTAAACTGTACTGTTTCCTTTGATATTCCTAAGGTAATCTTTCAGGAGAAGGGAACGGGGAGACTGGGCACTGGCACATGGCATAAGGGTCTATGGTACTTGGACAGGAACGGTCTGGACAGAGCTCTGGCATCATTGGTTGCAGACACACAACCAGAAGTCCGAAGTCGAAGTGTTGAAGCCGAGCTACTCCTACACCATCAGCGTGTAGGACATTCTTCCTTTTCTGTTATTAGTCGCATGTTTCCATCCTTATATCAAAAAGCGAATAAAGTTGTTAGTTTGTGATGCTTGTGAGTTGGAAAAACATACCAGAAGCTCCTATGTGAGTTCTGGGCATCGATGTACTGCTGCTTTTGATATGATTCATTCAGATGTGTGGGGTCCTTGTCCTACAACCGATGTTAACGGTTATAGATGGTTTGTCACTTTTATTGACTGCTGCTCTACCCGCGTAACGTGGGTCTACCTACTGAAGAATAAAAGTGACGTTTTTGAAGCATTTCAGAGCTTCCATCAACGCGTAAAGACACAATATAATGCTCGTGTTAAGTGTTTCCGGTCGGATAATGGGACGGAATATACCCATACGAGGTTTGCTGCATATTTATCCTCTCATGGCATACTGCATCAAACCTCTTGTGCATATACACCGGCTCAGAATGGTATTGCAGAACGAAAGAACAGGCACCTGCTGGAAGTAGCTCGGACGATGATGCTATGAATGTGCCTAAATACTTGTGGGGGCAGGCTGTCTTGACAGCCTCTTATCTCATCAACAGAATGCCCTCTCAATTGCTGGACTGGAAGACGCTGTTGGAAATGCTCACTGGGACAACTGCATACACCGTTCCTCCGAAAGTATTTGGATGTGTATGCTTTGTCCATGATAACAGACCTGGAGTTGGTAAGCTGATCCTAGAGCAGTTAAGTGTGTCTTTGTTGGGTACACCGGGACACAGAAGGGGTATGTATGCTGGAGCCCGGTGGAACGGAAGCTGTTTGTAAGCATGGACGTTACATTCAGAGAGGTGGAACCATATTATGGTTCAGATGAGGGCTCCGCGTTTGGAAACACACCTAACACAACGGGTGTTAGCCGTGAGGGGAGATAATACGTCCAAGCGTGGTCGTCGGATCGGTACCTTGTCCTGTTGTTGCAAATTGGAAGGAAAGAGGAAAAGCATCAGTAATACCGATACGGAGGATGAAGAAGACGATACATATATTACGCAGGGGAGAAGCAGACAAGGAAAAAGAGCTCCAAGTGTACAGAAGACGACAGCAGAGTCCAGTACTGTGCCGTGCCCTGTGCCAAATGTGCCAAGTCCCTCGTCTACTCCTGCCCCAACTCCTGAAGATGTTACTCCCGTACCGGATCACTCGGATTCGGAAGCGGATCTCTCCGACTCGGATGGTATGCTTTCCCACCTCCCATTGCTCCCTTAAGGAGGTCTTCTCGCATTAATGCGGGAAAGGCTCCTATTCGTTATCGAGATTATGAACATGATATCGCCAACTACTTGTCTTATTCTAATATCTCTCCGACTTATCAAGCCTTCCTCACTTCGTTAGACTCCACTTCTTTACCTAAGAATTGGCAGAAGCAAAGAAGGACCCAAGATGGAAAGCTGCAATGATGGAAGAACTTGAGGCACTAGAGAAAAATAAGACATGGGAGCCGGTGCCATTACCTGAAGGGAAGAAAGCTGTGGGATGCAAATGGGTTTACACAGTGAAGGAGACACCAGAAGAAAAGTTGAACGATACAAGGCGAGACTGGTTGCAAAAGGCTATACCCAGACATATGGTATCGACTATGATGAGACTTTTGCCCCAGTAGCGAAGATGAGTACCGTAAGAACGCTGGTCTCCATTGCAGCAAACTATGGGTGGAAGCTACACCAGTTAGACGTAAAGAACGTATTTCTTCATGGAGACCTACAAGAAGAAGTATACATGGAGACTCCTCCGGGTGCTACTCTGTGTCAGATTCAGGTGAAGGAACGTCACATGGAAAAGTGTGCAAACTGAAGAAGTCGCTGTACGGGCTGAAGCAATCTCCTCGAGCCTGGTTTGACAGATTCAGAAAGGTCACTGGCATGGGTACCATCACAAATGCACAGATCACACGGTCTTCCTCCAGCATGCAAGAGGCCACATAACTATACTTGCTGTATATGTGGATGATATAGTGATCACAGGTGATGCTGATGAGATCACTAAGCTGAAGTCGAAACTTGCTAAGGAGTTTGAGGTGAAGGACTTAGGACAGATGAGATACTTTTTAGGTATCGAGGTGTGTGATGGTGAACAAGGAATTGTTCTCTCACAAAGGAAATATGTACTAGATCTGCTGAAGGAGACAGGGATGCTGGGATGCCGAGCAGCAGTCACTCCAATTGACCAGAAGTGCAAGATGGGAGCAGAAGCAGGAGAGCCTGTTGATCGCGAAAGGTATCAAAGGCTAGTAGGCAGACTTATTTATCTAGGGCATACTCGCCCTGATATCTCATTTGCAGTAAGCGTTGTAAGCCGCTATATGCATGATCCAAGAACGGGTCATATGGATGCAGTATTTCAGATCCTAAGATATCTGAAAGGGACGCCGGAAAAGGACTGTGGTTCAAGAAGAATGGATGCACAGATATTGAGGGATACTGTGATGCAGACTGGGCAAGCTGCATAGACGACAGAAGGTCTACCACGGGGTACTGTGTTTTTGTAGGAGGAAACCTGGTTTCATGGAGAAGCAAGAAACAGTCAGTGGTAGCACGGTCGACAGCTGAAGCAGAATACAGAGCATGGCTCTAGGGGTGTCAGAACTACTATGGGTGAAAGCACTGCTGACAGAGTTGAAGTTGGATAAGGGACTGATGTGAATCGACCTATTCGATTCACAAAAGATTTGTAGAAAAGAGAAACAGAGAAGAGAATGATCTTTTTGTGAGAAAAGAACAAACTCCCAACTTTGGTGGACGACAAAGTCTAAATCCTTCTTATTGATACTTGAGAGTTTCTTCTCAATACAAGCATGGAGAATAAAAGGCTAACCTTAGTTTATATAGGGAAAAACCAAGGCTTAATTAAGGAAGGGTTATTATTGGTGAAAGACCAAATAATCCTTGGCTTAATTAAGGAAGGGTTATTATTGGTGAAAGACCAAAAATAATCCTTCCTGACTAAAATAGAAGACTATTAAGAAAATGACTATTAAGGAAGGGTTATTATTGGTGAATAATCCTTCCTTACTAAAATAGGAAAATGAATAAAATAGAACATAGGCTCAATTAGCTATAAATAGAAAGGAGAAACAAAACCCTAAGAGGGTTATTGTGGTGAAGACCACATACCCCTTTATGACTAAATGATGATAGGTGGGCCCACATCAATACCGCCCCCTAAAGAGCCACCTTGTCCTCAAGGTGGAAATCTGGAAACTGCGTCTGTTGCTATAGCGGCCTCTTCCTCCGTCGGATCCTCCTCCTCCTCCTCTTCCTCCGTGGTGGTCGTCGTGGGGGTAGATCCCCTCTCTGGAAGTTGGCGGGATCCGCCGTTTCTCCAAAGAAATTGCTGCCTCCGCGTGCCTCGCTCCTCCTGGCGGTTCCGCTCCTCCCGTCCAAGCCGGAACTCCCGCCAAGCCCCTTCCCGGACCCGCGAACCGATCTCCGTAGTTCGCTGTCATCGTCCGACCCCCGTAGAGGGCCCCAAGCCCTAGGGCTTCTCCCGAATGTGGCCGTCCGCCGGGACCGTACGGATCGACGGCGTCCGGCCACGGCCGCTCTCGCCTCGGCTCCTCTGGCGCCGACCGACCAGGGGGCGGTCGGGGGCCGGCCAGCGACCGCCCCCAACAGCATCGCCCCGCCCGGGCTCGCGCGTTGGCGGCGACGCTCCCGCGGCCTTCGGCCGCTGTCCGGCGAGGGTCGCCGGCCGCCAGGGCCCCGCCGGCGGCGCGGCGACGACGGCGGGCGGGCCAGCTCCCGTCGGCCGGTCCTCCGTGGTCGTCGTCGCTTCCCCTTCCCCCTCCGTATGAACAAACCCTAGTTGGTCGCCTAGGGTTTGGGTTGTTGCCGCCTCCGCTTCGCCGCCATTGATCTTGTTCGAGATGTTTTGCAACAACTTCATCATTGCCGGAATCGACTTCATCTCCTCCCGCATGCTTCGTACCTCGGCCTGGAGATCCTCCTGTGGACGCTTGATCTTTGATTGCGGCCTTCAAACTTTCGATCTCGATGTTGAAATCCTCCCGAAGCCCCTGGATCTTCTCCTCGATCGTGTTCCTTGTGCCGGACGCCATGGATCGTAAGAGCTCTGATACCAATTGATGTGAATCGACCTATTCGATTCACAAAAGATTTGTAGAAAAGAGAACAGAGAAAGATAATGATCTTTTTGTGAGAAAAACAAACTCCCAACTTTGGTGACGGACAAAGTCTAAATCCTTCTTATTGATACTTGAGAGTTTCTTCTCATACAAGCATGAATAAAAGATGGCTAACCTTAGTTTATATAGGAAAAACCAAGGCTTAATTAAGGAAGGGTTATTTATTGGTGAAAGACCAAAATAATCCTTGGCTTAATTAAGGAAGGGTTATTATTGGTGAAAGACCAAAAATAATCCTTCCTGACTAAAAGGAAAAGACTATTAAGAAAAATGACTATTAAGGAAGGGATATTTTGGGAATAATCCTTACTAAATAGGAAATGACTAAAATAGAACATAGGCTCAATTAGCTATAATAGAAAGGAGAAACAAAACCCACCCTAAGAGGGTTATTGTGGTGAAGACCACAATACCCCTTTATGACTAAATGATGATAGGTGGCCCACATCAGGGACACCGTTGCATCTTCTGAGCGATGTCAAGCCGCAATAAGTATAGCGAATAATCCGTTCAGCACGACAGAACGAAGCACATCGAAATCGATCGATTCTTTATCAAGGAGAAGCTGGAGCAAGGGATACTGAAGATTGGCCATGTCCGCTCAGAAGAACAAGTGGCAGACTGTCTGACTAAGGGTCTTAGTTCATTAAGTCTGTCGAAGCTATGTAACAAGATGGGGATGATCAATATCTATCGTCCATCTTGAGGGGGAGTGTTGAGAATCAATAAGGACTTTTAGTCCCACATCGGAATTTGTAGTATGTAGAGGAGCTAGACTCCCTATAAGTAGTGAATTAGTCCATCAATAAAATTACACCAACTATTTTTTCTACAAGAAGGTATACGCCTAATTAACATCTCTATTTTTTTTAAACTTTCAACCTACAGTGACTGCAGGACTTGCCTGCAGTCCAAAGTGAAGACAGGACTGCAGTGCTTGTCTGCAGTCCTCGATTGTCAGACGCTTTTCTCCAAAAATTTTAAAACTTACAGTGACTGCAGGACTTGCCTGCAGTCCAAAGTGAAGACAGAACTGCAGTGCTTGCCTGCAGTCCTCGATTGCTAGAAGAAAAATTTAAAACTTACAGTGACTACAGGGCTTGCCTGCAGTCCAAAGTGAAGTCAGGACTGCAGTGCTTGCCTGCAGTCCTCGATTGACAGAAGCAGAGAGAGGATATTCCTTTGAATAACCCCTGTTGTCTCCTTATACTAGGCTGTTGATCTGATACATAATTCAGTAGTTGAATCATAGTGCAAAGAGAACCAATAAAATACTATGATTGTACGGAACCATGAAAGAGCAATTGCCAATATCACAAAGCTTCTTAGAAGATTATAACAAAACTCTCTCCATGCTTTGCTAATGGTATGAGGTCTGCTAATAGCATGATGGTGTGAAGATGACTCAACCTAAATCATGAGGTCTGCTAATAGCATGATGGTGTGATGAAGGATGACTCAACCTAAATCAATACATAAGAATTCTTATCGGTTGTAGTATTGTCCTGGCCCACGGACCTGACATGACCGGTGCATAGACCACATGTGCATCATCACTTAATCCATTGGATAAAATGTTTGACCTGGATGTGTTAGACTTGATAAGAAAGGGAGTAACCACTAGTACACAGGAACACAAGACATTTTTATGTGAAAACCCCCTTCGATGTCAGAAAGACAAAACCACGGGACCTAGTCCAAAAAGTTGTCTCTACTATAAGAAAAATGAGGTTACGAAGTTCCTTCTCTAGCACACTAGAGGATCACCAACAGAGAGTTCTTCATTTCAAGAGTATATTACAATAAGAATGAACTCACCAACACAAGACCACCGATGGAACAACATCGTCATCCCATGCCTTCACTCACTGCCTTGAACCGCCTCGGATGGATGTACTAGAAAGTAGTATGGCGTGGAATGATCTCTTATTAATATTGTGAGGGTGTGCCAAGGAGACCCTATTTATAGGTGGGAGCAAGCTCCCTTGGCATGCAATGCATTTACTCCTCTCTTTTTCCAAGGCAACAATCTTTGATTAAAAGAGCAATTTCAACTCTCAAGAAGTTGTTGTGGTGGGTCCGGCCCAAATCTGAGCAGCAAGCAAAGTTTCAAACCAAATTCACCTAAAACTACGGCTAATTAAAATAGGAGCAGTCATATTTTGATTATTACTAGATTTGTCCTATTCCTAATATAATAGGAATCTAATATGTATATGGAAAGGAGAGTTAAGCTCATATTATATAGCCATAGCCTTGGGTAGGAGGAGATATACAATTCATGGAGGAAAAAAAAAATAGAGAGTTATTTCGGAGGGCCAATCTCGGTAGCAATTCAGACAATTGACAAGAGGTAACTTCATGAGGGAACTCGGTCTACAATGGATAGGGAGACAAAGAAAAAGGAAAACGCACGCAACGGTCGTAGATTCGGCATATCTTCGTGAGTGCTTTATTGTATTATTGGAAGGGTGAGTGCTGCAAGCTTTCTTTTTATTCTTATGTATCTATTAGAGTTGTAGGGATACCTCGCATCTTGGATAAGGAGTTGCGAGGGAGCAGTAACTAGATTATGGTGGATTTGTGCTTGGCTTGTCATGTGATTTTTACTCAAAGGATTTTTTACATTAATACATTTTCTTTGTGTCTGTGGGTTCTTTTATTCCGCATCGGTTGGCTGCTGGATGGTGGATTCCAACCCATCAAAGTATTATTAGAGCCCGGTTTGAAGAAGAAGATGGCAGCCACAGACAACATAAAAATTACATCATGGATGATCACCCTCACCGAATCCAATTGGCAAATTTGGAGGCCAAGGATAGATGACTTTTATATTACAAGGACCTACACAGTCCTTTGGAGGACATTTCAGATAAGCAGAAAGATATGACCAATGAAGATTGGAAGAAGATCGAGCAAAAGACGGCCGGCTTCATCAGGCAGTGGTTCGACGACAACATATTTCACCACGTCTTGGCGGAGACGAGTGCATAGGAGCTTTGGAGCAAGTTGGAGAATTTGTACGAGAGAAAGAAGACGAA
>JANAVB010012599.1:4419645-4771799 GCA_029216955.1 Iris pallida | reverse complement strand
AAGCATTCGATGAAAGCAATAACAGACTCATTCCTCCTTTGCTTGGTCTCGATGAGGGTGGACATACTAACATGCATGCCACTCTCATAAAACCTATTGAGGAATAACCTCTCAAATCTTTAAAGGAATTAATACAACCGTCAGGCAGACTGCAGAACCATTCAAAAGCTACCCCCTGTAAGGTGCTAATAAACAGATTTGACAAGAATGGATCGTCTCTGGGTAAATAGAGTCTGCGTTTTAAAGTATGTCATGTGTTGGCGAGGAGAAGTCATCCCGTTAAATGAATTTAGCGTCAGTGGCTTGTAGTTAGGAGGGCAAGTAGCATTCTCCCATTCAGGAGGATAAGGTTGAGATATCCCCATCTTCTTAAGCTCGTCTTTGTGTGAGATGGTATCTAGACGGGCAACAAGAGAATCAATTACAACCTGTTGATTGAGCAGATGTTGAGAAACGGCTGTTGTACGGTTGTCAGGCATCATTGGTGAAGGACCACCCCCAGCATTTATAAGATTTGGAGGAGACACAACGGAATGATACTCCTTCTATAGTGAATGAGGGTTGTTGCTATAAGCCGGACTAATGTGTGCTGAGACGTTTGGTTGAGGTGGAGGAACAGCCCCAGCAATTTGGACTGCCATGATAGTGGTAAGCATATCAGTGATCTTGGCAAATGATATTTCAAGACTCTCTAGCCGTTTGTTGGTCTGATCACTGGCTTCTTCAGGTCTCTCTATCCGCCATGTATATAGATAACATACGAGGATGAACAGAAAAGATAGTACAACTGGTGCTGATACTGTCTGTCTCTGAGTTGAAAAGTCCCACGTCTTCAGGTAGGGGAGGTAGATAGTCACCGTCAGATTCGGAGAGATCATCGTCATCTGGAAGGCAACCCCCGGAGTGAAGGTCATCTGCTTCAGACTCTGAGGGAATACTACCCCCAGCTGAAGGATCATCACCTCCAGCTTGGGAGTCCTCGTCATCTATACAGAATCTTGTCCTTGACCGAGTACCCACATAGACTCCTTCAGATGTAACAGCTCGCTGGCTATCTGTTGGTAGACTTTTTCTTCTTTTGTTCGCAGAACTGAGAAAAAAAAGTTGGGTTCATGGTCCACCTTCCTTGATTATGGCTCCCGTAAGGAGGACTCCAAGAAGCCATATTGGATGAAACACATAGCGTCTTTTTCATCATCAGAGTGATGCAGTCGTCGAAACATAGACTGCCTCTGAGGCACTTTCGTTGCTTTGGAGCAGCAACAGTTGATGACAATACTGGTGCATTGATGTACGCCCTGAATTGCCATATCCTCCCTCGCTTTACGCTTATGATTTATCACATCGCGTAAATTAGTGGAAGGGATTTTTGCCTTAAAACCCATGTCACATGCATCGTCGAGCTTTGCATATGGGTTTGTAAGGGGGGTTGGCACATCCGGACTTAGTTCACATGCAGGGGCAACCCCCACACCTAAGTTCTGTAATGACCTTGAAGACAGCCTTGTGCTATACGCAATGGGGTCTACCTTTTTGCTGTGGGCGCATAAACCCTGGAGCATGCCCTTGGGCGCATGCTTTCCTGAGGTCCTAGCAGCATGCCTAGCCCTCCTGAATGTGGGCACATAGAATGGGTCGTCAGAGCCTGGGCACATAGCCTTGGGCGCATAGCCTATTGAAGGCAGAAGTCCTCTGGTTAGTGTTATACGCCCACATACTGCCTTGGGCACATGACTCTGGGCGCATGCTTAGGAAAGCAGCGCTGTTTTCTTTCAGTTTTGCCTGAGCCTCGCTGAGCTTTTCCAGAGCGTCGAACACTTCGATTCTTGGCATCGTAGTATTTTCCTTTGCCAAGTTTCGAGTGTTGAACACTCTGTTGCTGGTTGCACAAGCGAGAAGTCGTTGGGCTAGTAGAGCCCATACCGGTATGTGCCTTCTTCGTGTCAGAAGCCTCTATGGCAGAGTTATGCGCCCACAGAGGAGCTCCATGCACCCACGTGGAAGGCCTATACGCCCACATGACAGAGTCCTTTGGTTGCATATCTTCTATGATACTGGCAGGATATGCACCACGAGCCTTCGGAAGCCAAGTCTTGCGAGACTTGTTTGGCTTTACTGATTTTGAAGGAGTAGAGCCGTCCCTCGAGAGCATCTCTTCGAACGCCTGCTGATCGATCTTCACGATCAACATCTTCTGAGTGCTCTTCACTTTATCGGTATCAGATTGCATTACCACCTTCTCGTCAGAGGAAAAGATAGTCCCCAGCAGAGTCGCTATTTTTGTGGACACGCACAAAAAAGAAGAAGAAACGTTATCTTTTCTTATTGGTGTAAGGCACCACAAATCGAATACGCCTGAGAGATCCTGCGCTGAGGATCCCCGAGTACAAAAAGAATTCTAGGGAATGGGACGATGGAGATCGAGCGGCAGTTGCTCATTTACTCCGTTGACACTCCGATTACAAAAGTGGGAGAAAACCTACGAAAATTGCTAACTCTCGGCTTACTGGCAAGAAGGACAGCAATTTGGCTCTTGTAATGCTCTCTGTTCTGTGTGTCTTTGTAGAGGGCGATGCCCTCTATTTATAGTTGTTTCGACAATGAAAACGACTGTTATGCATCCACAGGTGGAAAATACACTAATTTCAATGTGGGCGCATAACACTCCTTTGGGCGCATAGAGTGTACGCGCATGGATGTTGGATGATCGTGGATAGGTCGTGGGGTTGCCGTGGAGTTGACGTGGCCGCATGCTTCGGTGCACGATTGCTCGTGGAGACTGACATGGTAGCATGCTTTGGTGTAAGATTGATCGTGGAATTTGACTGAGTCGTAGGGATCTGTTGTCTTGGGCGCATAGAGTGGGAGTGAGTCTATGTGCCCATATTGGGTGCATGTAAGCGCATAGACCCCATTGATCCTGTGGGCGTATAGCTCCTCATTGATCCTGTGGGCGCATGGCTCCTCATTGATCCTGTGGGCGCATAGTCCCCTCTTTGACCATGTGGGCGCATATCTTCTTTTGTCTTTGTATTTTTCATGCTTCTACACTCACTTGAAGTCATGTTGCAGGATTTGTACTTGGCTAACTTTTTTGATTTGGAAGAAGAAACAATTGCTTTCTTTTCAAATTCGCCGACCAGGTCTGGATGAACCCACATTATTTTGCCTTTAGCTATTGACAGTGGTGCCAAATCGTCATTTCATGCCGGCAGAAGATTGACAATCTCCATAGTTGCCTTAGGTATCGAGACAATACCATCAGGAACTAGTTGTGGAGCAAAGTCTCCGAATTTCAGAGATACAATGTTGGTTATCACCGTCTTCTCTTCCTTTTGGAGAGTGATTGCTTTAGCGTTGATTAATTCCTGGATCTTTACTTTGAGCACATAGCACGCCCTGGTTGGATGTCCCTGAAACCTATGATACATATAATATTTAGGATTATCAGTCTTACCTACTTTGTCTGGCCATTTGATCTCCGGTAGTTGAAATTTATTACTTTTGATCAAGCAATCAAAGATGCTCATGATGTCGTCATCATCGAAGGAAAAAAATTTCTTGGGTCGTGGTGCTGCCCTCTATGGAGGTTCTATTACTGTAGGTATTGGTTGACCTATATTGATGGCTAAGACCTCTTTTCCTTTGCGATTGTTTTGGTGACTACCGCTGCTGGTAGCGCAATGCTTATCCTTGTCAAGATTAGGCATCGGGATGCCTATTTGCTTAAACTTCTCATCACTGTCTTTAGCTGCTCTGGCACTTACTATGAAGGAACCCTAATCTTGAAATTGTGTAGGCCACGTCCACATGCTGACAATAGGTAACAAGTTTGATTTGTAAGTATCTATTGTCAATGCGTCAGGAGTACCTAGAGTCATTTTTAGGGATGAGAGAAAGCGCTCGATGAAACGTTCAACTGTTTCATTGGGCTTCTGCTTGATTTTTGTAAGGGCAGACATAGTTATGTCGTAGGTTCCTTCATAGAATCGTTTCAGGAAAAATCTGTTTTAATGCTACGAAGGATGTTATGCAGCCATCCAACAGGCTTCGATACCAGTCATAGGCAACACCCGCTAAGCATCCGACGAAGACTAAAGTAAGTAGAGCATTATTTTGCTGAAGGTGATCAGTCATCATTACGAAGTGGTTGATATACTGACTTGGAGATGTGCTGCCGTCGAATAGCATTATAGTCGATGGCTTATATTTAGGAGAAATGGAACTTCTTTCCATTTTGCGGGATAGGGTTGTTTCATCCCTAATTTTGTAATCCCTCCTTCTGCTTAAAAGTTTCAAACTGATTTCGTAGAAGCTTGACAACTTCGAGAGGGTCTTCCAATGTTTGAGGAGCAGCGGATCGATTTGAAGGGTTGGGGTGTGGAACTGCATGGTAAGCACCACCTCCAGCACCAGAAAAACTTGGAGTAGCCTGTGCTTGAAGGTGTATGACCTCCATAATGGTAATTTAGCGGAAGGAGTTTGGGCTCTAGGCTAGTGTTTGTCGGATACCGCACCTGTTGTATGTTCTTGGGTTAGAATTGGATTCACAACCGACAGAACAGCATGTTGTGTTATAATCACCGTATGCATGCTTGTAACCATGTTAGCCTTGGTCTTTATATTAGCTTCCAAGGCAGCAATTCTCTATTCTTGGCTAGCAGAACAGGAAGCGTCTTGCTCTTCGTTCATCACGTAAGCAAACACTTTCCTTGATACAGAAGATGAGCTAGTGGATAGAATAGTTTGATCAGAGTCTTTGCTGTCAGCATCGAAGTCTAACAACTGTTACCCCCAGGGTTGGAGTCGGGAAGATTCTTTTGACCGAAGAAGTCTCGGCTTCTTGATCTTGTGTTCTGGTAAACTCCTTTAGAAGAATCTAGGATTTGCTCGGAGATTTGTCGACTAGACGGTCGCGATAAATTATGCCTCGGACATCTTCCACCCCCAGTGCTACGAGATACCATATTGACAGAAGTAAACATCAGTTCGTCTTCATCTGCTAAGATCACAGTTGGAGACTGAGAGTGGTCGGAAGATCGAGAGTAATTCAAACGGTTGAATAACATCTGTTTTGCTAGCTTGCAACAACACTTGACGTCAACTTCATGTGAATGGCAGCGACATTTGTCATACGTGATCTTGTCATAATCAACTATTAAAATCATTATAGGAAAGCAGGGGTAATTCAAGCGGTAAAATATAGACCGTCTGGCTGTCTTACAACAGCACTTGATTATAATTTTATGATACTGATTACATTGATGTTCAGTCTGTAGAGTCATCGCTGCACGAGATGAACTTGTAGTCTTCTGTTTTTATACAATGAGTTCGCAAAGATCTGGTATAGTAGCAGAAAAAAGACGAAGAAGAAGAGAAGAAAGAGGAAGACTCTGCCTGATTAAATTAGAAATGTGATTTCTATCCCTAAACTTTTGAGTTCCCTACGTATACAGGACAATAATAAGTTTATTGGCATAGGTGAGTGGATTATGGCT
The DNA here is from genome assembly GCA_029216955.1 of Iris pallida. Classification (NCBI taxonomy): domain Eukaryota; kingdom Viridiplantae; phylum Streptophyta; class Magnoliopsida; order Asparagales; family Iridaceae; genus Iris; species Iris pallida. The sequence goes on along the minus strand of JANAVB010012599.1, from coordinate 4,766,301 downwards.
CTTGTAAACCCTTAATGTGTGCAAGTTAGCATTTGGAGCAGACTGTGCTGGAATCTTTTGGCGTGCCATATGATTTATTTGTTCTGCTATGTGCCTATTAAGATAGACGCGCATGTCAGCATCTGGCATCACTTAATTGCTTGTCTGTGACATCCTTAGCTTTCCATGTTATGTTCTTGATATGCGCAGAGTAGGGAGGCCATAGTGCTGGCTTGATTGGCATGGGATAGCTTGGCCTGATTGGCACAGGATAGCTTGGCGCAAACCAGTTTGGCATGGAGTAGGCAATATGCCTTAGTGCTCTGCGCACATTGGCACAACGCATTTGGCACGGCGCCTAGGGGCAGAAGGAAGCAAACTCTGAATAGAATCTACTTTCTTGGAAGTAGAGCTCATGTTCAGATATGCTTTGGTACTGAGGCACAATCAAGTGAGTTTTCCACCAAGTCGAGGACTGAAGAAGAGTGGGGAGTGGCCATAGGGCACTTTCCCTTATCTTGGATAACACAACAACAATTGGCACAGCAGTGGACTTCGAAGTCCAGTTTGTGCGTTCCTTATTCTTGGCAGCAGTAGTGGTGGCGCACTTGGCAGCAGCACGCTTGGCACCCCCGACGCCAATTAGTTCCTCATAAGTAGTTTGGTCGAATTCAACTGCCAAAGTTTCATCCGTCGTGCCGACCGACGCAACATCACATTGAGTTGTCACTTTTTTCGTCCGAGAAGAAAGTTTTTTCCAGCAGAGTCACCATTTTGTTTGTAAAAATAAAAGTTTTCGAAAGAAACTTAACTACAAACTAAGAAAGATAGTATAAAACTACAATTTGATTCTGGGAAAGTACAACTTTAGGAATCTGATTAGAAGACGATCACTATATCCTTGGACGATGCGATATCGGAGAAGAAATGCTTTGGAACGTGCTGCGGCAACTTTTCAGAAGATTATGATCATTTGTGGTGCTTTTAAGAGTGATTTTGAATTCCTTTTATAGAGTTTTGGTATAACTGCCAGGCAGTTACAATGATTGGTGCACAGTACAAAATAGGCTGATTGTGCACTGCTTGGCGCACCATGTTCTGTTTCATCCATTTGTGCGAATGGTTAGCTTAACTGCATGAGACACGTGGCATTCTGTGAGAGAAGTGCACTTGGTCGTAGGCAATATTGCGTGTACGGTCTTCGAGATTAGTGGCATGTGCGCCACGTCATCTTAACTGCATCTGGATGATAGTTGAATGATTGGCGCCAGTTGATGAGTGGCGCACACTGTTGAGGAGCACCAATTGGTTAAATGCGCTTGGTATTGATTCTGTGAGGAGTTAGCCACTGTGTGCCAATGATAAATAGCACAGAGTAACTGACAAAGCTAATTATGATCGTTCTGACATAATCTTCCTTGAGCGTTGTGCGCTCGGGATTTGAAGGGATGTTTCTCGACTTTCGTGTTTTCAGTTATTATGACTAACGACTTAACTTCTCGAGGAAGCTTACACGTGACAGTCATGCGCCATTTGATGAGATGTGCCATTTGTTACTGAGCGCTCTTTGATGCTGAGCGCTATTTGATGGCCTAGCGCAATTTGCGAATCTCGCAATGCATTTTAAAAGCTTCTACAGTAACAACTTCCTAACAACCTCCACTAATTAGAGATCAAAACATTTGTTTTAATTGAGTTTTGTAATAAATATGATTGTTTTGTAAATGAATGATTTGTTTTGTAATTCTTAGTTTTCTAGTTCAAAGTCTATATAAACACTCGATTTCCTTTTCTCTGTAAAAATTCTCATTCGAGCGTAGCTATGCTATTTCTCTTCCTCGCTTCTTCTCCTTCTTTTTCTTCCTCTCACAAAGAAGTAGTTAGAAACCCTAACCATCTCTTCACCTAGCCCTAGCTCGTGGCCATGGTAGCAATAATGAATCGGTGGTGACGATCGGAGCACCGAGGAATCAAAGCAACACCGGCGAGCAAAGCAGTTGTAGCTCCAACCAAATCCTCCACCGTGACACGGCCGAGTCCATCGAAGCACCATCGATGATCTCCTTTACGTTGTGTCATCGAACCTCCTCTATGACCACGACACCATCGCGAGTCTGAAGCAACATTTTCGAATCGATCGATCTGCATCATCAGTAAGCTTCCATTCATTACGAATGTGCTCGATCTCCTTTAATCTAGAGATCGGCAGTGGATAAGGATCCAATGAATTAGATCGATCTAGGGATCAAAAGAGATCATCAGTGAATTCTTGTTCTCTTGATTTCATCTACTTTCTGTTCGAAGTCTTAAGAACACATTCAAACACATTTCTTTCCATATTCGGAATAGTGCACACCAACTGTTCGAACAAATGTCTAACTGAAATCTTGAATTAGTTTTGGACACGGTCCGGCATGAATCGGACTCGACTCAGCATATCCTGGCACTTGTGAGCAAAGACAACACAACACAAGTCCAATTAGTATCCAAAGAGTTGGGACGAGGTGAGTAGACTGAGTTCCCACACTGGATACTTTATCTTGTGTCCACAGGATTAACACAGGCACTTGTGTGTCGTCATTCGAGATATAACTCGAGTAGAGGACAGAGCAGTATGTCAGTATCGGTTTGACAATAGGACACAGAGATTACCATGCGTAGTTGTTTGGATGAATTCAATAGCAACGGTTCACTGAAGTCTTGGGCTCAAGGCTACGAGCTGGACCTTTGGGCTAGGAAAAAATGTTTAACAACTTTGTTTGTTAAGGGTGCATGCCTGGTTGGGCTGAGTCCAATAGGGAAGTGGATATGGGCTGCTGGACTGAATGGCCTGGGCTGGGGACCTAGATTGTACGCTGAGTCCAGTAGTAACTTGTAGGTTGATCCAGAATAATTGCTTAGTGCAGAACTTAGTTGGACTTAATAGGTCGGCCATTGAGAATTTTAGTTAACCCTATATTTCACCAGAGCAGTTAGTATAGGTGTTGATAGTAATAGTGAATAAACAAATTTTGATTAAGTTAAATGGTTAATGTATAGTAAGTTGGCTTAATGAATATTTTGATAGGATTAGTTAAATAATTAGGGATAAGGACTTATTGAAGTTTTCAAAATAGATTAATTAGTATTACACTAGTTTTAGAATATTTTCTAAGAAATATTTGTATCTTTTGACACAGAATTTCAGGACTTCGGACTTGACCCCTATAACAATCCAAGCAAGTACACTATGACTTTGAAGTTCTACATTGTATTACTGTATTGTATTCCATGTTGGACACTTGGTTGACACAGAGTTATTGATATTGATTGTAGCTATTGTTCCCATATTGTACGTATTGATCATTGATTGATTGTTTGTGCGTCAGTGTTTTGGGGAAATATTTAGTCTACATGTGATCAAACCTCCTTAGTGTAATATTGTTGATATCTTAATCACACATCATGCACGTTCGGTTAACCGTACCGCATTCTATTGTTCTATTGTACTTACCAGCCGATCACATGTAGATTAATATTTCAATCACTATTCCATTGATTGATTGTTCATTGTTTCAGTTATTATACTATTGTCCCGTTACAGGTTAGTCCATATTATTATTATTGCATGGCAGTTTTATATTACATATGTTCATTTCGAAGGGTTGTACTTTGCTCCTTTTCTGACTCGATACATTACAGGTGATGAGTTATGGGATGGTAGCAAATTGCTGGAGTGGATGCTAGCTGGGAGTAAAAATTTGGACATAGATATAGGAATTCCTTGTATATATTCTATTTCAGGTGATATGTTGTACTTTGAGATTCGGATGAATGTATATGTAGTAATTGGTGATGTTGCCTTTATATTTACTGAATTTGTCTCTGGATACTCATTGTAAAAGTTGTACTAAAAGGACATAGTGAAATGTGTGATGATGTGGTTATTATTATTGGGCACGCGATTAGTAGCTGTGATGAGCAAGATTGATATATGTATCCTGACGATATTTTGAGGTCTAGACACCTAACTATCACTATTTACAATAGTGTAGGCTGGCATGTCCGACTCGTATCCAAAAAAACTGGGAGCGGATCGTAACAATGGATTTCTAACCTATGTGGAGAACACCTCGGAGTTAGATTGGATATTCCTATATATAATAGGAATACCTCAATGGAGTTGGATTGAGTATTCCTATATATAATCGGAATATATTAATGGATTGGATTGAGTATCCCTACATATAATAGGAATACCTCAATGGTTCATATTAGATGTAGGTTTCAGGCTGTAATATTAGGTGTTTCCTAATGCTAAAATATATTATATATTATATATATTAATAATATATATAATATTATATATTATATATATATATCTAAACATTTCAAAAGGGGACAAAAGTTCTTTACAACTATTGGACAAAGAAAGAGGATTGACGACTACATCGAAGAGGAGATGATTTCGGGTAATTCTTTCTTGTCATCTTCGTTCTTTGTGTGCTTGTAATCGTATTTTCTTCTTCAAGGAGTTATGGTGATCCGTTTGGATCAGTGAGGAGTTTGTAAGGAGTCGGTGTATTTCTTATTCCATTAGTAGATGCTTTTCAGGGTTTGACTCCGATCGTCTCAGGGTTTTTTCTGCAAGGATTTTTTACGTCAAAATTTGCTTGTGTTTGCGTTCATTTCTTTGTGATTATGGCGATTTAGTTTTGTGTGCTTTTCTTTGGTTCTATTGCAGTCGCTTTGGTTTGGTGGAACAGTTTCGTATTTCATTCCTAACATATGTCGCTAACCAGTACATTCTCCAATGTGTAGGGAGTCATTAGGACAATTTTGTTGCATCAGAGAAATCATTGGACGAGTTGAAGCTTTCTAGAAAAAGATGTTATCTTCTATTATAAAGGGCATAATGTATGACAATCTTTTGTATCAGTGAGTTGCAAGCCTAATTGGCATATTTTAGTTGGTTATTGAGAGCCTTTGTATGTCGTTGCAATTACAATAAAGAGATATTTTAATATATCTTTTTTGACTTTGTCTGCTTAATTATGTTACAATGTCGTTATTTTTGAGATAAATTATTAATTGTGTTCGTTCTTGCGTTATACAAGTACAATTTAGACTTGTATATCACATCCACTAGCAACTTTCCGATTTTGTGGAATTGGAACGTGACATAGTAGTATTATAATACTGTTAATTTCCTTGGACCCTTATTTTATTTGTTTCAATTCTCAGTTGCTTTCGCGATAAAAAAATCTCTTAACCCTCTTTGATGCCCTACTGAAAGTTCCATACAATAATTCTATATATGTTGTGATGCCATGGATGTATTTATTGACTAGTAATGATACCGAGAAACAAAAATAGATGCTTCGATGCAATGCTATAGTAAGATGATTAGGAAATGAGAATTCGAATGTAGGAAATCAACAAAGGCCAATAGACGTCATGTAATCAGCTATGATTGATGGTAGTATATGTTAGGAAGGAAATATGCCTAAATTTCTATGAATGTGATCAACATGAAATTTTAAGTTGATTCTTGTATATTGGCTTGGTTATATTTAAACTTTAAGAAAGTGCATATTGTGTTTTTGGTCGATCGGGCTACCACGTCAAAGGAAATCTGGAATAGACATTGGATTAGTGTGAAGAGAAGTATGGTCGACAGGGCTACCATATTATGTTTATGGTCGACAAGGATACCCTTAGTAATGATAATGATAAGTATATCCACGAGGGAGTAGTGTCGAGACTGGGATGGGAGTTATGCATTTGTTATATTATGACTTTGAGTGTCCCTTGATAAATTGGGCTAAGATGATCAGGATCAATCTCTTGACAGTTTAATTATATATTGGATAACAAAAATTTGAAAAGTATAAAATGGATGACTTGGCTAGGAACAACGATATGAGTTATGTATTGAAATAGTGACTTGAATCAGTTAGATAAAAGTTTTAAATTCGGTATAAATGGGTTCGTATTACTATTGAAGACTTATTTGTAAAATAGATTGGATCATATATTGATTGATGATTGGGATTAGTTGGAAAAAATCATATTTTGGACATCAATAATTGTGAGACTCGTCTCACAGTATCGGTATTTATATACGGATACGTATTTTGTATTGTATTTCGTATTTTCTCGATTTTCGGAACGCTTTAAAATTTTCCCAAATTATAGATTTTCTCCTTGGCCGGTATACCGACGGTGTACCGGAGTACACCGACGGCATGCCGCTCGGATGGATTTTCCACATTTTAGATATTTTCGATTTCAGATATTTTCGTGAATAGTGTTTCCGATATTTTCATGAATAGTGTTTTGGATATTTTGATGAATAGTATTTAGATATTTTCGTGAATAGTGTAGATACATTCTATTATCCATTGGACAATTGGTTTTCTTTCAATGGCTAGGATTGATCTAGATTTTGACTCGGATCACGATCCGACGGTCATGATTAATTCACCCTCTCTATATATATCCTATGAGTTTCTCTCTCCTCTCTTTTCTTTCTTTCTCCATTTCCTCTTCCTCCTTCCTCAAGCCTAGGAAAGCTTGGCCTTGAGGTCTAGAGTGTGGTTTCGGAACCCCTCTTGGTGGTGGAGTAGAAGATTAGGCTCGGTTGCTAAAACCTAGGCAAGTACATCTTGCTCAAAAGTGACATGACCATGCTAAAATTTTGTTTTCCATAGAAATTAAAGTTTTATTGTTCTATAATATGCTCCTCTAAATTGTTAACAAGTTTATTGCATAGCACTTTTGGTTTTGATCGACAATATTGCGTAGATCTGAGTTTCTAGATATGATTTTCGTGTATTTTGAAGTTTTGATCTATCAAATGTTTTAATTTGTGAAAACTAATACTTCCATGTTGTAGGAAATTCAATTCTATTCAATTTTGACTTTTGAAAGTCCGAATTTCGATTTAAAATGAAGTTTTTATGGCCGAAACGAGTTTTACCAAAAATCTGGATTTTGTTGCTGTTTGGAAAAAAAACGGTATACCGCCGGTATGCCGCAGTATACCGCCGGTATGCCGTTTTTGGCACCAGAAACTTACTGTCTTTAGTCCGGTATACCGCCGGTATGCCGCAGTATACCGCCGGTATGCCGTTTTATGCTGTTTTAGGCTGTTTTTGTCCGTTTTTGCCCGTTTTTGTCCGTTTTTGATATTTTCTCGATTGTAATGGACTCTTAACATGATTAGATGACCTTTGATAGTTAAAGAATGATTGTACACTCTATATACATGGTACATGCTTATGTTCACGTATTGTTCTATATCCAGATTATTGATAGTGGCCTGTCATGGTGCACTCCAGATTACTATATATGCTTAGCTCGATTTAGTGGCTCGTCGTAGCGCACTCATGACTTGATTTTCTTATTGATTTCTAGACTTGAGATATGAGTACATGTTCTTTCTTGACACCGTGGATATAGCTTGTTGAATGTATAATCTATTGCATCTTGGCACTGGACAATCGAGTGTGAGTATTGTTCCGTGTATCACGTGATGTTAGTACGGGGATGTTCGTAAGTGATAACTTACGAATTACTCGTACATAACATACGTCATCTTAGGAAATTCTTGAGTGTCCACGACTTGAGAACTTGACATGAATATGATAAGGTAAATGACTAGTAAATTCAAGTAGATCATTGTAGGAGGAAATTCGCACTACCAACCCCGAGCTCCAAGGGCCCCATGAGGCATGGCTCAACCCTGCTAGGCAAGGGCTCCATGACCTACCAAGTTTGCGTGTATTGATATACGATCGAGTCACATGTCGTGCCGGGTTGCGGCACAGTCAGTTATATGTTTTCTTTTACAAGTATATGATATGGTTGTTCATGTTACCAGTCTAGACACGTTTCATCTGCCAGCAGTCTTGTTGGGCAATAGATGTACTACTCGTACCCTGGACATCCGGGTATCTGCAGTCAGGTAGTTGCGAAAATCCTCAACTTGCATACTAGTAATTAGGATTGTGATAACCCTAGCTAGTTAATGATAGCAAGCCGTAGGTAATGATTGGCCGTGCACTTTTGATTGTGTGTTACCTTATATGCTCTTGTGTCGGTGAGTGGCCAGAGGCTAAGTTCTGCTAGGAAAAGATCTGTAACCCCGGTCCTTGTTTGGTTTAAGGGTTGTAGCTCCAATTCCTAGTAGTTCCTAAACCCCTTGTTGCTCATCGGATTATTTTGTTCCATAGCTATATTATTCAGTATTTCCAGTCATTTATATTTTTGAGATACGTGCATTGGTACCGCACTAGTCTCGATCCGCATTTATTTACTTCTGTCATTATGCTATTGTGTTGTGTTGGATTTTTGTCATGCACCTCGAGCTTCCTTGTGGTACTTGCTATTTGGGGCCTGACCCCACTGGTTTTGTTTGGCCAGATTTACCGCTGGAGCCCGAGGATTCTCCCTACCTTTCTCTGGATGACCCGCCGCCTGCTTAGATCTGCGGTTGTTCCTCCTCGCGAGTGGGTTCCCTTTTTGTGCCGCTCGTGTTTCATTTCATTTTGGTGGTGTTAGCTAGGGCATGTGTTAGCCCTATTATTTTGAGACTTTCTCAGACTTCGGTCAACATGATGTATTATATTAGATCTAGACTGATATAGTGATCATGTATATTGGTACTTTGCTAGTGTAGCATTTTGTATTCACTAGCTTCATGATCATGTATGATATAGTATTTTGGGACGCCTCTTTACTTTCATATTTGATATACTCTTGATACTTGTTGTTGTTGGATTGAGATAGGATTTGTTCGACCATAGGAGTCGTCAGTGGCATGCTAGAGTCTTCCCACTTGTCTTCTAGACAGCTTTGATCGTATATTGGGGTACTGGCGTACTCTAATACACGTAGCTGGCTTTGTTTCGCCCCTACTTTCCAGTATTCAGGTTTTGGGGCGTGACAATAATTTGGTTATGCAGACAGTTACTTGAGATATATACTAACGGCACTAAGAATTTGGAAAGTTGTACTTTTGGACCTAAGACGGTCTAAGGCCAATCTAACCTTAGGTACGGAGTAGTTACTCTTATGCCTAGTTCGATGGATGATGTCGCTTGAAGAGTATCTAAAAGTACCATAATTGATGGTTTTTCCTAGTCATGTGAGCAACTGATGGAATTGAGTTGTATCAGGAATTTGACACACATTGATCTTGGATATTTTAGTAGCATGGATAATGGCTGATTAATGTATATACTCATTTGGATTATGATTGTTTTATTGATCCTTGTTTTATATACTAAGATGGAATGATTGTTGATATTGTATTTACTTGTAAGCTTGGTTATGTGATCCTATGCATAGCATATGTGGATTTTAGTTACACCCATTTAGCAAATGTGGAATTTGTTATAAGACCTTGAAGATGTGATACAAAATTTGAGTTGACATAAAATTTGACTGGAAGGGACTTTGCAAATAGACTCAGTCGAATAACATGAAGAAATGTCTTTACTTCATTAATTGGTTAATAAGTCGATTATGTAGGACTATTAAGCACCTCTAGAGGGGGTGAATAGAGTGTGTGCGAGTGCAGCAAAATAATTACTAATTAAAAATTTAACAGTTATAAACTATGGCATGAATAAAAAGACAATAATTTAAATTATAGTAAGAGACAGAAGATCAAACTCAGTGAACACCACGATATATACTAGTTTTTCTCTGAGAGGACTAATCCAGTCGCAAGTACTCTTGCACGCTGTTAATCCACTATTTGCAAGCTAAATGAGAGCTTGTCGTCTCTTTACAACACCATGCTTGGTGAAAAGTGCGCGACCGACTTCACAACACCGTGCTTGGCGACAAGTGCACGACCGACTTCACAATACCGTACTTGGCAACAAGTGCACGACCGACTTTACAACACTGTTCTTGGTGACGAGCGTACAACTAACTCCGAAAAATGAAATATTTTCTGACGTGCAACCTCTTTACAACTCTGTAAACCAAAGACTCTAAATCGAATAAGATGCTACTTGGCTTTGTCTAAGAGAAGTACAGGTGGAATGTAAAAGATTTAGATCACTGAAAAATACTTTAAGAATGAATAGAGAGAATAGTGAATGAGTGATTAGAAATGTGAAAATCTACTCTATTTATAGGTATTTTTCCTGACCGAACTCGGGTAGAGTTTAGGCAGAGTTCGGATGCTAAGACCTCGCAAACGAATGTTGGATACAGATTTAGAGGCAACTGAATTTCAAATTTGACTTGACCGAACTCAGTTAGAACTCGGACCGAACTTGGTCAGAACTCGGACCGAACTCGGTCAGAGTTCTGTCAGAGTTATGATAGTTCAGAACTAACTTTGAATAACCAAATTGCATAGGTATTTTGGATTTTTGGATATGTAGATTTTGAGATATGGGTAGACTTTTTGGAAAGGTGGACTGGAGATAACCTAAGGCAGTAATATCCGATCGATTTTATATTTTGTATCCTAGACTCGAAAAAGTAAAAAATACAAAAGAAATGTAAAAATGACTCGATCTGAATTTTGTTACAATTTGCTTTTGGATGATGACTTGAATGCTTGTTGTAGATGTAGTACGTTCTTTTTATATTGATTTCAATGACCTGAAACATTAGTAGCAGTTTCGTATATTTTACGTATCGACTTAAGTCGTCATTGATTATCAAAATCAGGTGTGACCATTAGGCAATGGGCCAACAATCTCCCCTATTTTGATAATTGACAAACTTGAGTCTATACCAAAATATAGCTAAAATATAACTTTGAAATAATATACCTGACTTGTTCATTGATTGATCGTGTTTGAAATTTGATTTGGTATTGCTCTTCTCCACCTTGTTATGTAGAAAATGAGTAGCTCTCCCGCAATATTTGAGGCCAACAATATATACACAAACAAGGAAGAAAAAAGAGAGCAATATCCATAATATACAAGTCACAAGATAATAGAACTAGCAGCAGCAGTGGAATAAAATGATAAACTCGACTAACATAAACTAAAACTGAAGAAAGTATATCATAAGTCCATAAAAGTCATAACTAATAGAGTTTATGACTGCTAAAAAGAGCTACTAATAAAAATTCCAACTGTAAAAGTTTGGACTGCTACAAGTGCAACTACATAGATCATCATTAAGCAAATAAATCTCAAAAATACTAAACTGAATGCTCGTCTCATATCTGAGAATCATCATCATCGGCTGGAGCTAGTGGCTGTGGGTCGAAGTAGGCTGTGGTCGGATCAAAGTGTCCGGGTCGTCGAACCTCGGTCCATCGAATGCAGGATAATAGATCATCAGAACGGGAGCAGTAGGGTAATGCAGCAGACTCCAAAGTAGATCAGCAATATTGTTTCTTAATACCTGAGCCTGTGAGGTATGACGAAACTCAACATCAACATAACTTTAATGACGTTGCCCGGAAAGGGTGACAAAATTATCAAAGCGCTAATAGAACTGCAAGTCAAAACTAGGAGCATGAGCAGTAGGGGCAGGAAGACGAACATCTGGATCGGCCTAAGCCTCAACAAGAGCAGCACCGAAAGGAGGTGGAGGCAGAGGATATTTCCTAGATCTAGTCAGCTCAGAAGATGACGAAAAAAATAGGACAAATAGAAAGGTCGATCTGAAATCTCCTAAAAATAGCTGCTAGATGCATGGGTACAAAAGGTTACGCCCCACCCGTTTGCAACCGATTATCCAAGCCAAAAAAGTCTTGGGGACAGAAAAAGGAACACCAAAATGAAGATGATACATCACGGACATCTCATAAAATGTGATCTTGTCAGAAGATCCCATCTTGGGAAGCAGAGCAGAGAAAATAAAGCAATGTAACTCATAAAGTGTTGGTTGACGTGTTTTGCAAATATCCTACCACTGTGAGGGACAGGGTTAGGATGATATATTACAATCTTAAAGGAGTCAAGGGTCATATCTTCGGAAATTAGACTCGATGAATATCAATTAACGCCTCGCCAATATCAAGCATATGAAAATACTCACTGACATCAGTTGAGTTGAATTCATTTCGTGTCCTGCTACACAAGAATAGATACTGTCGTCGGGTTTCACTTGCATATTACAATAGAACATTCGAATGACATTATCATAAATATTGTCAGGAGTTGCAAAGATATCCCGAAGGCTAAGTCTATCGAAGGTGTTGGCGTACTCCGAAAAAATAGTAAAATTAACAGATCTTCTGGGACATATTTCTCGAAGAGAAAAGGAGTTAAACCAAGAGTTCAAAAATTCCATAGATGCAAAGAGTGAAGCATTATAATCCTCTTCGTCGAGGGACGAGCGGGACTAAATGCGTCCACGGGTTCATACTCCAAAGTTGAAGATGGACCTACTGTGGAAGCAACTTTTTTCTCTTAAAAAGTTGTTTGGGAGCCATTGACGAAAGAGAAAGGAGAAGTAATACCTTAAGATAATGGAGAATAGATGGAGGAAATCACCTTCCGAGCTTCGTAGATCAAAGAACTATGGAGAAAGAGAGCTTAGAAAGATGAATCTAGGGTTTTTGGTGTATTTTTGTTCGATTGTGAAGAAGAATGAAGGAGAAGATGGGGTATATATAGGAGTTAGGGCCGCTGCTGTCGTTCTGGAAATTGAACCGACGTCAACCGAACTCGGTCCGAGTTCTGCCAGAGTTCGGCGACTTATATTTCAAGTTCATTTATGCATAATGAATGATAAATAAACTTAATAACTTTTAACCTTCTTAATTTAATAACATTCAATACTTTGGGTTTCCTGTAGGGGCCGGATCCCAGCTAGCGGTAGTCTGAAGACACTTGGCACCGTGCCGCTTAGACTTTTACATCTTTTTGACAGAACGACCCTTTCGACTTGTACCCAAAGTAACTTCAATTAACAAATGTCAAAATTTTAAGTTAGAAGAGTTTTTATTAAACATAATGCATCATGAATCCAAAAATTCAAGTATGCCTAGTTTACGTCGCAGATAGTTGAAACGGTCTTCAGCCAGCAGTTTTGTGAAAATATCTGCTAGTTGATGATCTGTGTCAATAAATTCTAAGCAAATATCTCCGTATTGTTGGTGATCACGTAAAAAGTGATGATGAATCTCCATATGCTTTGTGCGTGAGTGACAAACATGGTTCTTAGTCAAGTTAATCGAGCTAGTGCTATCACAAAATATGAGAATCTTCGTAGTACAGATTGTAGTCTTCTAGAGTTTATTTCATCCATAAAATTTGAGCACAACAGCTTCCTGCAGCGATATACTCGGCCTCAGTCGTTGATCGTACTACAAAATTTTATTTTTTGCTAAACTAGAAGACTAAAGCTTTTCCTAGAAAATGACACGTACCGCTGGTACTTTTACGGTCTACTTTGCATCCTGCAAAATTTGCATCTGAATAACCGATTAGGTCAAAAGATATGGTTTTGGGATACTACAAGCCGACTGTAGAAATTACCTTAAGGTATCGAAAGATACGTTTAACAGTGCATAAGTGTGATTTCTTAGGATTAGCTTGATATCTAGCACGGATGCAAACGCTAAACATAATATCAGGGTGACTAGCAATTAAATATAATAAACTACCAATCATACCTTGATACTTACGCTGGTCAACTGATTTGTCACTTTCATCAATATCAAGCCGGGTTGATGTAGCCATTGGAGTTCCGATAGACTTTACGTTATCGAAGTCATACTTCTTTAGTAAATCCTGCGTATACTTAGCTTGGTTGATGAACGTTCCCTGATGAGTGTTGTTTGATCATCTGGAGTCCTAGAAAGTAGTTCAGCTCTCCCATCATATTCATCTCAAACTCACTCTGCATACACTTAGCAAATTCTTCACAAAGTTTTTCATTAGTAGAACCGAATATTATGTCATCTTCATAAATTTGCACAAGAAGAATTTCATCATCTGAAGACTTAATAAATAAAGTAGTATCAACTCTTCCTATTGAAAAACTATTTTCAAGTAGAAAGGCACTCAAGCGTTCATACCAAGCACGAGGTGCTTGTTTGAGTCCATAGAGTGCTTTTCTAAGTTTGAAGACATGATCGGATTTTTTAAAAATCTTCAAAGCCAGGGGGTTGTTTCACAAAAACTTTTTCTTTCAAAAATCTATTTAAAAATACACTTTTCACGTCCATTTGAAACAATTTAAAATTATAAAAACATGCAAATGCACAAAACATGCGAATAACTTCTAGTCTAGCAATAGGAGCATATGTCTCGTCATAATCAATACATTCTTCTTGATTATAACCTTATGCCACTAGACGTGATTTATTACGTAGAACTTGCCCATCCTCACTTAATTTACTTCGGAACACCCATTTGGTACCAATTATTGATTGACCAAGAGGTTCGGAAACAAGTTTCTAAACTTGGTTTCTCTCAAATTGATTAAGTTTCTCTTGCATGCATCAATCCAAATTCATCATTAAAAGCATCTGCAACTGTCTTAGGTTCTACTTGCGACATAAAAGCTACATTAGCTGCTATATTAGTATCTTTATTTGAAGAACGTGTACTTACACCTTTTGATACATCACCTATGATGAGCGTATCTGGATGATCTGGCAAGAATTTTCAAGATTTGAATCTCCTTGTTTGATCTTCCACAGGGCTCTCTCTGGTAGCAGTATCTTTGGATGACTTGGATTTAACCTATGCATCTTCATCATCACTGTCACTAGATCTATGACTATTGAGCTCATCAAAAGTAACATTAATAGATTCTTCAACAATGATAGATCTTTTATTAAATACTCTATATCCCTTACTCTTAGCAGCATATTCGAGAAATATTCCTTCATCTGCTTTAGAGTCAAACTTTTCCAAGTTGTCCTTGGTGTTCAGGATAAAACAACGATATCCAAAAACTTTAAAATAAGAAATATTTGGAATCCTTGCAAACCAAAGCTCATGTGGTGTTTTCTTCGAGATAGGTCGAATTAACACCCTATTTAAAATATGACATGCTGTACTAACAGCTTCTGCCCAAAAATATTTAGTAAAATTATGTTGATTCAGCATGACTCTAGCCATCTCGTTTAGAGTACGATTCTTCCGCTCTACAACACCATTCTGTTGGAGAGTTCTAGGACAAGAAAACTCATGGTAATATCCACTATCATTACAAAATTTTTTGAAATCAGCATTTATGAATTCGCCATCATGATCACTTCGGATACGAGTAATCATGAAGCCTTTTTTGTTTTGTATCTTTTTATAAAATATCTTAAATTTAAAAATTATATCACTTTTATTTGATAAAAAGTAAACCCATGTAAAATGAGAGAAATCATCAATAATAACAAAGGCGTAGAGTTTACCGCCAAGACTAGCGACTCTACTAGCACCAAATAAATCCATATGAATTAACTGTAAGGGTCTAGAAGTGCTTATACGTTAATGGATTTAAAAGTTGATCTAGTTGCCTTGTTCTTTTCACAGTCAGCACATACCATGTCTCTCTTGAATGTGATTTCAGGGAGTCCTTTTACTAATTTTTTGGTGCATAGTCGTGAAATAGCATCCATATTGGCATGTCCTAGTCTCATGTGCCATAGCCAGCTTTCATCTTGATTTGCTACTAGGCACTTTAATGCATTGTTAGTGCTCTCTAAAAAGAAAACATAAATATTGTCTTCTTTAATCCTTTCATATACAGGATTACCAGATGAATTTCATACATAGTACTTTTGTCTTTTACAAAGTTGATGCTATAGCCATTGTCTGCCAAATGACTTATGCTCAGTTGGTTATGTTTCAACTTCGTAACTAGACAAATGTCTTTTATTACTGGGTAAGGAGACATACCAACAGTACCATTTCCAATTATATCATCTCTCAAGTTGTTTTCGAAGGAGACGTATCATTCTTTCTTCACCGATAGCGTAGCGAATAAAGATGCATCACCAGTCATGTGCCGCAAACATCCGCTATCGATGATCCACTTGCTTCTAGCATGAGAGGGTTGAGGGTCCACCTACAACACGAGTAGATGAATCCTTTGATACCCATTTCTTGAAGGGACCATTTTGATTAGTCTTATGTCTCCAAACAAGTGTTTGATTGTCAACAAGCTTTCTTGCTTCATAATACTGTGATATGTGTCTGTGAGTACCACAGTACGTGCAAATGAGTTTTAAAAAAGTGCTATTTATTTATGTGTTGACATGCATTTGTGTCTTCTTTGAAAACCTTAAGTGAAAGCATGATTGTGATTAACATGTTGTTTATGTGCTTTCTGTGGTTTAGTACTCTTAGTTGTATGCTTAGCATTAGGACTAACCTTAGGTTGTGTTACACGGATGACCTGCTTGCCTAATTTGATCTCTAACTTTTTAGAGATCACACAAGACTCCTCATATTTAGTAGTCATATCAGCGAGTCTTCGCTCTGTGACTAAGTGCCTCTTCTTTTTTATGTCATAAAGCTCTTGTATCTTGACATAGTCTCCTTCTGTTTAATGGTGAGGACAGCCTCCTAATAATCTACCTTGAGCTTGGTTATCTCATCCGTGTTACCGATAGTAGATGTCTCTCTAATATCTTTGAGAAGATTAGACAATCTTGCTACTTCGGTTGTGTATGTCTTAACCTCTTTGTGAGATTGCTTATACTTGTCTAACACATTTCTGTGTTCTTCAAGTAGTTCGCTAAAAGTATTTTCTGTAGTGCCCCGTCCCGCTCAGTCAATCGGCAGAATCAAAACGCCAACGACGTTCGGACTTAGCCTTGCAACGGCTACTCGAAGACATCGCTCGATCGAAGCGACCGCTCGCTCAGGTGGGGTAGTTTCGGTGAACTCGCCTCATCTTATCCTTCATATAATAAATCGTATGTTTTCAACTTGCACAAGTAGGCTTGATAATAAAAGAGACGAATCTACATAGCTAAAGGGAATAATCCCGACGGGTCGAATTGAGTTAGAATATGGAAAGGTCCAACGGTCGGCTTAGAGTTGGTGCACGACGTGCTTTGAAAATAACACTCGATCCTTCGTCCCGTGGCTTTGGAGAAGGAAAGCTGGTTGAGTCGGCGAATTTATGAACATAGCCTAAGTCATAGGCGTCACCCGCATGAATGCTTCATAAAGCATGCACGGTCCTGTCGTCCAAGGCTTGGCATAGCCTTGGCTTGCCCCATGGGTTAAGTTGCGTTGCACAGCTTGTGCCACAAGTCTAGGCACCCAAATGACTTGGTCGTTCAAAGTTGAACACGTGCACGGCACGTTCCATCGAGGCAAGGCTTAAGTTGTTGGCATATAAGTTGCATAAGTTATGGTTTGAGTTGTCTTGAGTTTAAGTCAGGAAATGCCGTAAGGCGAAGTCGGTCAAGTGATACTTAGGCCAGAAAAAGTCTTGATTGGGTCTGTTGGTGATCGAAATAGGAATGGTCGCGAGGCAGCGATATGGTGAAGTCACATTGAGTTGCGAGGCACGATATGATAGATTTGTAAGCACGGTCACACGAAAATGGAGCTTCATCGCGTAGTTGCGTCTCTGATTATGGCCGTAAGGCAAACACGACTTGATAGGTTAACGTTGTTGAGTTAACATTGATGTTGCGAGCACGGGATGGTCTAAAGACACAAAATGAGCAAGGCGTCGGTCATAAAACTGATCCTAAGGCAAGACTAGAAAGACAATCGATAAGAAGTGACTATGTTGCACAAAGTAAATCAAACGTGTTAGGTTTGTATGGGTGGGCGAGGAGCTCATTCCACCAGTACAGTTGAGTACTGACACCCACATAGTTTACATGTGTAGGCACAGGTAGAAGCTCGTGGTGCGGAGCTCGCTTGGATGCGTCGAGGCACGGTGTTCCTTAGCGATTCAAAGCGCGCGGCCGCATGGAGTAAAGACTTATACAGGACATAATGTATGAACGTCGCCTTGTAAAGCATCCGCTGGATCAAGACTTGTAATTGAGAGATAAGAGAGAGCTGAGTGAACTTGTAAAATATGAGAAGAGTGAGCTTGAGTGATTGTAATATTGGCCTTGCGCCCCCAATGTAATCGTTGTTTCAATATCAATAAAGAGCTTCTTTGAATAACTTGTGTTTGTTCTTAATTTCTGCTGCTATCATTCAATGTCTATGCTTGGGACTTTTGTGCAACGACCCCGTCGCAGCCGCTGAAATCGGCCGTTATGGAACCCGCCTTGCACGAGCGCAATCTAGGCTCGTGCGGCATCACGCCTTAGCGAGGACGATCGCTCCTACGGGAGCGGGGCGTGACATTTTCTAACTCATTGAAAGTAAAGTCATCATATAGAGGGTTAGATGATACCTTATCGAATGCCATAAGACATACATTAGCAGTGTTGCAGGGTCTGTCCTTTTCCTCTAATTCACTGGCATCACTTTCATGCCAGATGCTTGTATTTGCATACTTTCGACTAGTTGTAGCTTTCCTGCTTGATCTTGATCTATCATATGGACTGTTTTTCTTTGACAGTGGATAGTTCTTCTTCATATGCCCTGACTTCTTACATCCAAAGCATATTGTTTCTTCTTTATTGCTTTCATGGACGTCTTTCTTCCTTCGGTTTGATCTCTCAAACTTTAAGAATTTTTTGAAGTTCTTTACTAGCAGGGCTTGCTCATCACCACTTGATGATTCTTCGTCAGAATCATTACATGCAACTCTTTTGGCTTGCGCTTTGAAGGCGATGGATTTTTCTTTAGGGGTCACTTCTTCAAATTCTTGTAGGTCCAGCTCGTGGGTCATCAGCTTGCCCATGAGTGTCTTCAGAGTCATGGTGGTGAGATCGTTTCCTTCAATGATTGCAATAGTATTTGGGTTCCAATTCTTGGTTAGAGCCTGTAGCACTTTTCTGATCTTCTCATGATTATTGTAATCTTTACCAAGGGATTACAAAGGATTAGTAATATCTAGAAAATGAGTAAACATATGTGTAATTGACTCGCTGGGTTTCATCTTGAATGATTCATATTCCTATGTTAGTCTACTGATCTTGAATTCCTTTACTTGGAAAGTACTTTCATGAGTTACCTCAAGAAGTCTCCAAATATCATAAGACGTAGTACAGGTAGAAATACGATTAAACTTTGTCTTGTCAATTGCACAGAATAGTGCATTGATGGCACGTGCATCTAGACTAGCCTTTGATTTTTTTGTCTGTGTATTTATCATGTGGCTTGTCTACAAGTACACCCTCAATTACTATAGGTTCCGATTTCTTATAACCGTCAACAACTATAGACCGAAGATCAAAGTCAAGAGACTTTAGAAAGAAAGTCATTCGTGTTTTCTAATATGTGTAGTTTGTTCCATCAAATAGTGGGGGGGCTATTTGTAGATTGCCCTTCACCGTTGAATATTGATTTTACGGCAGCCACATACTCTCTAGGGTTGTTATATTAGAATATAACCTGCTCTGATACCAATTGTATGACCGTTGAGCACCTCTAGAGGGGAGAGAATAGAGTGTGTACGAGTGCAGCAAAAATAATTACTAATTAAAAATTTAACAGTTATAAACTATAGCAGGAATAAAGAGGCAATAATTTAAATTATAGTCAGAGATAGAAGATCAAACTCAGTGAACACCGCAATATATATTGGTTTCCCTCTGAGAGTACTAATCTAGTCGTGATCCTCTTGTCTGCTGTTAATCTACTATTTGTAACCTAAATGAGAGCTTGTCGTCTCTTTATAATACCATCCTTGGCGAGAAGTGCACGACCGACTTCACAACACCGTGCTTGGCGACAAGTGCACGGCCGACTTCACAACACCGTGCTTAGCGACAAGTGCATAACCGACTTCACAATACCGTGCTTGGTAACGAGCACATGACTGACTCTGAAAACTGAGATGTTTTCTGACTTGTAACCTCTTTACAACTCTGTAAACCAAAGACTCTAAATCGAATAAGATGTTACTGGCTTTGGCTAAGAGAAGTGTAGGTGGAATGTAAAAGCTTTATATCACTGAAAAATACTTTAAGAATGAATAGAGAGAAGAGTGAATGAGTGATTAGAAATGTGAAAATCTTCTCTATTTATAGTTGTTTTTTCTGACCGAACTCGGGCAGAGTTCGGATGCTAAGATCTCGCAAACGAATGTTGGATGCAGATTTGGAGGCAACTGAATTTCAAATTTGACTTGACTGAACTCGGACAGAACTCGGACCGAACTTGGTCAGAGTTTTGCCAGAGTTCTGATAGTTCAGAACTAAATTTGAATAACCAAATTGCATAGGTATTTTGGGCTTTTTGGATATGTAGATTTTAAGATATGGGTGGGCTTTTTGGAAAGGTAAACTGGAGATAACCTAAGCCAGTAATATCCGATCGATTTTACATTTTGTATCCTAGACTCAAAAAAGTAAAAAATATCGAAGAAATGTACAAATGACTCGATATGGATTCCGTTATAATTTGCTTTTGGATGATGACTTGAATGCTTGTTGTAGATGCAGTACGTTCTTTTGATATTGATTTCAATGACCTGAAATATTAGTAGCAGTTTCGTATATTTTGCATATCGACTTAAGTCGTCATTGATTATCAAAATCAGGTGTAACCATTAGGCAATAGGCCAACAGATTAGACCATACGAAAAAAATTGAACGCATAGAAATTGAATATATGTTGGAGAAGAATTGAGTGCAAAGATCATAAGTGTTGGACTATTGAAGTTAACTAAATTAGATTTTTGATTTTTGAATAGTTAAACTTGTGTATGTGAAAATTGGATACCCAGGAACTAGAGTATGTTATAAGAATATGAATTTGAGTAAGTTTGTGATTAATGGATCCATACGAAAGTGACAAACTGAGATTACGAATTTGGATTGGTTAAAATTTAAGTATGGATTCAGAATCTAGGCTATGAAGTTATTGGATTAACTTCATCGGTTATGACGTAAGTCGAGAATAAATTGCATTATACGTAACTTCTCCAGAAATGATCTTTTACTTGATAGATTTAACCCTAGGTTGTTGGTTGTTTCATTTGTTAGCGGGTTATAAGTATTGGTTCATCGGTTGCTCGAATTAGAATTGTTTCCATATTTTGGGGTAGAAGTCCTTAGGTTTGTTGGTTTATGGTTCAACCCTAATATATGAAATAAGTATAATCTTAGATGAGTTACCACAATGATCAAGTTTAGCTTATGGGATAGCTAGCCTTAGAGATTTGGTCGAGGAGGTAAGGTGGCCGTTGGAAACCAATATAATGACCCTAATGAAGTTGCATGAGAATTATCAAGATGATTGGGATTTAAATTGTATATATTGAGAAGTAAGTTTATAAATTAATTATTGGTTTGAGAATTTCGATTGATTGTCTTCTGTTGGAATAACGAATTGTATTGGTTTAGTTGGTTGAAGGATCACCTTGGAATTGTTTTAGTCAATTAATAATCAAGTTGGAATGGTAGATAAAATTATTATGACAAGACATTATATTCATAAATCATGTTCTAGGCAATGGATTGATTTAATAGTGGGGTGATCTCGAAGTAGAAATTAACTGGGTATTAAATTATTTTCTATGAGATGACATAGTTACTTTTTACCACCATACAAATTGGTAGGAAGGATTGTATTCTTGACTGATAGTATAAATGGAATTTCGGTTACTCAAGTTATTTTTTTATTGGACGATATTTAACACTTTGGATGAAATTATGGTTGGAATTATACCTGACCGTGTCAATGGTCGTATCCATTCTTGGGTAGAAATTGGAGAGACATGTAGAGTTTCTTAGTTCTGGTCAAAATTCATGATAGGACAAAAATGGATGAAGATGTCATAGTTGTTTTCAAAACTTCATCATAGTATTAATATTTCTACAAAATAACTTTTTTGAGAAAATTACTTAAATGAGAAAATAATTTTATGACCATTTTTAATTATCTTATAATATAATTTTTACGAACTTCGAGATTTTAATATAATTATAATATTAATTTTTTGCATAAAGTTTTTATAATATTATATTTGAGGCACTAGCTTATCATCAAATAGCTTAGCTATAGACTTTTAGTCACCTACTTAACCTAAGTAGCTTAATTAGTTTAGTTATTAAGTTATTTAATTAAATCTTTAACTAAACTAATTAGTATATTACTTAACTTTCCTTCACCAACTTAACTTACACCTTATAAGGCCGACCACACTCTTCCCTCCCTTCTCTCATCTTCTATCATCTTCTCATTCTTTCCGGGGCCGGTCCAAGGCAC
Source organism: Iris pallida (assembly GCA_029216955.1). Taxonomy (NCBI): domain Eukaryota; kingdom Viridiplantae; phylum Streptophyta; class Magnoliopsida; order Asparagales; family Iridaceae; genus Iris; species Iris pallida. Next base: position 4,744,102 of record JANAVB010012599.1, on the reverse strand, counting down.
GGGTGAGGTGGGCAACCGTCCTGGACCCCCAATTTTGAAGGTCCCATAATTATAAAATAGACTAGGTATATATATCATAAAGTTTTAAAAAAATTAAAACAAAGTCCCACTTTAGAAACAACAAAAAAGCCAGCGCTCCAATCTGAATATATATATATATATATATATATATATATATATATATATATATATATATATATATATATATATATGATAGCTTGATCGATGATTTTGATAGCTTAATTGATAATTTTGCTTGTAAAAATGCTAAAAAAATTATTTATGTGAGAAAAAAGGTCCAAATTCTAGATTGTCTTAGGTGCCACAAATTATAGGACCGGCCCTGATTCTTTCTACTCTCTTTTTTGTATTATTTTTATACCTTCCTTAATTATTAAGTTAGATTTTTATATATAAACCATTTATTTTCTTTCTTTCACTTCACTTCCTTTACTCGTGTCCTCTCCTTGTCAACCAGAGAGGCTTCCTCCCATTGGACTCGAGAATAGGAGCTCCTCTCGTAAATGTGATGTAATGCATTCGACGAGCCAATTACTTCATCGAATTGGTTCTTTGTCATCACTTCTACATATTGGGAGCTATTTTCATTGAAGGACCAAAAGTTTGAGAAGCTTAATCAGAGAACTTCGGGGAGTACATGACTAGAGATTCGCCAACGATTTGCTGAAGATTCAGCAGGGATGATCAGAATGATGAGGATTTATTTGTGTTCATGGACCACAAATATTTATTTATTTTAGGATTTTGGAAAAGAAGAAGATGACAAATCAGGAGACCCCCAAAAAAAAATTCATACCTTAGTTTTTGCTGCCCCTAACAAATTTTCAAGGGCATTTGCGTATTGAAAATATACTTCATTAGTCATATTTCGCACAAGCAATTATCCAGTTGCTCTCCGAAATCCGATGGTTCAGAAAGATGTAACATTTTTTCCGTCTTTCTCTTGCGAGATCACCTCCTAACTCTCACCAGCGCCACCCCTGGTGAGTGCTGATATAAACACATGAAGATAACAAAGGATAAGAGAGACACAATAGCACTTACATTGAAATCTGAACTTATTAATGCTCAGTTCTATTGCCACTAAAAGTAGTAGTTACAATTTTTTTGTCCTCTAATTTCCAACTTATATTGAAATTTATCCAATGGATTGCTAGCATCATGCAGACATATATAGAAATCAACTCAGCATATAACGGTCTTCCGATCTTGGTGTATGTACAACAAAGAGCAGTTGGATTTACTTACACATGTATTATCATACAGTTATCCTCTCCAGGCGAACAAAAATAATAATACTTAAAAATCTCCAAGCAGAAAACCTTGGAAGGAAACGCGGTTGCTTGCAAGCCAGATATATGTGATTAACCGGCCAGAAATTGGAATTGAACTCACTGCAAGTAACGGGACTTGCAGAAAGATGATATTTATCCTGTCAGAATGTTAAGATGAGCAACAAAAGAGTCTCCTTCCGCCACCATATGTTCCATCATGCAGAGTTAACCCTGTTGGGCGAGAAGGTCGAGCTGTCACCAGTCTCTTTGCTGCAAATGGAATTAGGACCTGGCTATTAGTACACTATGACAGTCTTGTAGGCGAAAGAAGCAGACTGTATGTTTCAAGGAAATTACCTATCTCGTAAAAGAGTTCATTGATATTTTGTGCTGTTTTGGCAGACGTTTCAAGGAAAAATAACCCATTTTCTTGAGCATATTTCATGCCTTCCTGAAAATTAGCCAAATGTGTCTGACTTCGTATACTTACTATTAAAGATATAGTAGTATTCTCTCCTTAAGACAGGTTACATAAAACAAGGCGCTCGCACACACACAGACCAAAAGGAAAAAGAACTTGACCATGACAAGTTAGAATATAAAGTTCAACTAAAATAAAGAAAAGCAGAAAATTCCTTTTACCCATTTTTAGCGCAAAATTCAGATCAAGATTTGCTGATGGTTTCTATAGTAAAAATAAAGTTTAGTAATATAGTCTTCATACCTACCAAACCACTAACAGCAGCTGCAGCTACAGTAACAAAAGCTTTATTAAGTATCTTCGACATTAGCTATATGAATCTTATTCAGGGTCATCCCTCTGTACCTTTACTAACAACCATATACTTCTAATCCTAAATGATCCTTCAATCCTATCACTGCTAATCAGTTCGGTACAAGACTGTTGCACACGTCCAAAAAATCTAAAGTTTCCTCCTGTATCGTCAAATGAAGCAATCTCAACCTTCTTAGCAATGCTGTGATAGTACGTGTATAAGAAATTAACAATGTATTGAATGGAGAAGTGTTGAGAATCAATAAGGGACTTTTAGTCCCACATCGGAATTTGTAGTATGTAGAGGAGCTAGACTCCCTATAAGTAGTGAAGTAGTCCATCAATAAAATTACACCAACTATTATTTTCTACATGGTATCAGAGCCATAACTCTCTCTCTCTCTTTCCACAAAAAAAAAAAAAAAAAAAAAAAAAAAAAAAAAAAAAAAAAAAAAAACTCTCCCCCACCCCCCCCCCCCCCGGAGCAGCAGCCCCCCCCCCCCCCCCAACCCCCCCTCCCGACCCCCCCCCCCCCCGGAGCAGCAGCCCCCCTCCCGACCCCCCCCCCTCCCGACCCCCCCCCCCCCCCGGAGCAACCCCCCCCCCGCCCGACCCCCCCCCCCTCCCGGAGCAGTACCCCCCCCCCCTACCTCCCTCTCCCACTCTCGCCATGGAAACCCTAACCCTAGCCCTAGCAGCCCCATCAAAACCCTAACCCTAACCCTAGCCGCCAAAAAAAAAAAGAAAAAAAAAAATCAGAACCTTCTTTTTAGAAGATCTACTGCAGTTGCCTTCGAGAATCAGTACCTTCTTTTTAGAAGCTCTACTGTTGTTGCCTTCGAGACTCAGTATCTTCTCTTTAGAAGACCTACTGCTACGCATACGAAATCTCTTTAGATTTTCGTCTTGCTTCTGTTACGAAATCTCTTTAGATTTTCGTACACTCAGAATCCTTCTAGGATTTCTGTTGCGGCGTGCTGCATACTTCGCCATGCAAGGAGGCACAACTAAGTTTGAGCTGTCCGAACACGTCATAATGACGCGGTTCTAGTTGGTCGCATACACTCCAACATATCAGTGAGGAAGCTAGTTTGTTGTTTCCCCCCCTGATCACTATCTCAACTGTCAGAATATACAGTTGACGAAGACGCTACCTGAGATCAGGATTCACAGCAGATTGCTGACTAAGACGAAGACGAAGCAAACAACGACGACTCAGGAAACAACAAAACCTCACTGATTACAGTTGCAGAAACCATGGATTCCATCTATGGAAAGTTGACAGCAGAAGAGATGAAGGCCCTGGTCGAGGATCTCCTGACCAAGAGATTACCGGAGGCAACCTCACGCGTGACCCATACTGATGTGGATCCGTCACCGTATAGAATGGAAAAGTTGGACAAACTGGAGACGAAGCTGGAAGGCACGACCAACTACTTAAAATGGTCGCGGCAGACGATGCGGACGCTGAAGGGACGTGGCTTGGTTGGCTATGTAGATGGCCACACCAAGGCCCCGGTCGATCACTCCTCGAAGGAGTTTACTGTATGGGAGATTGTCAACAATATCGTGGTTGGTTGGTTGACAGCCTCTTTAACCGATCAAGTGTCGGGTAATGTTGAAGCAATGGAGGGAGCTGCTGATATCTGGAGAACATTGAAAGATATGTACTCCGGTTCAGGTAACCCAATGCGAGTCTTCCAACTGCAGGATGAACTCGATCGGGTAGTCCAAGACGATCGTACCATATCTGAGTACGCCGCCTTGTTGAAGAAGTACTGGTCTGATCTTGACCATTATGATCCTCTTGGAATGGAGGATGCTCAGGTTGAACCGTCCTTCGCAAAATATTTCCAGAAATTTCTGGATTATATCTCGCGGCAACGGATGATGAAGTTTTTGAAGGGGCTCAACCCTGCATTTGAGCAACGAAGGAATGTACTTCTTGCGCAACCGAAGCTGCCGACCTTAGAGGATGCCATAGCTGCCATGGCACAAGAAGAAGCACGGTTGAAGCTGATGCCCACCAGGAGCATCTCCCAGGGGGAGCAAGTCGGAGTTGCCACAACTGCTCTTGCTGTTTTCAACCAGCCTTCTTCTGCGGGAGGCGTTTGCCACAACTGTAGTGACACAGGGCATTACATCCGCTTTTGCCCAAAACCAGCACGGAGTTCCTCGCGTGGTCGGGGCCGTGGTCGGGGTGGACGACGAGGTGGTCGAGGCAGCTACACTGGTGGAAGGGGCTCTTACTCTGGAGGCAACACGACGAATCTGGCGGATGAAGGCCGGGACAATCAGCTGGCGGACATAACTCCATTTGAGAGAGAAGTTCTTGAGAAACTGCGGGGCTCAAAGATTGGTTCTGGTGACCGACAAGTCAATTCTGAGGTGCCGCCCACCTCAGGAGATTACTGCACTTACTTTTCCCAAACCAATGACGGTATACCTCCGTGTGCTCTTGCATCTGTCTCTCAGCCAGTCTGGATTATGGACTCTGGGGCATCCCGCCATGTCACGGGGTCCCGAGGTGAGTTCCGGGAATACTCTAACGTAATGCCGCCAGAAAGCATTCAGACTGCTGATGGTACCTCCAGACCTGTTATGGGTAAAGGCACTATTGATTGCACTCCTTCCATCACTCTATCTAATGTCTTACATGCTCCTTCCTTTCCTGTCAATCTTATATCCATTAGCGCCATTATCCTTGATCTAAACTGTACTGTTTCCTTTGATATTCCTAAGGTAATCTTTCAGGAGAAGGGAACGGGGAGACGACTGGGCACTGGCACATGGCATAAGGGTCTATGGTACTTGGACAGGAACGGTCTGGACAGAGCTCTGGCATCATTGGTTGCAGACACACAACCAGAAGTCCGAAGTCGAAGTGTTGAAGCCGAGCTACTCCTACACCATCAGCGTGTAGGACATTCTTCCTTTTCTGTTATTAGTCGCATGTTTCCATCCTTATATCAAAAAGCGAATAAAGAGTTGTTAGTTTGTGATGCTTGTGAGTTGGAAAAACATACCAGAAGCTCCTATGTGAGTTCTGGGCATCGATGTACTGCTGCTTTTGATATGATTCATTCAGATGTGTGGGGTCCTTGTCCTACAACCGATGTTAACGGTTATAGATGGTTTGTCACTTTTATTGACTGCTCTACCCGCGTAACGTGGGTCTACCTACTGAAGAATAAAAGTGACGTTTTTGAAGCATTTCAGAGCTTCCATCAACGCGTAAAGACACAATATAATGCTCGTGTTAAGTGTTTCCGGTCGGATAATGGGACGGAATATACCCATACGAGGTTTGCTGCATATTTATCCTCTCATGGCATACTGCATCAAACCTCTTGTGCATATACACCGGCTCAGAATGGTATTGCAGAACGAAAGAACAGGCACCTGCTGGAAGTAGCTCGGACGATGATGCTAGCTATGAATGTGCCTAAATACTTGTGGGGGCAGGCTGTCTTGACAGCCTCTTATCTCATCAACAGAATGCCCTCTCAATTGCTGGACTGGAAGACGCTGTTGGAAATGCTCACTGGGACAACTGCATACACCGTTCCTCCGAAAGTATTTGGATGTGTATGCTTTGTCCATGATAACAGACCTGGAGTTGGTAAGCTGAATCCTAGAGCAGTTAAGTGTGTCTTTGTTGGGTACACCGGGACACAGAAGGGGTATGTATGCTGGAGCCCGGTGGAACGGAAGCTGTTTGTAAGCATGGACGTTACATTCAGAGAGGTGGAACCATATTATGGTTCAGATGAGGGCTCCGCGTTTGGAAACACACCTAACACAACGGGTGTTAGCCGTGAGGGGGAGATAATACGTCCAAGCGTGGTCGTCGGATCGGTACCTTGTCCTGTTGTTGCAAATTGGAAGGAAAGAGGAGAAAGCATCAGTAATACCGATACGGAGGATGAAGAAGACGATACATATATTACGCAGGGGGAGAAGCAGACAAGGAAAAAAGAGCTCCAAGTGTACAGAAGACGACAGCAGAGGTCCAGTACTGTGCCGTGCCCTGTGCCAAATGTGCCAAGTCCCTCGTCTACTCCTGCCCCAACTCCTGAAGATGTTACTCCCGTACCGGATCACTCGGATTCGGAAGCGGATCTCTCCGACTCGGATGGTATGCTTTCCCCACCTCCCATTGCTCCCTTAAGGAGGTCTTCTCGCATTAATGCGGGAAAGGCTCCTATTCGTTATCGAGATTATGAACATGATATCGCCAACTACTTGTCTTATTCTAATATCTCTCCGACTTATCAAGCCTTCCTCACTTCGTTAGACTCCACTTCTTTACCTAAGAATTGGCAAGAAGCAAAGAAGGACCCAAGATGGAAAGCTGCAATGATGGAAGAACTTGAGGCACTAGAGAAAAATAAGACATGGGAGCCGGTGCCATTACCTGAAGGGAAGAAAGCTGTGGGATGCAAATGGGTTTACACAGTGAAGGAGACACCAGAAGAAAAAGTTGAACGATACAAGGCGAGACTGGTTGCAAAAGGCTATACCCAGACATATGGTATCGACTATGATGAGACTTTTGCCCCAGTAGCGAAGATGAGTACCGTAAGAACGCTGGTCTCCATTGCAGCAAACTATGGGTGGAAGCTACACCAGTTAGACGTAAAGAACGTATTTCTTCATGGAGACCTACAAGAAGAAGTATACATGGAGACTCCTCCGGGGTGCTACTCTGTGTCAGATTCAGGTGAAGGAACGTCACATGGAAAAGTGTGCAAACTGAAGAAGTCGCTGTACGGGCTGAAGCAATCTCCTCGAGCCTGGTTTGACAGATTCAGAAAGGATGTCACTGGCATGGGGTACCATCAGACAAATGCAGATCACACGGTCTTCCTCCAGCATGCAAGAGGCCACATAACTATACTTGCTGTATATGTGGATGATATAGTGATCACAGGTGATGATGCTGATGAGATCACTAAGCTGAAGTCGAAACTTGCTAAGGAGTTTGAGGTGAAGGACTTAGGACAGATGAGATACTTTTTAGGTATCGAGGTGTGTGATGGTGAACAAGGAATTGTTCTCTCACAAAGGAAATATGTACTAGATCTGCTGAAGGAGACAGGGATGCTGGGATGCCGAGCAGCAGTCACTCCAATTGACCAGAAGTGCAAGATGGGAGCAGAAGCAGGAGAGCCTGTTGATCGCGAAAGGTATCAAAGGCTAGTAGGCAGACTTATTTATCTAGGGCATACTCGCCCTGATATCTCATTTGCAGTAAGCGTTGTAAGCCGCTATATGCATGATCCAAGAACGGGTCATATGGATGCAGTATTTCAGATCCTAAGATATCTGAAAGGGACGCCGGGAAAAGGACTGTGGTTCAAGAAGAATGGATGCACAGATATTGAGGGATACTGTGATGCAGACTGGGCAAGCTGCATAGACGACAGAAGGTCTACCACGGGGTACTGTGTTTTTGTAGGAGGAAACCTGGTTTCATGGAGAAGCAAGAAACAGTCAGTGGTAGCACGGTCGACAGCTGAAGCAGAATACAGAGCAATGGCTCTAGGGGTGTCAGAACTACTATGGGTGAAAGCACTGCTGACAGAGTTGAAGTTGGATAAGGGGACTGATGTGAATCGACCTATTCGATTCACAAAAGATTTGTAGAAAAGAGAAACAGAGAAAGATAATGATCTTTTTGTGAGAAAAGAACAAACTCCCAACTTTGGTGGACGGACAAAGTCTAAATCCTTCTTATTGATACTTGAGAGTTTCTTCTCAATACAAGCATGGAGAATAAAAGATGGCTAACCTTAGTTTATATAGGGAAAAACCAAGGCTTAATTAAGGAAGGGTTATTATTGGTGAAAGACCAAAATAATCCTTGGCTTAATTAAGGAAGGGTTATTATTGGTGAAAGACCAAAAATAATCCTTCCTGACTAAAATAGGAAAATGACTATTAAGAAAAATGACTATTAAGGAAGGGTTATTATTGGTGAATAATCCTTCCTTACTAAAATAGGAAAATGAATAAAAATAGAACATAGGCTCAATTAGCTATAAATAGAAAGGAGAAACAAAACCCTAAGAGGGTTATTGTGGTGAAAGACCACAATACCCCTTTATGACTAAATGATGATAGGTGGGCCCACATCAATACCGCCCCCTAAAAGAGCCACCTTGTCCTCAAGGTGGAAATCTGGAAACTGCGTCTGTTGCTATAGCGGCCTCTTCCTCCGTCGGATCCTCCTCCTCCTCCTCTTCCTCCGTGGTGGTCGTCGTGGGGGTAGATCCCCTCTCTGGAAGTTGGCGGGATCCGCCGTTTCTCCAAAGAAATTGCTGCCTCCGGCGTGCCTCGCTCCTCCTGGCGGTTCCGCTCCTCCCGTCCAAGCCGGAACTCCCGCCAAGCCCCTTCCCGGACCCGCGAACCGATCTCCGTAGTTCGCTGTCATCGTCCGACCCCCGTAGAGGGCCCCAAGCCCTAGGGCTTCTCCCGAATGTGGAACCGGTCCGCCGGGACCGTACGGATCGACGGCGTCCGGCCACGGCCGCTCGCCGGCGGCTCCTCTGGCGCCGACCGACCAGGGGTGGCGGTCGGGGGCCGGCCAGCGACCGCCCCCAACAGCATCGGCCCCGCCCGGGCTCGCGCGGTTGGCGGCGACGCTCCCGCGGCCTTCGGCCGCTGTCCGGCGAGGGTCGCCGGCCGCCAGGGCCCCGCCCGGCGGCGCGGCGACGACGGCGGGTGCGGGCCAGCTCCCGTCGGCCGGTCCTCCGTGGTCGTCGGTCGCTTCCCCCTCCGTATGAACAAACCCTAGTTGGTCGCCTAGGGTTTGGGTTGTTGCCGCCTCCGCTTCGCCGCCATTGATCTTGTTCGAGATGTTTTGCAACAACTTCATCATTGCCGGAATCGACTTCATCTCCTCCCGCATGCTTCGTACCTCGGCCTGGAGATCCTCCTGTGTGGACGCTTGATCTTTGATTGCGGCCTTCAAACTTTCGATCTCGATGTTGAAATCCTCCCGAAGCCCCTGGATCTTCTCCTCGATCGTGTTCCTTGTGCCGGACGCCATGGATCGTAGAGAGCTCTGATACCAATTGATGTGAATCGACCTATTCGATTCACAAAAGATTTGTAGAAAAGAGAAACAGAGAAAGATAATGATCTTTTTGTGAGAAAAGAACAAACTCCCAACTTTGGTGGACGGACAAAGTCTAAATCCTTCTTATTGATACTTGAGAGTTTCTTCTCAATACAAGCATGGAGAATAAAAGATGGCTAACCTTAGTTTATATAGGAAAAAACCAAGGCTTAATTAAGGAAGGGTTATTATTGGTGAAAGACCAAAATAATCCTTGGCTTAATTAAGGAAGGGTTATTATTGGTGAAAGACCAAAAATAATCCTTCCTGACTAAAATAGGAAAATGACTATTAAGAAAAATGACTATTAAGGAAGGGATATTATTGGTGAATAATCCTTACTAAAATAGGAAAATGACTAAAAATAGAACATAGGCTCAATTAGCTATAAATAGAAAGGAGAAACAAAACCCTAAGAGGGTTATTGTGGTGAAAGACCACAATACCCCTTTATGACTAAATGATGATAGGTGGGCCCACATCAGGGACACCGTTGCATCTTCTGAGCGATAGTCAAGCCGCAATAAGTATAGCGAATAATCCGGTTCAGCACGACAGAACGAAGCACATCGAAATCGATCGATTCTTTATCAAGGAGAAGCTGGAGCAAGGGATACTGAAGATTGGCCATGTCCGCTCAGAAGAACAAGTGGCAGACTGTCTGACTAAGGGTCTTAGTTCATTAAGTCTGTCGAAGCTATGTAACAAGATGGGGATGATCAATATCTATCGTCCATCTTGAGGGAGAGTGTTGAGAATCAATAAGGGACTTTTAGTCCCACATCGGAATTTGTAGTATGTAGAGGAGCTAGACTCCCTATAAGTAGTGAAGTAGTCCATCAATAAAATTACACCAACTATTATTTTCTACAAGAAGGTATACGCCTAATTAACAATCTCTATTTTTTTTAAACTTTCAACCTACAGTGACTGCAGGACTTGCCTACAGTCCAAAGTGAAGACAGGACTGCAGTGCTTGTCTCAGTCCTCGATTGTCAGACGCTTTTCTCCAAAAATTTTAAAACTTACAGTGACTGCAGGACTTGCCTGCAGTCCAAAGTGAAGACAGAACTGCAGTGCTTGCCTGCAGTCCTCGATTGCCAGAAGAAAATTTTAAAACTTACAGTGACTGCAGGGCTTGCCTGCAGTCCAAAGTGAAGACAGGACTGCAGTGCTTACCTGCAGTCCTCGATTGACAGAAGCAGAGAGAGGATATTCCTTTGAATAACCCCTGTTGTCTCCTTATACTAGGCTGTTGATCTGATACATAATTCAGTAGTTGAATCATAGTGCAAAGAGAGGCCAATAAAATACTATGATTGTACGGAACCATGAAAGAGCAATTGCCAATATCACAAAGCTTCTTAGAAGATTATAACAAAACTCTCTCCATGCTTTGCTAATGGTATGAGGTCTGCTAATAGCATGATGGTGTGATGAAGGATGACTCAACCTAAATCAATACATAAGAATTCTTATCGGTTGTAGTATTGTCCTGGCCCACGGACCTGACATGACCGGTGCATAGACCACATGTGCATCATCACTTAATCCATTGGATAAAATGTTTGACCTGGATGTGTTAGACTTGATAAGAAAGGGAGTAACCACTAGTACACAGGAACACAAGACATTTTTATGTGAAAACCCCCTTCGATGTCAGAAAGACAAAACCACGGGACCTAGTCCAAAAAGTTGTCTCTACTATAAGAAAAATGAGGTTACGAAGTTCCTTCTCTAGCACACTAGAGGATCACCAACAGAGAGTTCTTCATTTCAAGAGTATATTACAATAAGAATGAACTCACCAACACAAGACCACCGATGGAACAACATCGTCATCCCATGCCTTCACTCACTGCCTTGAACCGCCTCGGATGGATGTACTAGAAAGTAGTATGGCGTGGAATGATCTCTTATTAATATTGTGAGGGTGTGCCAAGGAGACCCTATTTATAGGTGGGAGCAAGCTCCCTTGGCATGCAATGCATTTACTCCTCTCTTTTTCCAAGGCCAACAATCTTTGATTAAAAGAGCAATTTCAACTCTCAAGAAGTTGTTGTGGTGGGTCCGGCCCAAATCTGAGCAGCAAGCAAAGTTTCAAACCAAATTCACCTAAAACTACGGCTAATTAAAATAGGAGCAGTCATATTTTGATTATTACTAGATTTGTCCTATTCCTAATATAATAGGAATCTAATATGTATATGGAAAGGAGAGTTAAGCTCATATTATATAGCCATAGCCTTGGGTAGGAGGAGATATACAATTCATGGAGGAAAAAAAAATAGAGAGTTATTTCGGAGGGCCAATCTCGGTAGCAATTCAGACAATTGACAAGAGGTAACTTCATGAGGGAACTCGGTCTACAATGGATAGGGAGACAAAGAAAAAGGAAAACGCACGCAACGGTCGTAGATTCGGCATATCTTCGTGAGTGCTTTATTGTATTTATTGGAAGGGTGAGTGCTGCAAGCTTTCTTTTTATTCTTATGTATCTATTAGAGTTGTAGGGATACCTCGCATCTTTGGATAAGGAGTTGCGAGGGAGCAGTAACTAGATTATGGTGGATTTGTGCTTGGCTTGTCATGTGATTTTTACTCAAAGGATTTTTTACATTAATACATTTTCTTTGTGTCTGTGGGTTCTTTTATTCCGCATCGGTTGGCAGCTGGATGGTGGATTCCAACCCATCAAAGTATTATTAGAGCCAGGTTTGAAGAAGAAGATGGCAGCCACAGACAACATAAAAATTACATCATGGATGATCACCCTCACCGAATCCAATTGGCAAATTTGGAGGCCAAGGATAGATGACTTTTATATTACAAGGACCTACACAGTCCTTTGGAGGACATTTCAGATAAGCAGAAAGATATGACCAATGAAGATTGGAAGAAGATCGAGCAAAAGACGGCCGGCTTCATCAGGCAGTGGTTCGACGACAACATATTTCACCACGTCTTGGCGGAGACGAGTGCATAGGAGCTTTGGAGCAAGTTGGAGAATTTGTACGAGAGAAAGAAGACGAACAATAAGGCCTAAGAAGTTGGTCAACCTTAAGTATAAGGAGGATTCCTCAGTTGCAGGGCACTTGAATGAGGTTCAAGGTATCATCAACCAACTAGCGACCATAAAGATAATGTTGAAAGATGAATTGCCATGTCGAAGGTGACGAGTTCGTTAGTGAACGAGGAGTTTAAGAGAAAAGAGTTAGGGATGTCGTCGTTGTCAGATGCCCTAGCTTTAAAGAAGCGAGAGAGATCAAAAAAAAGAAGTGAATCCAGAGGTCGTAGCAGGTCAAATCCAAGTTCAAGAAGGATGGTTGCTATCGCTGTGGCATCATGGGCCACTTCAAGCCAGATTGTAGGAAACTAAAACATCTGGAAAATAAAGGAAATGATATGAAATACCAAGTTGAGAAGACCCGGCGACAATGAAGAGACAATCGAAGCAGAATTGATAGTCGTCGTCGGAGATCAGAAATCGTGACTAAGTCTAACACTACATGATGATTATTGAGTCATCGATACAGGAGCATCCTTCCATGTTGTCACTCCCCGTTTCCGGTATACGTTTTTTTTAAATGATCATGTATATAGTACCTTGTATCTGTAATGTGTGCACCTGAATTCCGAAATTGCACCTAATTATGGCATTGGGGACAGTGTCTCGTCGCGGAGTAGTGTGCCACCCCTTGTCCTTGTCTGGTTGTAAATGTGGTTCACTGCTTCGATGATACAATACTGGATCATGTCGTGATCTGGATTATTTGTTTTGTTTTAATTGCTTAAGATCATATGGCATGGACTTGACTTGGGTTAGACATTGGACTAGGGTTAGAAGTTAGTGGAGCATACCCCCACCCCTATAATTATTCTCTTCCACTCTCTCTCATTCACTTATTTACTTCATCAACCAAATCAATAGGTAAGTACATCTTGTACTAATGGAGAGATTATTGCTCATTTTCATTCTTTTAATTTTCTTACATATTTTAGCCTATTTTGTGTACTTTTATATTATCAACAACTTTAGTTCTTGACATTTTCAGTTTTGATGAACGGTTTGGACTAGATCTAAGTTTCTATTATAGACCTTTAGGATTTTTTGAGAATTTGATCTATTAAACCTTAGTATTTCTGAAAACTAATTATCCCATGTTGTAGAAAATTTTATTCTATGCAATTCTGACCTTTGAATCATTGGATTTGGAGTTGTATTGAGGATTTTAGGATTAAAACAAGTTTTGAGCTTTTTCATGTCGTCTGGGCGAAGAAGAACAGTATCATGCGCGTATTTTTACGCAAAGGCTCTTCCCTGTGCGTATTTTGCGCAGAATCATTTCCCTGCGCATATGTTTACGCAAAGATCCTTCCCTGCGCATATTTTGCACAGAATCCTTTTCCTGTGCGTATTTTTATGCAAAGGCCCTTCCCTATGCGTATTTTGCGTTGAATCCTTTCTTGTGCCTATTTTTACGCAAAGGCCCTTCCCTGCGTGTATTTCGCGCAGAATCTTTTCCTGTGCGTATTTTTGCACATAAGATCTATTTTGTGCATTTTTGTAGAATCTCTTCATGTGCGTATTTTTGCACATGAGACCCTTGTTTGTGAACAGAATTATGCAGAGATCCCTGTTTGTGTGCAGAATTATGCAGAGACCCATGTTTGTGTGCAAAAATTGTCCAGAAACCCTCTTTTGTGCACATAATTGCATAAAAGCCCAAATTTTGTGCATATTTGTGTAGAGATCATATTTATGCGTAGAAAGATTATCCTTGATTGTTTGACCATATTCCTGACTTGATTACCTATGTACGTGCTGGTACTATTCTAAGTGTATACTGAGATACAACCTATGTGTGCACTGAGGTACTATTATATGAGTGCACTGAGATGTGACTCTTCGTTCTACGTGATCTTGCTTATTATATGTCAGTACATTCTTGATTCCAGCACAGTCATGGTAAATGGTTAGTAACATTAGTGTGGTATGATGATTGCTTGTTTGATGCATTACACTAAGGATGGATCTAGATTTGGGACTTCTTGAGCCGATGTGCATTCATACTTAGGGTTCACGTACTAAAGTAAGACATCTAAGAGGATGATCATGTGACCACGGCACGTGATTCCAATACCAACAAAGGGCTAAATAAGCAACTTAAATTGATATAAGCATTTGGGAGGGAACGGAATCTCGAGATCCTGCGTTACCGGCCATGTCGGTGGAATCACGTAGAGTGCAGTATTTGAATATTATATGTCGAGCCCGTTCTCCCTATAGGAGAGCTGAAACTGTTACTGCTTGTTTTAGCACGGTAGCCTTACGAGGTATCGGTGCATTTCGTACGTGCCTGTATTATTGGTTCAGGTAGCCATGTTTGGATACGACACGATCTGAGGAATCCTATATATAGCATTACTGGAATAACCCAGACAAACTATAGAAAGTCGTAGGATTGATTGGTGGCTTGTAAACTGACTTGCTTGTCATCTGTTTCTTCTGTTTGTAACCGAGGACATGGACTGTCGTGGTGCGTGGTCCAATCCATATCCTTGTTTGGTTGTTGGGTTGGGCCATTGTGCTACGACAGACTATGAACCAAAGTTGCGACACTAAAGTCTGTAGCCTGATCATGGTCATAGGACGTATTTTATCACGACGCGATATGATAGCTCATGTCCTTGTTTGGTGTAGTGATGTCGCATTGCCTCAATGATGGGATATATGCCTATGTTTATGTTCCGGCCTTGTTATGTATAATTGGATTTTGTCTCATTCATTTGTGCTCCCTTGTGGTACTTGTTATTCGGGACCTGATCCCGTTGGTTTTGTTTGGCCAGATTTCATAGCAAAGCCTGAGGATCCAGCATTCTACCCGACCAATGGTGCACACCAGGAACATGGGCGCCTGGGACCATGAGTGGGTTTCTTCTTCACCACTCTGTTATCTTCTAGTTTATACTTGGCGTTTAGCCACCGGTGCTTGTTAGCCGGATGTTCTGGACATCTAGTTTCCTTATATAATTGTAATTAAATCAGACTGCAGCTGACTATGGTTATGTACTATTGACTCTCTGTACTAACTTATCATTTCGTATAGCTAGTCTTATGAATCATTTAGATGAAGCGTCGGAGACGCCTTACTGCTTTGTCTTATATGATAACTAATTACTGCTTTTTGCTTTGGTTGATTGAGACATAGATGCTCTGTGAGACCATAGGAGACTTGATTGTAGCATGCACCCCCTTGTCTCTTGACAGCCGTAATTGTCGTATGACGTCTTCGTACCTTATACGGGGTAGCTGGCCATGTCCGTCTCAGTATTCCGGTACTGGGACGTGACACATGCCTTACCACAAAGGGAGTTCTTCGCAATATACAAAAACGTCAGCTTCAAAGTAGTCATGATGGAAAACATTGGCACATCGCAGATCATCGGGATGGAAGATGTCGATCTCTAGACAAGTCTTTGGAACAAATTCGTACTCAAGGATGTGAGGTATGAACTTGAGTTACGCCTTAATCTGCTTTCGACGGAAAGACTTGACAAGGAGGGATTTTACATCTTGAAATGGGCTAAAGCTCACCAAGGGTTCTCTTTTATAGCAAGAGGGAGTTTATGTTGCAGTCTAAGCACAGACATCAAAAGGAGAGACAAATACAGTGGAGTAGAATCCACTAGGCTTTGGCATAGACGATTGGGTCATGTCAGTAAGAAAAGTATATAATCTTTGGCCAAAAGTAAACTTATATCAAGTCTCAAAGGGAATAATTTGAGTTGTGTAGATTGCTTATTTGGTAAACAACGTCATATTTCTTTTGTGAAGTGTGTCTCAAAGAAGAAAACATACCTTCTGGAATTGGTGCATACTTATGTTTGTGGACCTATGAAGATCGAAGACTTTTGAAGGTGCTTCCTACTTCGTGACCTTCATAGACGACTGCTCTTGCTATTAAGAGCAATGGTCGGGTATTAGACAACTTTAAAGAGTTTCTGTCATAGTTGAGAGGGAGACCGGAAAACCTTTCAAGTGTATTTGGTCGGATAATAGCGGTGAGTACATCAGGCCGTTTGATAAGTATTTTAATTGGATCAGACGTGAAAGGATCATCCTGAAGACTCTACAACAGAACGACATTGCAGAACGTATAAATTACACCACCACTGAGAAAGTGGGTGGGAAAAGAAAACTTTTTTGATACCATGTAGAGAAAAATAATTGGATAGCTTTATTGATAGAGAGATTACGCATATGTATAAGGAGAGTCAGCCTCTCACTTAGTCTACCCGATGTGGGACTAAAGCATATACTAATATCAAATAATATACTCAACAAAAGTTTGAGGCAAAGAAGGTATGGTATAGTTGTTGAAGAAGAGTTTGTATGGGTTTAAGCAAGCATCTCGGCAATGGTACAGAAAGTTCGATTCTTTCATAGGAGATCATGGTTGTGTAAGAACGGCCTCAGATCACTATGTATACATAAAGAGGTATGATAGCAACTTTCTTATTCTTTTGCCCTACGTTTAGGGGTGAGCATTATTAGGTTTCAAACCGAAAACCGAACCGAACCGAACAAGCAATTCGGTTCGGTTTAAATTCAATTCGGGTCGGTTTCGGTTCAGGAAACCCATTAATTCGGTTTTCGGTTTCGGGTAAGGTTATTGGGTTCGGGTTCGGTTTAAAACCGAAACCGAATAAGATATATGAATTACATATATGCCCTCAACCCTAGGTGTATAGTATATAATCTCATTTTCTCTCTCTCCTCTCATATCTCATTTCTCAATTCCGATTTCCTTCTCCAGGAAGAGAGCAGCCGGTCACTCTCTCCTCACTCCGTTTAAAAAAACCCTAGGAAGAGAGCAGCCGGTCCCCTTCCCGGCTGCGGGCTTCGCCTCTCACCTTCTCACCGACCTCTCCTCTCACACTAGCCCCATCTCCGACTCTCCGCCTCACTCCATCTAGAAAAACCCTAGATCTCAACCCTAGATCTGAACAGTGTACTCTAACTGGCTCAAGAGTAGGGGGTTTCCTGCCAGATCTGAACTGTAGCTATCTCTTCCAACTATTTTTGTAAGTATTTTTAATTTTTTTCTTTTAATTTATGTTAAATATTTTTTTTCTTTTAATTTCTTTTAATTTCTGAACTGTAGCTATCTCTTCCAACTATTTTTTCTTTTCTTTTAATTTCTGTAAGTATTTTTTTCTTTTAATTTCTTTTAATTATAAGCATTCAGTGGAGGTTTTGAAACTCTTCTGATGGAGAACAAAGAGTGGAGGCTCGACTTTTGAGTTCTTAAGAATTCATTATGATTTCAAAACCTCCATGCAAGGAAGAAATCATAATGAACAAGGAAGAGTGGAGGCTCGACTTTTAATTTCTCCATTATACATTATGCCGAACGAATTGTAAGGAAGAAATTATAATGTTGGCTCTATTTTGATTTCTTCCAGCATGCAAACAAGCAAGGAAGAAATCATAATGAATTACTAATTAGCATTGAGCATCCAGCATGCAAACAAGTCTACATTATACATTATAATGTTAGCTATTTTTGTTTATTCTAATGTTATTTTTTATTTTTGTTTTACAGTTGTTTGTGGCTTGGATATTTGGATTATTGGTCATACTTGGATTATTTATTTATTATAATTTCAGCAAGCCAGCAATCGCTATAAGTAATCTTTAAAAGATTTAACTTTCATATGTCAGTTTATATTTTGCAGGATCGCTTACAGTACCAAATTGCACAAATGCTGCAATGCCTTAATGGCTAAAAATCTGAAAGATTTTACAATTAAATGTTTGCTTTGCTTGGGGTTGGAATTTTTTATTTTACAATTAAATATTTGTTGACTTGTGTCATATGATTTTTTTTCCTATGAATTGTCTGTGTTAAGTTTGCTTGTGTGTATTTTTTTTTCCTATTGAATTGTCTGTGTTCAGTTTGCATTATTATGATGTGTAATTGTATTTAATTGTATTGTCTGTGTTCAATTGATTGTCTGTGTTCAGTTGCATGTGTGTTCAGATGTGTCTGTGTTCAATTGATTGTCTGTGTTCAGTTGCATGTGTGTTCAGATGTCTGTGTTCAGTTTATATATTATGATAAGAATAGAAAAAACTGATAAGAACAGAAAACAACTTTATCTTATTTTTATATTATGTTCAACAAATAATTTAGCATAGGGTGGGGTTGACTAAAACTGTATCTTGTTCTTATATTTGTTCAACAAATAATTTAATAGGTCATTTGTTGCGTAAGTTGAGTCAAATTCATGACATCAACATCGTACACATGCAATGTGCGTATTCTGAATTCCTTCTATTTATGATTTGTTTTGAAATTTGCTTTATAAATTAAAATTGTAATATATATTTGTTATGTTTATTTTAGATGTTGAATGAAGGGGAGCCTATTGATCATGAGGGTGGGATTGTGGGAGGAAAAAGTTCTCATGACACAAATGATCCTATTGTCAATTCGACAACTAATTCTAAGCTCAAGGTGAAAAGTAAACGTATTGGTAAAAGAAGAGCTCCTTATTGGAGTGATTTCAAAGAGTTTCTTGAAAATGGAAATCCAAAAGCGGAGTGCATTTTTTGCAAAAAATAATATTATTGCCACCCGGTAATTAATGGAACTACTTCCGTTAAGAATCATTGGCATATGTGCCCTCTTAACCCAGAACACAAGGGCTCTACTCAATCAATATTGAATTTACAATCCGTTGGAAAGGGCAAGTCAACCCTCACTAGTTGGCAATTTAATCAAGAAGATGTGAGGAAGGTTTTGGCTAATATGCTAATTGTTGACGAGCTTCCTTTTCGGTTTGTGGAGGGGGAGAGCTTCAAACATTTTGTTTCTATTGCATGTCCTATGTTTGGTGTACCATCAAGGTGGACCGTCGCTCGAGATTGTTACTATCTTTACACCGAGGAGAGGACTAAGTTGAAGACATACTTCAAAGAGTCCAATCAAAGGGTTTGTCTTACAACGGATACGTGGACACCCATTCAAAAGATAAATTATATGTGTCTTACGGCACACTACATCAATGATGATTGGAAATTGGAAAAAAAAATTATTAATTTTTGTCCAATTACTAGTCATAAAGGCGAGGCTATTGGTAGAGACATAGAGTCATGTTTGATTGAGTGGGGCATTGACAAAATCTTTACTATCACCGTGGATAATGCTAGCTCTAATGATGTTGCCATTGCTTATTTAAGCAAGAAATATGCACAACGGGGAAATAGTATTCTTCAATGCAAGTATCTACATATGCGTTGCATTGCACACATTATAAATCTTGTTGTAGTTGATGGATTGAAAATGATGTCTTCTTCGGTCTCTCATGTTCGGAGAGCCATTAGCTATGTGAGACAATCTCCTTCTCGATTTCAAAAGTTCAAAAATTGTGTGCAAATTGAAAATATACAAAGTAAGAAATTATTATGTCTTGATGTGAGTACCCGTTGGAACTCAACATATTTGATGTTGGACACGGCTCAAAGATTTCAAAGAGCCTTTGAGAGGTTCCAAGATGAAGATCTTTTATTTAGAAGGGAACTTGAGGAGGAGAATTTGTTTCCTAGCGAGGAGGATTGGTCGAATGTGAGAAGATTGTGTACTTTTTTAGAACATTTCTATGAATTTACTTTACGTGTCTCGGGCTCTTTGTATGTCACTTCTAACAAATTCTTTGAAGAGATTGCATCTATCGACTCTCTCTTGAAGAATGCTAAGAGTAGTGATGACTTTGAGTTGTCTATGATGGCGGACAAAATGAGAGACAAGTATGACAAGTATTAGGGAGACATCGAGAAGATGAATATGATTATCTTCATTGCGCCACTTTTTGACTCACGTCAAAAGATTGCATATGTCGAATGGTGGCTACATCAACTATATGGAGCATCAAAGGGTGATACAATGATGGAGAAGGTGAGAATGGTTGTGTACTCTATGTTTGAAGAGTATAAGAAGATCTATTCACCAACAATTCCATCTTCAACCACTAATGAAATAGTTGAATCATCAATTGTCGAAGATCGTCCCCTTTTTAACTTGAAACATATGATGAAGACTCAATATAAGAACCATAAAATGAAAACGGGTTGTTGTGAAAGCAAGTCGGAGTTTGATCGTTATCTTGTTGAGCCCACCGAAGCCGATGAAGATGAGAATCCAAATTTCGATCTCTTGGCTTGGTGGAAGATTAACTCTACTCGTTTTCCCGTTCTTTCGAGAATGGTTCGTGATGTGTTGGCTGTCCCTATATCTACGGTGGCTTCCGAGAGTGCATTTAGTACGGGGGGTCGAGTACTTGATGTATTTAGGAGCTCTTTGACACCCAATATTGCTCAAGGTCTTATTTGTTCACAAGATTGGTTACGATCAAGTTCCAACCAATCTATTGTTAGTAGTCTTGAAGATAACTTGAAATCTTTAGATCAACTTGAAAAAGGTACATGTTTTAATCAAAGAATTGAAAAAATAACCTTTTACTTTCTTAGTTGTATTGAATATTAATTTATGTCATCCTTTCTTATATAGATTTAAGTCAGATGGCAATGGGCTCAACCTCAAGCGGACTTTAAAGATCTAGATATTTTGGGATGTAATATTAAGTACCCTTAATTATTTTGCACTATGTAGTATTGCTTTTCAGACTTCATTTCTGCAGTAGACACTTTGCAGAATCTGCAGACATTTGTTGTTGGCACTCTATGTTTCTGGACTATGCAGATTATGCAGACTTTAGTTGTTGGCACTCTATGCTTGTGCACTATGGAGGCTTTGCACTTCTGTTGTTGTCACTCTATGTTTGCGGACTATGCATATTATCCAGACTTCAGTTGTTGGCACTCTATACGCACTATGCAGGCTCTGTACTTCTATTGTTGGTACTCTATTTATGCACTATGCAGAATCTGTGTACTTCAGTTGTTGGCACTCTTATGTTTGCGCACTATTCTAGCTCTGCACTTCTGTTGTTGGCATTCTATTGTGCACTATACAGATTCTGTAGACTCCTGTTCAAGATCACTACAATATGCAAATGGTAAACCTTTTGCTTTATAATGTAGTTTACTTGTTTTAATCAATGAAAATTTGCTAACAAATTGTTAAGAAAGTGGGCAATGATGAGATGGTGTTAGTAGTGGACAGATACCATGCAATGTATCTATTGATGCACGACTCGCCTATCTGAGCCTTCAAACTTCAACAATACTTGTCAATGTCTATTGTTTTGCAGCAAGGTACTCATTGTCACGCCCCGCTCGCGTAGGAGCGATCGTCCTCGCTAAGGCGTGATGCCGCACGAGCCTAGATTGCGCTCGTGCAAGGCAGATTCATAACGGCCGATTTCATCGGCGGCGACGGGGTCGTCGCACAGAAGTCCCAAGCAGAAATATTGAAACATGCAGCGAAATTTAAGAACAAGTACACATGAACACAAGTCATTCAAAAGAAGCTCTTTATTGATATTGAATACAAGATTACATTTGTGGACGCAAGGCCAAATTACAAGTCTCTCGTGCTCACTTTTCTCTCATTTTACAAGTCACACTGCTTTCTCTCATCTCTCGATACAAATGCCTGAACCAGCGGAAGCTTCGGAAGGCGATGTCCATACATTATGTCATGTATAAGTCTTCGGTTCCACGCGGCCGCACGCTTCGAATCGCCAAGGAACTCCGTGCCTCGACGCACCAAGCGAGCTTCGCGCCACAAGCTTCTACCTGTGCCTGCACATGAACACTGTGTGGGTGTCAGTACTCAACTGTACTGGTGGAGTGAGCTCCTCGCCCACCCATACAAAACCTACACATTCATTTACTTTGTGCAGCTGAAACCCTTTTTCGATTGTCTTTCTATTCTTGCCTTAGGATCAGTTTTAGGACCGACGCCTTTGCATTACTTGTGTCTAAGGACCATCCCGTGCTTGCACGACGACGTTAACTCATACTTTTGCCTAAGATCCTTCTCGTGCCAATAACGTTAACCTATCAAGTCGTGTTTGCCTTACGGCCATAATCAGAGACGCAACTACACGAAGGACTCCATTTCCTTGCCTCTAGACCTTTCTCATGCTTGTATTGTCGACGCACCGACTTATACTTATCTTTTGCGCCAAACTCTGGGACGTAACGACTCGGTCGTGCCATAACTCGATTCGTGCTTCAATATTTCCGAGGCAGCGCCTCCTTGCTTAGTCTTGCCTATACTTGTGTTGTGACAACGCGGCCGTGCCTCATATTTTGAGGTCGTGCCCAGCGACTCATTCTAGCTTCACACAACTTGCCCTACGGCCCTTCTCGACTTAACTCGTAATAGCTCAAGCCTAACACATGCAAACTCTATGCCGAACTTAACACACGATGCCATATCCCGTGCCGAAGCACGCCGCCTTCGCTGTAGCCAAATATTAGGCCCAGACATTGTGTCTTCTAACTGCATACACATTCAACTCAATCCAAAGGCACACACGCGGATTGCCGCCCGTGCCGACACATCTATATGAAAGGTCACTGGCATTAACTAGCCATAGTGGACATAGCCTGGCATTTGGGACCCTTGCACCGCCGGTTGCGATCCTCGATGCAAGTCCCCGACCTACCGGTTGCTTCATACCCAGCTCGGCTATACGTTGTTCTTCCTAGGCCGGATCGGTCCCTGGCCCAAGGTTTCCGATCCGAAGAACCATCGCCCTTGTCGACAAGTTGTCCATGACCACGCGCCTACGCTAACTTCTAGACTTAATGTAATGCATGGTCTCATCATCATCATTTAGTTCCTTTGCTTTACTTCTTCCACTTTTCATACTACTGTCGCAGAGCCCAAACCAGGGTTGCCTCGGCGACTGAACCACAGTCCCGACATATTTTCTCTCGGCGACTAACCATCGCTTAGACTTAACATTCTTTGAACTCGGGGGACGGCTACTGCATAGCCTTCCAACTTAACTTGAACATAACGGGTTTTCCTTAAGTATCGACGGACCGTGGCTAACTTTCCACTGAACCAACCGTGGCTCGTGCCTTAAACCGACTCGTGTTCTACGCAACGCTATCGCCCAAGTCATATTTCATATAACGGGCCTTGGGATCGTGGGACTATTTAACTTGACAACCGCAGAATGAGCGGGACAGTTACTTGGAATGACTTAGGTCGACCGGCATAACTTTGCCTAACTTACTCAAGCCTACAACTTAACCCGAGGGACGAACAAAGGCTATGCCAAGCCTTGCGCAGTGGAACCGTGCACGCTTTATCAAGCGTTTATGCGGGCGACGCCTATGACTTAGGCAAGTTCATAGTTTTGTCTCAAAGACCAACTTTCCTTCTCCCAAGCCACGGAACGAAGGACCGAGTATCATTTTCAAAGCACACCGTGCACCAACTCTAAGCCGACCGTGGGACATTTTCCATGTTCTAACTCATTTTGACCCGTCGGGATTATTCCCTTAGCTATGTGGATTCATCTCTTTTATTATTAAGCCTACTTGTGCAAGTTGAAAACACGATTTATTATGTGAAGGCAAAGATGAGGCAAGTTCACCGAAACTACCCCACCTGAGCGAGGAGTCGCCTCGGACGAGCGAGCCTTCGAGCAGCCGTTGCAAGGCTAAGTTCCAACGCCGTCGGCGTTTCGATTCCTCCGATTGACTTTGCGGGACGGGGCACTACATCATACACCACTCAGAACAAGTCTCGTCCTCGAGACTTTTCTGAAGGCAAGTCATCCTACCATTTCTATGGCCAAGACTTAATCGAGCCTAGACACGGGACTATAACAGTCGAGCGAGATATGCCTACGCGTTTCCTTGAGTCCGAGCCACGCTCGCACTATTATCATTCTTTTCGTTAACATTATTTCAAGATCTCGACACACTCCCATCTTTCAAGTCTTGCTTGAACTCATTGTATCACTTGGCTGGATCGTGCACGCATTCCAAGCGTCCCCAAAATACATGCATTCAGCCAAACCGCATGATAGAGAATTTGTCATTCTCACTCGAGTCGCCTCGTGCACATACCCAGGCGTCCCTGAAATATATGCATGTCAGCCGAGTCTCATGAGCAGGGTTTCCTACGTTCGTGATTCATGCTATCCATTCAAACCAATCCTCAAGATCAATTCTTCGATTGATAACTCTGCAACAGGGGCATTTCGCCTAACCGCTAGGCCAATCATTACGAGGCTAAGTCAATGTCAGGATTGGAATCATAGTTCCCCAACAATAATGCCAACACTGACCCCAATCCTAGGGTCAAACCAAAGTCGGTAGTACGGGATCTTCTACCCAAGCTCGCGTCACTCAGATTTCTAAATATCGAGCACGATCACCTATTCGCATCAACGCATTCGTTACGCAGCACAACGAATTCGAGTCCATTCAAATTACCAATTCTAACCAATTCATGTATTCGATTATGAGTTCATCTAGCTCGACAATACGTTGCGCCCCAAATCTCACGCGAGTCCGATTATCCACGGCGGTTCATGAATCACCATGCAACGCTCCCGCAGAATAATCATTCTCATCGGAGCGTAACTCTTGTTTGAGTTTAGACTAACTCATTCTCGATACGCGGATTGGACCTACTCAATCCTCAAGTTCAGTCGACAAGCACACCAAATCATTCTTGAGTCCACCTTCACGTCAAACCACAAGTCGAAGCATACAAATTGCCACGCCAGGCAAGTTCGATCACCCCCGCTGTATGAATCACCATACCAGCGCTCACGCGGAGTGATCGTCCTAATCGGCACGACGCATGTGCGAGGCTGGAGTTGCGCTCGCATAAGACAAGAATGTCGAAGTTGTGGTTATCGACGAAACAAATCTGAACATTTCATTTTCATCCAAGCCAAGATCTCTATTCGATAGTTCGACCATCATCATTCGTTTAACTAGAAAATTCTCGAGCCAAGTTTATCATTTCCTCGATACATTTCAATATCCCGAGTATAGCATCCATCAGAACAATGACATTTGCACGATCGTCATTCGCTGAGTTAGAGTACCCCCGAGTTATCGCATATCGATCTTTGATACGCCTCAATACCATCGACGATATGCGTAACCTGACGATCTTCCTTTGCAACCGATTTCGAGTCGTGCGTTGATGCTGTTGTCCGCGTTGGATATTCCACAATTTCCTCGATATTCAAGATCAAGTTTGATCGCTATTCCTCAAGCTAGTTTCAAAATCGTTGTTCAAAACTCAAGTCACATTTCATTTGAATCAATCCGAAATCGTACGTACAATCCTCTAAGTTTCCTCGATCAAGACCATTCACTTTTGTTCAACGTTCCGAATCGTTTTCTAACTCGCGTTGCCCATTGACAAATTATCCGAACGACTTCTCATTCGGGACTTTCGAAGTCAAGACCAACTAAGCGTGACGCGTTCTAACGCTATGCACGATCGTATCGCCTCGCCGACGTACTCGTTATTATTTCTAATCCTCAGTCTTCGCTCGAATTATTTCCAAGAAAATCCATACACCACTCGGATTCGAGCCATCCGATCTAGCCTACAAATCGCGTTCGTATTACTCGCTAACTCGTCCTTCAAATTCGTTCGACGAATCTCTAGCGTAATCGCTCACGTCGCATCGACGGACTAAGTCGTTCGCACTACTCCTCAAAATCCAAACCGATCTTCCGCGTACGCCTAAGCGTTAGTCTGATAGCGTTCCTATCGATAGACACTCTAAGTGTATCTCCGTTCCTGACCGAGCAATACTTGTTATCGCTCGCGATTCGTTTGCACCAAGGGTCGAGGTGCACGACGCGAAACACAACTTAGCCAAAAGGCCGTGTGCATAGCTATCCCGTGTGGACTATATTCCGAGTTTGCACGCTCACTTGCCAATGTTGACGTAGGACTATTTGGGCATGCACGCGACTTTGCTAACTTAGCATGTGTTCTCTATAGAGTCATGTTCGACACCGTTCGGCACAAAGGCCATAACCTATTGATGCATTCGGGTGAACACTTGTACGAGCTTTCGAAAATATTTAGACTTATTGTATGGACATGCCGAGGGACATTTGAGAGAGAGCACACACTTCTTTAACAACGACGAGCTTTCAAAACTGAGACATTCGATGTGAAGTCCAAGGACGTAAAGCCGTGCTCTGATACCATTATGTCACGCCCCGCTCCCGTAGGAGCGATCGTCCTCGCTAAGGCGTGATGCCGCACGAGCCTAGATTGCACTCGTGCAAGGCAGATTCATAACGGCCGATTTCATCGGCGGCGACGGGGTCGTCGCACAGAAGTCCCAAGCAGAAATATTGAAACATGCAGCGAAATTTAAGAACAAGTACACATGAACACAAGTCATTCAAAAGAATCTCTTTATTGATATTGAATACAAGATTACATTTGTGGGCGCAAGGCCAAATTACAAGTCTCTCGTGCTCACTTTTCTCTCATTTTACAAGTCACTCTGCTCTCTCATCTCTCGATACAAATGCTTGAACCAGCGGAAGCTTCGGAAGGCGATGTCCATACATTATGTCCTGTATAAGTCTTCGGTTCCACGCGGACGCACGCTTCGAATCGCCAAGGAACTCCGTGCCTCGACGCACCAAGCAAGCTTCGCGCCACGAGCTTCTACCTGTGCCTGCACATGAACACTGTGTGGGTGTCAGTACTCAACTGTACTGGTGGAGTGAGCTCCTCGCCCACCCATACAAAACCTACACGTTCATTTACTTTGTGCAGCTGAAACCCTTTTTCGATTGTCTTTCTATTCTTGCCTTAGGATCAGTTTTAGGACCGACGCCTTTGCATTACTTGTGTCTAAGGACCATCCCGTGCTTGCACGACGACGTTAACTCATACTTTTGCCTAAGATCCTTCTCGTGCCAATAACGTTAACCTATCAAGTCGTGTTTGCCTTACGGCCATAATCGGAGATGCAACTACACGAAGGACTCCATTTCCTTGCCTCTAGACCTTTCTCGTGCTTGTATTGTCGACGCACCGACTTATACTTATCTTTTGTGCCAAACTCTGGGACGTAACGACTCGGTCGTGCCATAACTCGATTCGTGCTTCAATATTTTCGAGGCAGCGCCTCCTTGCTTAGTCTTGCCTATACTTGTGTTGTGACAACGCGGTCGTGCCTCATATTTTGAGGTCGTGCCCAGCGACTCATTCTAGCTTCACACAACTTGCCCTACGGCCCTTCTCGACTTAACTCGTAATAGCTCAAGCCTAACACATGCAAACTCTATGCCGAACTTAACACACGATGCCATATCCCGTGCCGAAGCACGCCGCCTTCGCTGTAGCCAAATATTAGGCCCAGACATTGTGTCTTCTAACTGCATACACATTCAACTCAATCCAAAGGCACACACGCGGATTGCCGCCCGTGCCGACACATCTATATGAAAGGTCACTGGCATTAACTAGCCATAGTGGACATAGCCTGGCATTCGGGACCCTTGCACCGCCGGTTGCGATCCTCGATGCAAGTCCCCGACCTACCGGTTGCTTCATACCCAGCTCGGCTATACGTTGTTCTTCCTAGGCCGGAGCGGTCCCTGGCCCAAGGTTTCCGATCCGAAGAACCATCGCCCTTGTCGACAAGTTGTCCATGACCACGCGCCTACGCTAACTTCTAGACTTAATGTAATGCATGGTCTCATCATCATCATTTAGTTCCTTTGCTTTACTTCTTCCACTTTTCATACTACTGTCGCAGAGCCCAAACCAGGGTTGCCTCGGCGACTGAACCACAGTCCCGACATATTTTCTCTCGGCGACTAACCATCGCTTAGACTTAACATTCTTTGAACTCGGGGGACGGCTACTGCATAGCCTTCCAACTTAACTTGAACATAACGGGTTTTCCTTAAGTATCGACGGACCGTGGCTAACTTTCCACTGAACCAACCGTGGCTCGTGCCTTAAACCGACTCGTGTTCTACGCAACGCTATCGCCCAAGTCATATTTCATATGACGGGCCTTGGGATCGTGGGACTATTTAACTTGACAACCGCAGAATGAGCGGGACAGTTACTTGGAATGACTTAGGTCGACCGGCATAACTTTGCCTAACTTACTCAAGCCTACAACTTAACCCGAGGGACGAACAAAGGCTATGCCAAGCCTTGCGCAGTGGAACCGTGCACGCTTTATCAAGCGTTTATGCGGACGACGCCTATGACTTAGGCAAGTTCATAGTTTTGTGTCAATGACCAACTTTCCTTCTCCCAAGCCACGGGACGAAGGACCGAGTGTCATTTTCAAAGCACACCGTGCACCAACTCTAAGCCGACCGTGGGACGTTTTCCATGTTCTAACTCGTTTTGACCCGTCGGGATTATTCCCTTAGCTATGTGGATTCATCTCTTTTATTATTAAGCCTACTTATGCAAGTTGAAAACACGATTTATTATGTGAAGGCAAAGATGAAGCAAGTTCACCGAAACTACCCCACCTGAGCGAGGAGTCGCCTCGGACGAGCGAGCCTTCGAGCAGCCGTTGCAAGGCTAAGTTCCAACGCCGTTGGCGTTTCGATTCCTCCGATTGACTTTGCGGGACGGGGCACTACACTCATTGAAGCCGTCATTAAGGATATCCTCTCATGGCCATTTGACAGGTGATTGCATTTAGTAGGAATGAAGCCTGAGCTCCTTTAATAAGATTTACCATTATTTTCATTATGTGACTGCATCATTTTCATTATGTCTTGTATCCAAACATCACTAAAAATTTGGCATTTGAATCTGTTTTGAGGTCGTAGTGAAAAGAGTGCATAATTATACAAACATGAAGCAAATCTGTATGTTTGAAATTTGACATGATGAATCTCGTTGTTATATTAATCTGTTTTGAGTTCTTAAGAAGTTGCCCTCGTTGTTCTCAGGAAGGGTTCACACTAAACGGGTAAACTTTAGTTTAACTTTTTGATCCCTTATTGCATACATTATGAACACTACATTGAGTACATTCCTAATTAACCTGCTTTCAATTTAATGTGTAATAGGTCACTGGAGAAACATTTGGAGAGGTCGAGATGTTCAGGAGGTGGAGGGAGCTGATAGGCGGTCCAGAGCCGGGTGCTTCTGAGGATGTACTCATCTGGAGAAGAGCACTACAGCGTCGAGGAGAGGAGGGGGGAGGAGAGCAGTGGTACTATTGATGGTCTCACTCTCAAGTTCTTGGATCAGCCATTGTACACAACCTCGGCTTGGGCTCCTCTATAAGTTACTTCTGAGGACAGTTACTCTCTGATACTTCTGATACTACTACAGATACCGAAAGTTCTCACAAAATTCTTTCATACAAATTCATTCATATACATCTTCTTTTTCATTCTTTTGTTGATTACTCATTTGGAATTGATTCAGGAATATATTTTTGTTATGTGTTCTCAAGTTCTTGGATCAGCCTTTATAATATGTATATGTTTGGAAGGGGCCTTTTTTGTGTTGTATATTAATGTGTATATTCTGTGAAGTGTTGTACTGTTGTGTACTATTTATTCTTTCTGAATTTGTCTGTGTATTAATGTGTATATTTTTCCAATATTTTTTAGTAAAGTCATTTTTTCAAAAAGAAATTCAATTTTAGGCCTTTTAGGCCTGGCCCATTATCATAAAAAGCCCAACCGATTAAACCGAATATAACCGAAAAACCGAACCGAATAAATCGGTTTCGGTTTGAATCGGTTTTGACTCAGATCGGTTCGGTTTCGGTTTCTCGGTTATCGAATTCGGTTAATTCGGTTTTTAGAAATTCGGTTCGGTCGGAACCGAATTAACCGAATGCTCACCCCTACCTACGTTGACGATATCTTGATAGTAGGGAAGGAGAAAGGAAGGGTCGAGAAGCTAAAAAAGGAGTTAAGCAAGTCTTTTGCTATAAAGGACTTGGGGCCAGCGAAGCAGATTTTTGGCATGCGGATAGCTCATAATAGGAAAGCAAGGAAACTTTGGTTATCACAAGAGGTATCTCGAGAAGGTCTTGGAGAGATCCAACATAGGAAAGGCAAAATTGGTCGATACTCTACTAGGAGGTCACTTCAAGCTCACAACAAGTAGTGTCCTACTAAAGAAACAAGAAAGGGGGAGATGCAGAAGCTCTCCTATGCTTCGATGGTTGGCAGTCTCATGTACGTCATTGTTGGCACACAACTAGATATTGCAAATGCAGTCGGTATGGCCAGTAGGTTTCTCTCGAACACAGGAAAGGAGTATTGGGCAGGTGAAGTAGATCCTTAAGTATTTCAAGGGCAAGTTGGGCTTAGGGTTTGTGCTTAGGGGGAGCGCAGCTAGTATTAAGAGGCTATATAGATTCTAAAATGGAAGGAGATGCGGACACTATAAAGTCTACTTTAGGGTACTTGGTTACTTTTGCAGGAGTTGTGTCATGACAGTCTTAGCTACAAAGTGTGGTGTGCTTTCGTCTACAGAGACTTGTAAGGAGCAATGGCGGATCCACATAAGCTCACTGGGGGGCAGGGCCCCCAGTGAAGTTTTTCTTTTTTCCAATTTTATTTACGAAGGATCTTCCAAATTTTAGTATTTGTTATATGTCCACTCCAAATTAATTGGTTGGGGTTTTAAATTGGAAAAAATTCATAGAAGGATACATACTATTGCATAATTTAAATTTATGCTTCTAAAGTATGCTAAATTAGAATAATTATCTGGACATATAACAAATATCTGAATTCCTTCTAATTAACTTACAAATTAGAAGCATACTTTGGAATATAAAAAATATTAAATATTTACAAACGCTTAGTATTTTTTTTTTGAAAAAATACTTCATAGAAAAAGGGTTGCTTATAAGTAGTATTACAAATGATGTTGTAGTTAAACACTTTCAAAGTATAAAAATTTGTAGAGAACAATTATGAAACACAAAATTTTATTGTATAAAGATAGTACTATTTAATATAATATTATATTATTATGTCCAAAAAAATTTAGGTGTGTTGCCCCCGAACCTCCTTATGATTGTGCCCCCAGTGAATTGTAATCCTGGATCCGCCACTGGTAAGGAGATGCTTTGGATGAAGCGGTTCTTTAAAGAATTAGGTCAAGATCAGAGTAGATACGTCGTGTATTATGACTATCAGTATCCTATACATCTTAGCAAATACCCTAGCTTTCACTCAAAGTCGAAGCACACTAATATGTGGTATCATTGGATACGGGAGTACTCGATGAGAAGCAACTAGAGATGGAAAAGATTCATACCGACAAAAAATGGTGATGACATGTCCACAAAGTGTCTACCACGAGGGAAGTAAGAGTTTTGCTAGAAGGCGTCCAGCATGGTCTCCACATAGGTGGACGTGGAGACAATTTCTCCTTTTAAGGCTGGAGTACGAGAGTGTTGTGGGTCTAGTCCAAATCTGAGCATCAAGCAAAGGTCCAAACCAAATCTTCCAAAAACTATGGCTAATTAAAATAGGAGTAGTCCTACTTTGAGTAGTACTAGATTTATCCTATTTCTAGTAGAATAGGAATCTAATATGTATATGGAAATGAGAGCTAAGATCCTATTCTATAGGATTTATATAGTTGTTAGCAACTATATATATGGCCATAGCTTTGGGTGGGAGGATATATACAATTCAGGAGAGCACAAATAAATTAGATAGTTATTTTGGAGTGCATATCTCTCTAGCAACACAGAGGATTGACAAGGGGTGACTTCATCAGGGAACTCAGTCTACAATTGATTGAGAGACAAAGTGAAGGAAGACGTTGGCAATGTAGTGCCCCGTCCCGCTCAGCTCAACCGGATGAATCAAAATGCAATGGCGTTTGGACTTGGCTATGCAATGGCTTGCTCGAAGTTCCGTTCGACCGAGGCAACTCCTCGCTCGGGTGGGTGGCTTCGATGAACTTGCCTCAACTTTGCCTTCACACTTAATAAATGAATATTTTTAATTACACTGAGTTGGTATGCTAATAAAAGAGACGAACCCACATAGCAAAAGGGAATAATCCTGCTCTGAGTCAGATTGTGTAGAACATGAAAGTATTGAACTTGATGCTTAGATTGCACTTCACGCTAGGTTTTCAAAGTTGGCACTCGATCTTTCGATCCCACGACTTGGATCAAGTAAGAAGTTTTATGTTATCACATAAACTATCGATTTGATGTCATAGTCTATATGTTCTCACGGCTTCAAAGCACGTTCCAACGTTTTCATTGTCACGTTTTCCACGGTATCAAAGCTTGTCATATAGAGTATGACTTGGTTGGTGGTACTGCACGAAATACGGTTGGATCAAGTTAAGCAGGAAGGCTATCAAATAGTCGTTCCTGGATTTGAGACAGAAGATTATGATAACATAGAAAATTCTCGGGACCGTTGGTCGCCGAACCAGTCCCTCGTTTGGGAGCTGCAACGAAGAATATGGAAAGTATGAAAGACGGGAATTGGTACTAAGAATGGAAACTTTAGTCGAGTCTTGCATGGTCATTGGACAACTTGTGCACAAGGTTTGGTTCCTCGAACGATTGCCGGAGCATTGGGATCGATTCGTACCTAGGGAGAACTAGCTTGCGGAACCTTCAGGGAGAGTGCGACTTGGATGAAGGGAGCGTCGTATAGCGGGTATTGCGAGAAATGTAGTTCGAGTTCGTATCTTGTTCAAGCACGTACCGTCTTATCCAAATGGTCTAGGGATAGCTTGTCGTGCTAGTGACCTTTCATTTAGTTTGAGTCGGCTTAATAGCAGCGATCCGCGTGCATGTCTTAGATTGAGTCAAAAGTGTATGCACTACACGAATGAGTCAAGAAATGGGTACACGGTATTAAACACGAGTATGGAGCCTAAGACTTGGCTATAGCAGAAACACGTGCTTCGGCATGAGATGTGGTGTCGTGTTTTGAGTCGTTGTCGCTAAGTTTACAAGTCTATGATTGAACCATTTGCACGATGAAACGAGAGAAGGCCATAAGGTAAGTATCGAGTAAATTACACTATGCTGTGAGGCACGGCTTCGATGTTGTTATACGAATGGATTTTATGGCGCGATCACGTTGTTGCAACACAAAATATGGCTTAGAGTCTGTCTTGAAACTGATCCTAAGACAAGATTAGAAAGACCACAAAAGAATAAATTTGCACTCACTAATTGAACGTGTTGGTTTTGTATGGGTGGGCGAGATGCCCCCCACCAGTACGGTTGTGTACCGACACCCCACCAGTTTGCATGCAGGTTACAGGTACTTGTTCGTTTCAAGACGAAGCTCGCTTGGACGCGCTGAGGCATGGAGTTCCTTATACGGAACATAATGTATGGACATCGTCCATTGTGATCTTCTTCAATTGTAAGCCTAAAGACATTTTGTAATTGAGAGATGAGAGAGAGATGAGTGAATGTAATCAGAGAGATAGTGAGCCTGAGCGATTGTAACCTGGCTTTGAGCCGTTGTAACCTTTCATTTCGATATCAATAAAGAGGTTCTTTTGTATAACTTGTGTACATTCAACTTTTTTGCATTGGGATTTCTGTGCGACGACCCTGTCGCTAAGCTGCTGTAATCAGCCATTTGATATTCGTCTTGCACGAGCACAACTTCGGCTCATACGGCATCACGTCCAAGCGAGGACAATCGGTTTTTCGGAACCGGGACTTGACATAATGGTATCAGAGCTCAGCTGTACGTCCTTGGAATTTTTGATTGAATTCTTTTTAACTCTGATGTTGTGTTCGTGATCGATGTTGTTGATGCTCCCTCTCAATGTTCTCCGGATGTTACATACAATAATTCTAGATATTTTACAAATGTCGCACGGGTGTTGGTTGACCCAAAGGATAGTTTCACGGAAGGCCTGATTGGCTGAGTTGGGTTGAGCATTACGTACCTAAACTTGCATCGGTGATAGCAAAGTCGTATGCAGGATTCGAATTGTTTCGGACGAGAGTGAGTTTGACTCGATTAGTAGAATGTGGCATAACTATCAACAGAGATGCTATCAAACGACGATATCGTCAATACGATATAAATAGATCGCGCTTGAATTTTGAGGAATGGATCGGACGGAGATTCAGAGTTTATTAGTTATGATTCGAATAATCGTTTCGAGGATTTGTCGAGTGACTTCATCCCTGAGTGGTATATGGGATAACCTCAGGAATGTTGATCGATTAAGGATCGGGGTACCAATGAGTCTATCAGCAAGCGTTGCGGTAGAGAAAAGCCTTAGAATGATCTTTATGTCTCGTGCGAGATAATTCAGACGAGCTAGAAACGACGTATATCGGATTGGGATTGCGCTGATTACGAATGCAAAATAATAGAGTAGATAGATTGATCGAGGAAAAAGTTAATGTATAACGGAATGGATGACTCAGTCGAGGGATTGATATGGATCGTATGCGAAAATGTTGGGACAAAACCGAATGAAATTTAGTTCGAATTTGACTAAGAAGATAGCACGATTGGAAGATAGTATGCATGGAAATTTGATTGAAGATACAAAAATGACTCTAAGGATCTAAGATAAAATTGCTCGATGACTTGAGTTAAGAGTAAAAGATTGATATAATTGAAGGAATATGTTGCTCGATGATTTAAGATAGACAGATAGACAAATACAATTTAGAGTTTGGACGAAGTGATTATGTAACTAGTTCGAAAGATAACTATAGATGATTTGATCTTAAATGTTGAGGAGCGATTGTATATCCAAGTTTGGATAATAGCATCATATGCACGACTCGGAGTTCGTTGCAAAAGGAAGATCGTCAGGTTATGTATATCACTGATGGTATTGAGGCGTATCAAAGATTAATGTACGATAACTCGAAGGTACTCTAATTCGAGGAATGATGATCGTGTCGAATGTTATCGTTTGTACGGATTATATAGGGGTGGGCATTATTCAGTTTTAGGCCGAAAACCGAACCGAACCGAATAAGTGTTTCGGTTCGGTTTGAAAGCAAATCGGGTCGGGTTCGGTTGTTCATAAACCCATATCTCTAATTCGGTTTCGGTTTCGGATTTGGACTTCGGTTTCGGTCCAAAACCGAAACCCGAATTAGATAGATAAAATTACAACAATATCCTCGTGGTGTACATATAGGAAACAAACCCTAAATTAATTTCATTTCTCTCTCTTTCTCATTTCTCTGCCGCCCTCTCCTCTTTCTCATTTCCTTGCCGCCTCTACTAAACCTAATTCTCTTCCTCTTGAACTTGAAGCCCTAAATCTCTCATTCTTCTACGTTCTCTCATCTCTTCTAAGATCTCTCATCTCTTTCTCTCCTTCATTTGTCCTCAAAGAATCACAAGCCATAGTTTCCAGATCTGAAGCCTCTCAAAGAATTAGAAGCCAGAGTTTCCAGATCTGAAGCCAGAATTTCAAGATCTATTTTGATAATTTTGTTTGAGTGTTTATGTCGAACTGGTTTCTTTATTCTCAAATAGTTTCTTCTAGATCTGAGATTTTGTTGCCATACTTTCTAGATCTGAAGCCATTGTTTCCATATCTATATTTTTTAAAGTTTCTAGATCTATTTATTTTTCTAGATCTATATATTTTTATTTTTATTGAATGTTTATGTCGAACTTCTTCTCTTTTTTTGCAGTGCTTTCAATGATAGGCGAAGGAAAGCTTCTATCAAATGCTCATAGTGTTGAACATCGAACTAATGATGGAATAAACCTTAATGATCAATGATGGAATCATGGAGATCATTTATTTGAATGGCCTATGAAGTTTGTACTACATAATGGAGATATGTTAGAATTTTTTAAGTCTGTTGTAAACTTATGTTTTTGTTTGTTAAAAGTAATGAGCTCATATTTGTTTTTCTATTATTGATTTTTGTAAAAAAATTGAACAAATTTTCACTGCCCTTTAACAAAAATAGGCCAATCTCTAGAAACCGAATAACCGAACCGATTATTTCGGTTCGGTTTGAATTCGATTTTTTCTTAATTCGGTTCGGTTTCGGTTTTAAATTTTTTTAATTCTGTTTAATCGGTTTCCAAAAATTCGGTTCAGTTTGAACCGATTAAACCGAATGCTCACCCTAGGATTATATATTTTGAGAATTTGAAAGTATCGAATATTCGGATGACTTGATTTGGTGAAGTTGAAGCGTTCATGAATGGATAGTACTCGGACCATGCGAAATAAAAATGTTGTCGGATTGGATGATCAATAATATAAGAATTTTTATGACTCAGAAATTTATAGTAGGTGATCTTGCGATGTTGCGATGAGATAAATGTACGAATTGAGGACTAATAGGTTTGGAATTTAAAGAAAGTTAAGATCGACGAAATTATGATTAAAATGTTACGACTTGAAATTTGAATTCGACATTACGACTTGTTATCGGTAGATTATAACTTGTGATTTTGTAGTCGAGGTATATAAGTTGGATTAGTAGGTTTATCGAGCGAATTGAGAATTGCGAGTTCGAGAGTTGTGAGATGTGTCGTTGAACCATAGTGTGATCGAGGATGATCGTGAATGAATTTAACCTAGGAGGCTTTGCTGAAATGACTTCGACCCCTTGAAACGAATGTTGCATATACAAATAGAAAAAATCTATGCTCGATGTTTAGAAATCGGAGTTAGGCGAGCTTGGGTAGAAAATCTTGTACTATCGACTATGATTTGATCTTAGAAACGATTCATGACTTTGACTTAGCTTTATGAGTTAGCCTAGCGGTTAGAAAGACAGTCCCTGTGTCGAGAGATAGAATCGGTGAGATCGACCTAGTGCGAGTTGTCTAGGTAGCTAATAGAGCTGGGTAGCTAGTTAGAAGTGTTCTTGAAAATTTTGAGGATTGATAGGATTTGATATTGGTGTTTGGGTGATAGGGTGATTCAAATATGTGGAATCGGATTTTTATAACATGGAAGAAAGTTGACGCTTAAAGATAAACTTGTGTTTCGAAGAAGTCAAGTTAGTTCTTGAGGATGGAAATTGCACATGTTAGTTTTCTTCGGATTCTCTATCACGAGGCTTGGCTGAAATACATATATTTCGAGAACATCTTAAATATATGCACGATCCAACTCACGTTGTATGCTGAATTCAAATAAGACCAAAGGAGGATCGGGATGTGATAAGAAAATTTGTGAAATTGTATGCTCAAGAAAAATATCGATGAAGGATTGATCGGATGAATTATCATATGTTGATTGAACAAATCGAATTCGTTGGGTCGGATTTTGAGTATAGAAGAAAGTTGGTGATAGAAATTAAATTCTGTGTCAATGAAATCGAATGTGTTTTGAGGATTGAATGAAAGCAAAATTGGTCGGATTCGAAACGATATTATCATGATTAAGATTGTAGTCGGAAGAGTGTAATCGAGTTGTGCATAATAAGAGATTCAAATTTGATTGGTTGTGTTAAGGGTTCAAAAAATTTCGGAAGATAGTACGTAGACGATGCGAACGATAACTTCGGAAGATAGTAAAATTGGTTAGCGAGAATTGAGTATCGATACACGTGATTTTGATTGAGGTATAGATGCAGCCAGGTTTGAAAAGATTTGGTTGGGATTCTAACTTGAAGTCTTGAGGATTATCGAAAAATTTTTTAAAGGGGTAACACTAGATTTCGACTAATAGATGATAGGCAAACGACTTCGAAATATGTCTGGATTCGAAACGATTGAGGGATATCGCTTGGGTCGGTTCACCCTAGAACTAAGTTGTCCGTATGTGTGGCGAGTTATAAGTTAACCGTGTTTTGAGATGTAGCAGCGTATAGCACATTATGGAAAGAAACATGACTTGAGGATTGTGTTGCGAAATAGTCAGACTGATTGGGAGGATATAGTTGTTCGATGGAATTGACTAAAGGCGTGAGCACGACTCTGATTGATTAAACAAATAGGGAGCTGTGTTCGAGAGATTCTAAAGTATGCCAGGTGAGTTCGAGTTGATTACAAGTGATAGAGTTGATGAGTGTATACTCAGTAAGTTTCGAGGACGAAATTTTTCTGAATGGTGTATTATGTAGTATCCCGCCCCGCTCAGTTCTACCGGATGAATCGAAATGCAACGGCGTTTGGACTTGGCTATGCAACGGCTTGCTCGAAGTTCCGCTCGACCGAGACAACTCCTCGCTCAGGTGGGTGGCTTCGATGAACTTGTCTCAGCTTTGCCTTCACAATAAATGAATATTTTCAACTGCACTGAATAGGTACGCTTATAAGAGAGATGAACCCACATAGCTGAAGGAATGATCCTGCTCTGAGTCAAATTTTGTAGAACATAGAAGTATTAAACTTGATGCCTATATTGCACTTCACGTTGGATTTTCAAAGTTGGCACTCGATCTTTCGATCCTACAACTTGTTTGCGGAACCTTCAGGGAGAGTGCGACTCGGCTGAAGGGAGCGTCGTGTAGCGGGTATTGCGAAAAATGCAGTTCGAGTTTGCATCTTGTTTAAGCACGTACCGTCTTATCCAAATGGTCCAGGGATAGCTTGTCGTGCTAGTGACCTTTTATATAGTTTGAGTAGACTTGATAGCGGCGATCCGCGTGAATGCCTTGGATTGAATCAAGAAGTGTATGCACTACACGAATGAGTTAAGAAATGGGTACACGGTATGCATCACGAGTATGGAGCCTAAGATTTGGCTATAGCAGAAACACGTACTTTGGCACGAGATGTGGTGTCGTGTTTTGAGTTGTTGACACTAAGTTCACAAGTCTATGATTAACCATTTGCACGATGAAACGGGAGAAGGCCATAAGGTAAGTGTTGAGTAAATTATACTATGTTGCGAGGTACGGCCTCGATATTGTTACACGAATGAGTTTTATGGCACGACCACGATGTTGTAATACAAAATATGGCTTAGAGTCTGTCTTGAAACTGATCCTAGACAAGATTAGAAAGACCACAAAAGAATAAATTTGTACTCACTAATTGAACGCGTTGGTTTTGTATGGGTGGGCGAGATGCCCCCCACCAATACGGTTGTGTACTGACACCCCACCAGTTTGCATGCAGGTTACAGGTACTTGCTCGTTTTAAGGCAGAGCTCGCTTGGACGCACTGAGGCATGGAGTTCCTTGGCGTTTCGAGGCGTGCAACCGCGTGGAGTCTATACTTATACAGGACATAATGTATAGATATCGCCCATCGTGATCTTCTTCAATTGTAAGCCAAAAGACATTTTGTAATTGAGAGATGAGAAAGAGCCGAGTGAATGTAATCAAAGAGATAGTGAGCCTGAGCGATTGTAATCCTGGCTTCGAGCCGTTGTAACCTTTCATTTCGATATCAATAAAGAGATTCTTTTGTATAACTTATGTACATTCAACTTTTTTGCATTGGGACTTCTGTGCGACGACCATGTCGCTAGGCTGCTGTAATCGGCCATTTGATATTTGCCTTGCACGAGCGCAACTTAGGCTCGTGCGGCATCACGCCCAAGAGAGGACAATCGGTTTTGCGGAACCGGAACGTAACAGACAATGGTCGTGAATTCGACATCCCTTCGAATTTCGATAAATGCTTTATTGTATTCATTGGAAGGGTAAGAGTTACAAGTTTTGCTTTTGTTCTTGTGTATCTATTAGAGTTGTAGGGATACCTCGCATCTTTTGGTAAGGAATTGTGAGAAATGTAACTAGGTTATAGTGGATTTGTAGTTGGCTTGTCCCATGGTTTTATCCCAAGGATTTTTCATGTTAATACTTTGTTTTTGGGTTTTTTATTAAAAAAAATTCTTCCACATTGTTGATTGTTGGTTGGTGGATTCCTACCCATCATAAGCTTACCTTCATATCCCAAGAAGTATTAACTCCATGGGAAGAGTA
This sequence comes from Iris pallida, assembly GCA_029216955.1. Classification (NCBI taxonomy): domain Eukaryota; kingdom Viridiplantae; phylum Streptophyta; class Magnoliopsida; order Asparagales; family Iridaceae; genus Iris; species Iris pallida. Next base: position 4,704,075 of record JANAVB010012599.1, on the reverse strand, counting down.
ACCATGCAACCATGCATGAAACACTAATTACTTGGACTTAACCACATTCACTCATAAGGAGTGAGATTACCAATAGGGTGTACGCATCATTAAGTACAACACAAGTGCCTTAGCTTGCAATGGTCAGGACACAGCTTGATGTTCAGCTTAAGGGGCATAGGTGGTGTTCAGGTCTCGGTCGACCTGGCATCTCCTATGTCGTGCATATTGTCAACTAGTTTATTTCGGCTCCCAACAACACTCATTAGACAACTCTTTTTTGCATTCTTCATTAACTATGAAACACCATCACTAGATCGCTCTTATCTTCTGCCTCTTCCTCCTTGAACCTTCATGTCTATACTGACGATGATTGGGCTAGTAATGTTAGTGTTACTAATCATCTAAGGCTCACACTCAATAGCAACACTCATTTCTTATCACCTATCTCCCGTTGGTTGAGCCATTGTAAGTTTAAGAGGGGTGTTAAGTATAGCCCAAGATACCCTTGTATAGCTTCTCCTAGCTCTTTTGTCTGTTATGTTCTTTTAGTCCCATGTTGCAAAAGATGGATTGCCTTATATTAATCTGTTCTATAAATACCCCCTTTGATCCAAATCAATGAGCCAAGCAGTTAACACTTTCACAAATTCTAACACAAAAGAGCCAAACACTTGGTCAATCAAACGCTCATCCCATATCTGATGTGAGAATAAACCTTGGATTTCAAATGTAAAGAACTCGTTCAACATGAAAATGCAAAAGTATTTCATGAAAATATATTCTCCAAATATACTTTATGGAAATGAAGAAGAATAGTAGTAGAAGCATCACGAAGTGTTTAAGCATTCTCCAAATATACTTTTGAATTTGAGGTCTTATGTCTCCTGTGTACAGCCGAATAGTAGTATAAGAACCAAGCGGAGGTCGGGGCGTGAAATTTGTATAAGAGCTAATTGTTAATCATGTTTAAATATGGTGAGGTTGCGCCATTTGCACAGACTGCGACGAGGGCGACACGTTTTTATGTGGAGGAAACTATGAAACCCCAAGATTTAGTCTCACACCGAATATACGATGAGAGTTTGATTGGTTTGAATTTAAGTTCTTAGATCTTATTTGTACATCTGAATTAACTATGGCCTAGTAGATCATGTGTGACTCATGTATGGGTCATGTCCTGGTGGACCCGTAGGCCGGACGTGACAATATTTACTATGAATGGAATTTGGATGGAATCTCCTAGATCTCATCTTTTTTTCTCAAATAAAAATGTGTATGTAAATTTATAATAAAAACATCACAACAAATTACTTCAAACAATCGGCAAAACTATTTTGACATAAATTGGAACAACATATACATTATTTGTTCCATTTTATAGTATAATAGTCAATTATAGTTAATAATATGGAGACTTGAAGTATTCTAGAAGCATCACGAAGTGTTTAAGCATTTGTAACTCTAACATGCCAAGAAAAGGAGAATTCAAAGTGTCCAGGTAACTAAGCCTCTATATTTTTTATATGACAGGGAACTTTGAAAATGTTAGGTAGTACTCCATGTGCACCACTGGTTGCCACGTGCTACACAAATTCCTCCATACCTTTGCCTAACCAAAACGGAAAGTACAAAATTGTATTTAGTTTTCTATTGTCACCTAACATTACAATATGGAACACTTATTTTCTTTGGCATGAGAATTTGATGGGCTATGATTGGCTACTTTCAGTATTCTAGCGCCAAGAATAAGTTGTCACCGATGATCATTTTCACCGTAGAAAAAGAATCGAAAAGACAACTGAAGATGTCATTATTGGGAGACCATATATTCATATTTCCATATTTTTCATGTTTGCTTTAATATTGAATGTAAAGAATATAAAGATGTAAGATATGTTAAGTAACTGATTTTAGACGGCACCCATGTAGAGACAATTTGATTCCGTGGTCAGAAGTAGTGGGCAATTTGCTTAACTGTTAAATATATTTTGGCAAAGTCAAAACTTTTTTCTTGATCATGCCTTGTTCCAGAATATGATTTCATTCAGTTCACTTTAGCTCCATTTGTTTTCCTGCAGTTCCTTTAAGCACTATGTGTATTTAAAAAAGGACTACAGGAATGTAAGTGTGGGCAATCAAAAAGGAAAACAAAGAAAAAGAATTATGTGGTAATTAGCTAATACCTCGGTGTCCACCTTCCGCTTTTCTTCCAAGTCAGCTTTGTTAGCCGCCAATGCCATAACCAAACATGGATTCCCTATAACACATTTAAAAGATGTAGTCATAAAATAAGAATAATTGTTAAACATAAGCAGGTATGCAGTTGTATAATTTGGAAGACATATACATTTGAACGACAAAGCATAGGCTAAAAAAGTAAATAGCATGTGGCATGCCTAAACTATCATCCCTCTGAATACTAGTAATCATGCTACTAAAAGGATTCTTCCACTAATATGTTGAGTGGACTTATTTTCTCAAGAACTACTTGAGATACCTCGGAAACTCACTACACTCTCACTCTATATAACTCAAGATTCATTGGGCTCTCTCACTCAGTTACCTCTTTGCTTGCTTACTTTCCAGATGAGAGGCTATGCTGCTGTTGTTAGGTGATGATACAAGTGTATAGATGCATCTACAGGACAGGACTATGGGAGAAGGAAATAGGATAGAGAGAGATCTAAAGATTTAAAGGATCCCATGAGGATAAAGTTCTAGACAGATGGGTAGATTGAAGAAATATCCAGAAGGGTGAGCAATCACAAAGGACTCAGCTTTGATCCTCACCAAATTCTAGAGAAGACTTCTTGAATTTGGTCAGAACTTTGATCCTTACCAAATTCTAAAGAAGATTTCTTGAAGTTTGTTAGCCATAATTGGTTGGGGCAGATCGGCCCAATCTCCTGTACATCCTGATTTAGTTGGGTTTTGCTTGCAAAAAACAAGTTGGTGAAATCTGTCCTTTCTTCTCTATCAGCCTTGATTTGGTAAATAATTCATGTTCTATGCCCCAGGAACCCATAATTGATGTCGATAATATAGTTGCATATCTTTCTTTAAAACTAGAGCAAAGAAATGTAAAGTCATATTTGATAGTAGATGAAGAAATTTTATGAACTGCAAGTTCCAAGATTTTCCCAATACATCAAGGAATTTCAACATTAAATTGGTGTTATCTACAAGGTAGTCAAAGGGCAAGGCACACTCGAGGCACAAAAGGTCTATATCGTCTAAGGCGCAATGCGCAATTAGGACACGCCCGAGCAAAACGAGGCGCAAATATTAAAAATAATAAAAATACACATAGATAAATAAATAAATTAGTAATATAAGAAATAAAACCAAATAACATAGTAAAATCAACAAAAATACGTTAAAAATATAACCAAGTGAACTAGCAGAGCAACAGTAGCAGTCAACATAACTAACAAGAGTTTGTATTATTCCAACCATGCTTTTAGTAAATTTTAGTTTTCCAATTCAGTTGTAACCAACTACTTGTATGAGGTAAGAATTATCTCAATGCCTCAAAGTTTTTTCTATAAATAAATAAAACATAATGCGCGCTTAGGCGCGCCTTTTCTTAGTTGCATCTTGCATAAAGACGCACTTAAGGCACGCTTGGAGAAAGGCGCCTAGTCTAGTGAGGTGTGAGGTGCAGCTGTTGCGCCTTTCTACAAGGCGTGCCTTAGGCTCGCCCGAGGCACGCCTTTAACTACCATGGTTATCTAACATATTTATTAGGAGAAGCTTCTAAAAACACGAACAATCAATCAGATCGCAGTGGAATAGAGAAACAAATCAACCACAATCAATCACAAGCACAATACTGAAATTTACGTAGAAAACACCAAGATGGAAAAAAACTACGGGAGAGAGAACTATCTTAATAATAATCAAGAGGTACAAGTTGGAGAAATATCACCAAGGTTCTCTTAGTTGTAGAACCGCAAACTCCAAGAAGAAAGCCGAATCACCTTCAAGTTCTCAAACACTCACACTTTGCAGATATTGTTGACGGTGTTTTAACCTATCTTCCAACCCTCTCTTTATAGGGTGTGGGAGAGAAGATAGATCCTTGATTTCGAAACAACCAAATAAAAATCACATAACCTCTCAACCAAAATATCCTTATCCTTGAGATAGGAATAAATGAGAAAGTTGCAACTTCTTGTTGACTTGAGGAACATTCAAAACAGAATTTGAGTCAATCCAACAATATTTATTGTTAAATGTTTATAGACTTATTACCGTTAGTTGTTTAATTCAGTGTACAGTAAATAAACAATTTAATTGTACAAAAGAAGAGATCAGTCAACTGTAAATGCTTCATAGTGGATATTTTCCAAAATACAGTGAACAGACAAGAAGCAGAGGCCGCAAAGAAGTATGCAGTAGGAAGAAAATCTTTTACAACTCTTTTTCTTTATTGCAATGGCACTCAAAGTCTCAAACACTCACTACACTTCTCACACTGTACAGCTCATGATTCAATGGGCTCTCACTTATTGCCACTTACTCTTTGCTTGGTTGCTTCTTCGCTTGCTTTCCACATAAGGGGACTTCACCCCTATTTATAACATAGTTCACAGTATCGGCCAATACCAATACGTATTGGTTGTTTTGTATCAGTTTTGACATCCCCCAATCCAATACCTACCATCATCTATACTAGCCGATACCGACATCGGGTTCTCTTTTCCTAGTTTTCGGCAGACAATAATGGAACGAAAAAGAGGAAAGTATGGAAAACCAGTGTCTACGTAACAATTTGGTTGTGCCGAAGACAACATTATAGTGTGTCAGTATGATTTCTTATCACATATTGCAACAATTATCATTTGTTGAAGTTGTATATCGACAAATTCAAAAGATCCCTCCATATTAATATTAATTTCACTCAAAACTGTTTATTGTGATTGTACTATGTCTAAAGGCAAGTAAATAAGAACCAGTATCTCTTGCGAGTGAACGATTCAACAATGTCAAATATTCAACAATGTTGAATATCATTCAATTTAAAAGTAAATGAGAAACAATTAACAATATATAAAATTATGTTTAAACATTAGCTTTTTAAAATACTTTTTATCAATTATGGCTTCCTGAAATGAAGAACTCGATACTCCGATCCGAAACTGCCGAAACCAATACTCATAGGAAGGATGGGTTTGAAACAGATTCTGATACCTTGTGAACCTTGATTTATAGATGATTAGGGATGGGTTTAGATGTATCTAGAAGACTGATTACAGAAAAGATAAGAAAGAGAGGTAGAGAACTCTAAAGAACGTCATGAGAAGAAATTTTCAAGAGGGGGGGTGAAAAAGGTGGACAAATATCTGGAAGAGACAGGAAAATGATGAAGAATATTCTAGCATATTGCAAAGTGCATGGAGGATACTTTAGAGAGATGAAGCGATGATTCTTGAAAAATCTACAAAGACTAAGGATGTTACCATAATTCTGGAGTAGGTGTTGCAAGTTTAACAATGCAGGACAAGTCTATAGGGATGGCCTAATGGGTTGAATCCGAAATAGACAGTCTGATACTTTACGGAAGCTTCAATATGAAGAATAACAAATCTATCACAAAATTATCCTAACAAATAATCAGAATTATCAAATTGAAAACAAGACAAGGTTTAAGTTTACAAAAGGGAACAAAGTTGTCCTACACAATTAAGAAGATCCACTACATACAATCTGTAGTGATGAGGCTTGGTTCCGTTTCTACTTTCACATGAAGGATGGTTTGGTCTATAGTTGCCTGTTTTGTTCAGAAATCAAGAGGGCCGGCCTCCTGCCTTGTATGCTACAGTGGGACCCAACTGCTTGGGTGTGTCTCTATTCCCGAACAACAAGAAGGGAACTGCATGAGTAACTTGGGCTGGGCATGGCTGGTTGCACATGTCTGGAGATCTTAGGGCTCCAACTTCATGAGAAATAAGAGAGGTAGAAGATGACAGAGGAAGAATTTGACAAGTATATCTAACGTTTTTGACAAACATACATATATAATTCTGCTATACTCTTCAATGCAATAAAAGCAAGCCTTACAAGCCTCAGCCATCAAATAATACTAGTCCTAACAGAAGAAAAGTTAATTAATACATTACTCAATATAGTTAATCCTAAAAACGTAAATAAATAGTCAATCGCACCCATGCCATACCATACTGATGCACCCAAATAAATACTCAATAGTCTCAAATCACAAAATCGGTCCAAACAGGACCCAATCTCCACTCAAACTCAAATCAGACGCAGATAGGAACTGGTCCTCCATCACTTCATATAGAGGACAAACTTTTCTTTGCATTTTATCATTAATTTTTTCAAGATGAATTTATGTTGCATTTGAGTAAAACATCTCTCTCCCTGTACATCCTAAGTAAATATCAAATTTGAGAACACTGAAAAGAAATCTTTTCCAGCATTTATTTCATACCTTCCTTGGGATGTTTTATTGTGTAATTATATTTTTAATTTTGGTTCTTTAAAGTTCCTGAAAGTAGAACCATTTTTAGCTCAATATGCCAATGGCAGTTGTTGCTACTGGATATTTAAAGGATATAAGTACTCCGCCTAGCCCTTTTGCTTATGTAAATCTAAGGAGACTAACTGAAGTATTGGTTGCATTTAAAGAGTCATAAATTTACTTTTGCCTCTCATAACTACAGCATAATAAGTAACACAATCATGAAAAATGATAAAAGCTGAACTCTGACAAAATGCCCAACAAATCTGTCAATTTAGCATAGATACCACAGTTCGCGGTCTGGTTAATACCGATACAGTATGGCCGATACGTATCGGTTTTGGCATGTCCCAATCCGATATCGACTCCTACTGATACCAACATTAGGGGTCTCTTTCCCAGTCAATTTGGTAGAGTAAAAGAAAATAGTGTCAACACAATGATTCAGTTGTGACAATGTTATATATCTATAAATTCACAACATCCATATTACTATTATTCACAACAGTCAATAACTGTAACCAGTATTTGTCAAATTTTTATATTTATAAATTCACAACATTCATTCATATTACTATTGTTCCATTGAAAATTATTTATTGTGGTTCCACTACATCTAAAGACAAGTAAATAAACAATAGTATCTATTGCAAATAGAATATTATTCTGTTTAATAATATATAAAATTATGTCTACAAAATATTTTCTAGATTTTTAAAATACTTTTATCATATTTGTCTTTCCAAAATGAAGAACCTGATACTTCAAACAAAAACTGCCGAAACCAACGATAGTGATACTCATAAGAAGCGTCTGAAACTTACCAATATTGCAAACCTTGCTAGAACATGTCCCTCAGTACACTGTAGACACATATACCAATATTGCAAACCTTGATACATACATGTCCCCTGGTACACTATAGACACATATACTCCTTCCCTCCCTTTTTATCGATCATCATCATCATCATCCAAGGCTTCTTCCATCAGAATGGGGTCGAGTGTGGAGCATAAGAAAGCTCTATACAAGATTTTACATTTTATGACCGATGGACGACCCAGCATCAACCCTCTATGTTGGTGTCAGATTCCTACCCAAGGTAACAATGAGCATGAGAGACATGTCATAAAGCCCGGGTGGCCAGTTCAAGTAGGTAGACTTACCTCTTGGATTGCAATTTAAGTTCATGCAACCAAGGAGGACCCTCAAATTCTCCTAGACTATGGAGCATCTAGATGATCTAGAGTCTAGACGAAGATGTAAGATGATATAATTTGCTATAGAGAATTGCATTCATCTCTGTGACACATTGAATGACAATCCCAAACCTCCTTTTACCAATAAACGTGTATAAATAAAATGAAATGAGATGGTCATATGCTATCAATGGAAAATAAGATATGATTACAAAAGAAGTCACAAGGATAAATACTTTGGGATCTATGGAGTTCTTACTTTCAAGAATTTCTAGTTCATGATTCTTTATGTCGATTGGCAAGGTGTGTTTCTAATAATTTTCAAGTGCTCTAATGTTAGTTCCCCTATATAAGATTTCCTATGCCACACGCTACATATATAAGATACCAACTAGCAGTGTTCTAAATGGCGCCCGCCTAGGCCGCCTAGGCGGCGCCTAGGCGGTAGGCGGTCCCTCTCCGCACCGCTTTGCTGTAGGCGGTGGAGTAGGCGGCCAATGGAGGTTGGCGGCATAGGCGGAGGTGAGGCAGCGTAGGCGAGCGCCTAGGCGGAGAAATACTTTACAAAATATTTTGGCCAAAAAGGTTTTTTTTAAACATTATGGGCCTAACACTAAAACTTTATAAATTTTCGTTCTACAACTTAGTTATGCATGGAACACCCTTAAAATATGCATATTATGCAAAAAACAGTGGTAAAATAGTAAAAAATGTTCAAAATGTATCAACCGCCTAGGCGGCGCCTAGGCACCACCTAGGCGGCCTAGGCGGTAGGCGGACTCTCTCCGCCGCGCACCCGCCTACCGCCGTTTATAACCTTGCCAACTAGTAGAATGTTTCATGAAATCCATGCCAATGCCATAAGATTTAACAAGTTTCAAAAGGTTTCAAATCATCAACTCACCTTGCCTTTGCAGTTCTTGTACCCATTTCTTTGCTCGTGTAAACGAATCCTGGAGACAGAGAACAGTTTATATTTCATATAAGAAAAGGGCACTCACAACGACTATATGATTATGTAGATGAATCATATATTACTTTATAAGAACAACAAAGTGGATACCCTGCTTCATAAATGAAAGCATAAGCAAAAGTACCTTTATATTACAGTTAGGTCAAACTAGCTCCCACATGGAAGGATCACAAGGCATTATAGAACCAATGGATTAGAGATACTACACCCTTAGAATCTTCATTCCCTCATATCTTTTAAAAATAAACAAAGAGAACAAATGGAGACAAAACCATTTTTCTTATTGTTGGACTGATACTTGACAAAGTGAAACATGCTTGTAGATGAGGCATCTGCTTGATGGGATAGAAGAAAACATCAAAAAGGATGATATACTAGACTGTTGACAGAAAAGATGAGAGTGTTTTACAGATGACAGTGCTGAGTCTGCAGTTATCTAGATCCAGAATTAAAATAAAAAAAGTTAAGAACCAAGAGAATCTATATGGAAAGAAGACAAAAATGATAGTGCTTATATGCGAGAAGACTAACAAGGGGCTAACCCATAAGTGTCAATCAAATTTGTCCAAGATCAAGAAGAGGAGTGACGAATTACCAAAATGAAATTATGTAGTCAGAAAGAGAAGTCAGCGCACACTTGCACTAATTCTAAAGACAGCCTTATAGAGAAAATATCACGGCACGCCTTGATATGTTGTCAGTATGAGCAATACCTTGATAAACCAATTGGGCATGGTTATTGAAATTACTTCAGTTAGAGTATTAAAACAAAATTGCTTAATGGAATGAAATTTAAGAGACTAAGATGTTTCCACCATTTAATCTAAGTTACCTTAACACCCCTAATTTCATCCACAGTTCTTCTACCAAGTCACATGGTAAATCGCATGGTAAGTTTTGTTGGAACTAATATTTTGACTCAACCCTCGTCACAACTTTGTAGTTGTTGTGTGATAATGTCTCTAACATGGTATCAAAGCAACTCATGTTCAAATAGAATAGGGCAGAATAGGGCAGCTTGCTCTGACCATTCTCCTCTCTGATGTCCATTTTAATTGGATTTTAAAATAAAAATTATACCGCTTAGCGAATCGAACTCTCGGTCCATATAATGTGCATTCAACTTGCAGGGGCGTGTTGGAATTAATATAAATATTTAACCCTCATCCATGTCCACAAGTAATGTAGGATGACTTCAAAATCCTATTCAGAACCGGATTGCACTATACAGCTATCGTAGAATAGCCATACCAACATGCACAAATGTTTGTTTTCGATGCACCACTACAATTTGGATACTAACTTTGAGTTCTACAACTTTCATGTTCTAAGTCATATTCGGATTATGAAGTTTAGTTGGTCATATATATTGTTTAAGTCAGAACTGGAGTTCCGGATGGTTTTATGGAAGTTAGGATTTGAGTAAGATTCATGGTCAAGCCTTATCAAATCTTTAGGATATTTACTGACTAAATAAGTCTAGGTTTGGTCCAGACTTTGGTCTTGTCATATGTGTCATTTTATTGTTTTAGGACTAAATAAGGGTTATTGTTTCCATTTCTCCAAGGTTGTAAGCCTATATTAGTGTAATGGTTCGACATACAATTTTAATCAATACAACTCTTTGAGAATACACTTTAAACTTTTTCAACCGGTGAATTCAAATAGTTTATTGATTTAAAACTGTTGAGATTTTAAGTGATTGATTAGTATTGGAATAGAGACTACATATATATAGGAGAGGCTAGCCTCCTCTCCTATCATTCTAGGCAATGTGGGACTAAAGCCCAATAACACTTAACACATATATCAACACTCCCCCTCAAGATGGGCGAAAGATATTCACTAAACCCATCTTGTCACATCCTCTCATCATGCTGATAGAACTAAGCCCCTTTGTCAGTCCGTCTGCTACCTGATCTTTGGTTGGAACGTAGCCCAGTTCTAGTACTCCTTTCTCCAGCTTTTCTTTGATGAAGAATATGTCAATCTCGATATGCTTGGTCCTGTCATGCTGCACTGGATTGTTGGCAATACTAATAGCTGACTGGTTGTCACACCATAGCTTCATCTTGGCTCCCTGGTCCAGCTTTAGCTCCGTCAGCATATTCTTCAACCACAATAGTTTTGTGACTCCCAAGGCCATAGCTCTATACTCTGCTTCAGCTGTTGATCTGGCCACCACTGACTGCTTCTTACTCCTCCAAGAGACCAAGTTGCCTCCTACAAATATGCAGTAGCCCGATGTGGATCTCCTGTCGTCAGCACAGCTAGCCCAGTCAGAATCACAATAGCCCTCGATGCTTACATGATTATTTCTTCTGAAGATCAGTCCCTTCCCGGGAGCTCCCTTCAAGTACCTCAGAATCTGGTATACTGCGTCCATGTGACCCTTCCGAGGGTCATACATGTAGCGGCTCACTACACTGACCGCAAAGCTGATATCAGGTCGAGTGTGGCTCAAGTAGATCAACTTGCCCACCAATCTCTGATATCTATCTCGGTCAACTGGTTCTCCAGTTTCAGCATCCAGTTTAAACTTCTGGTCTATCGGTGTCGTAGCTGGTTTGCATCCCATCATCCCCGTTTTCGTAAGCAGGTCCAGTGCGTACTTCCTTTGAGAAAGAACGATTCCCTCATTATCTCGAACAATCTCAATCCCAAGGAAGTATCGAAGAGGGCCAAGATCCTTTACCTCGAACTCCTTGCCAAGCTTTCCTTTGAGTTGGGCGATCTCCTGCTCATCATCGCCTGTGATAATCATATCATCTACATATACCGCAAGCATGGTGATGTGGCCTCCACTTCGTCTGAAGAAGACAGTGTGATCAGCATTGATCTGCCGATATCCCATCCCTATCGTTGCTCTCCTGAACCTGTCAAACCATGCTTGAGGAGACTGTTTCAGTCCATAGAGGGACTTCTTCAGTCTGCAGACCTTGCATTCTGTCTGTTTGGTGCCGAATCCTGGTGGTATCTCCATGTACACCTCCTCCACTAGATCCCCATGAAGAAATGCATTCTTCACATCCAGTTGGTGTAGCTTCCACCCTCCATTGGCTGCCAGGGAGATCAAGGTCCTGACAGTGCTCATCTTTGCCACTGGTGCAAAGGTCTCGTCATAGTCGATGCCGTACGTCTGACTGTATCCTTTTGCCACCAGTCGAGCTTTATAGCGCTCAACCTGTCCATCTGGGTTCTGCTTCACAGTAAAAACCCATTTGCATCCCACTGTTCTTTTTCCTTCTGGCAGTCTCACCAGCTCCCAAGTGTGATTCTTCTCAAGAGCTCCCAACTCCTCATGCATTGCCGCTTTCCACTTTGGATCGTTCTTGGCAACCTGTCAATTGTTAGGTACAGTAATACTATCCAAAGATGCTATAAATGCTCCATGAGAAGAAGAGATATGATCATAAGAAACAAACTTAGCAAGATCCCAACCATATCTGTCCGGAGGATTTTCTGCATTACTGCGAGTAGTCCTTCGTGTAGGTAGTGGTATGGGAGAAGTAGGAGGGATGATATCACCTGAGGAGGGTGGTGGTGTAGATGAGGAGGATGGTGGTGTCTCAGGAGTTGGGACAGACGCATGCAAGGGACTTAGCACTGGCACTGTAGGTACTGGTCCTGCAGTTTGCTTCTCTCTCCTGCTGTAGGTGAGTAACTCCCCATGAGCCGTAGGCCTGATACTTCTTATCTCCTCCCCCTGTTCTGCTTCACCTTCATGTTTCTCCTCAACCGTGCCTCTATGCCATACTTCTAGATCGGTTACCACCAAGTTCTCCATCTCCCCCTCTCGCCTTATACTGGTAGTATTAGGCATGTTGTGCGAAGTTCCCTCCTGACGGTAATATGGCTCATGCTCTCGGAAGTGGACATCCATACTAACGAACTTCTTCTTCTCTACTGGACTCCAACACACATATCCCTTCTGAGTCGCTGAGTAGCCCACGAAGATACACTTAACTGCTCTGGGGTCAAGTTTCCCAACTGATGGTCTGTTGTCTTTCACAAAGCACACAACCCGAACACCTTTAGTGGGAGTATCCCACTATTATTACCTTGTAATACTTCGCATGGGGACTTCCATCCCAGGACTTTTGAAGGCATCCTGTTGATAAGTTGAGCTGCTGTCAATACTGCATGTCCCCATAGATTTTGTGGGACATTCATGTCGATCATCATACTTCTTGCGGTCTCTAGAAGGTGTCGGTTCTTCCTTTCTGCTACTCCATTTTGTGTTGGTGTGTATGCACAGCTGGTCTGGTGCTGTATTCCGTGTGCTGACAGGTACTCTGCAAGTGTCATGTTGGTGTACTCTGTTCCATTGTCAGACCTTAGTACCTTCACTACTGCATTGTACTGAGTCTGGACATGTTTATGGAAGTCCCGAAAGCAAGCAAATACTTCACTCTTATTTTTCATTAAATACAGCCAGAAGACACGAGATGCACAATCAATAAAGGAGACAAAGTACTTATATCCATTCATAGTGTTAGTAGCACATGGACCCCAAACATCAGAATGTACTACCTCAAAAACAAGAGAACTCTTATGACCAGTACCAACATCGCATGCATCATATACTAATTTCTGTTTATTTGATTTTGCATACATCTCTGGATACAACTTACTTAGAGTATCAAAAGAAGAATGTCTCATCCTCCTATGATGAAGTATCAAAGTATCTTCAGTCCTCTGCTGCAGCTCTCCCATTCCAGTCTTCTCTGCCATAGATATCAATGCTGAGTCCAGTCCTTCCCGATCTAGGTACCACAGTCCCTCATGCCAGGTGCCAGTCCCAAGTCTTCGTCCCGTCCCTTTCTCCTGGAAAATCACCTTAGGAATATCAAAAGAAACAGTGCATTTTAGTTGGAGAATTATAGAACTAATAGACAAGAGACTGACTGGAAAAGATGGAGCATGTAACACATTGAATAATCTTACTGAACCTGTATAATTAACAGTACCCTTACCGACCACTGGTTGGAAAGTGCCATCTGCAGTCAGAATGGTGTCTGCTGGTGCTAGGTGAGTGTATGAAGAAAACTCACTAGCGTTTCCGGTCACATGCCGAGATGCTCCTGAGTCGATAATCCAGTCTGACGTTTTAAGGAAAGACATAGATGCAAGAGCGAGTGACTCGTCAGTACCTTCTGATGGGTGAGCATACATAGTGGCGTTGCCTCCGAAGAATGGGGTGGATGTCTCCTCTGCTCCGCTTCTCCTGTCTCCTTCGGTCGACGCTCTCTGCTTTCTCTCCAGCAGGTCCAGCAGTGCCTGATCCTCCTCAGTAAATGTGCCACCAGCTCCTCCATTCCCTTCTGCCACCAGCAAGTTTGTCCGATATCCTCCTCGGCAGCCTCGTCGACCTCCTCGACCACGTCCACGTCCAATATATTCTCGTCCTCGTCCACCACCTGAGTCTCCCTCCTTAGGTGGTTGGTACAAGCATATCGATGATGGTCCATCTCCCCGCAGTTGTAGCACTGCCGATTGTGTTGCCAGAGCACTCCCTTGGATCCTGTGTCGCCCGAGCTAGCAGCTGCTAGTGCTGACTTTGCTTCGGAGGGACCACCTGTCCCTGTCTGTAGTCTGATCCGCGTCTCCTCCTGGATCATGGCTGAGATAGCCTCCTCAAGACTAGGGATCTCTGGTTGGGCGAGAAGTAAGGTTGTCCTCTGTGCAAATGCGACAGTCAGCCCTTTGAGGAATTTCATCGTCCTCTCCTGCAGACACACATGTCTCTCCTTGCACTTCGGATCCCCGCAGCTTGTCCGTTTCGAGGAGTGATCATAATCCAGCCAGAGATGCTCCAACTCCGTAGCGTACTCCTACACCGTCTTCTCCCCTTGTACGGTGTCATCGATCTTCCCTTTTATCTGGAAGATCCGTAGGTTATTTTCCACGCCATCATAGGTTCTCCTCAACTTCTCCCATACGTCTTTCACCATCTCAATGCCATCTACTGTGGAAGCAATAGACTGGACTAAGGAATTGAGAAGCCAGATGTAAATCACCATATGAGTGGATTTTCACTCGTCGCGTCCTGTCGAGCCCTCTTCCGGCTCTGTCTTCTCGTCCGTCAAGAATTCCTCCAGGCTCTTTCCTGAAAGGGTTCTTCTCACCCGCCGTGACCAACTCAGATAGGTGGCTGGTCCATCCAACTTCAGATCGATGGAGGGTAGTTCCAACTTTGGCGGCGCTCGTGTCGTACTATCACCAGCCGACACCTTTATCAACTTCATCAACGTCGCCACATCGTCAGCATCCAGCTTCTTGAGGATCGCCTCCATCGATGCTCCTTCTCGATCACGTCACACTTGCTCCACGACTCACGCTTGTCCTCGTCGTCCTCTCCTAAATCCGAATATGTTTGGTTTCATCGGATCTAGGCATCATCGGCATCTCCTTGAGAATCTCATATGAGATAAATCTTCAAGAACGATTTTAGGTTTTCCTACACTGTAGGTGTCACAGATGAAATAAATCTCAAGTTTAGGCTTACCTACACCGTAGGTGCCACAGATGAGATAAATCTCAAGTTTAGGCTTACTTACACAGTAGGAGCCCTAAAAGTGGTGTGCACGGAGGCACCCACGGCAGCAGTAGCGGTAGCAGCAGCGGCACAGCCGCAGCGGCAGCGGCTCAGCGGCGGCTGCAGCGGCAGAGGGAGCAGCGGCGCAGTAGCTGCAACGGCATCGACAGCGTGGGGAGGGGAAAAAGGAAGGGCGAGTTAGGGGTAGGGTTTGTGTGGAAAAGGTGGCTCTGACGGTATTCTAAGCAAGTTTAGCTCTGATACTATGTTGAGATTTTAAGTGATTGATTAGTATTGGAATAGAGACTACATATATATAGGAGAGGCTAGCCTCCTCTCCTATCATTCTAGGCAATGTGGGACTAAAGCCCAATAACACTTAACACATATATCAACAAAAACCCGTGAATCTGGATATTCGTTCATGAATTTGAGAAAATCCTTAGGCGACGTTTTGACAGTGTCCATTATTCCTTTCGGCTTCATTTCGAACATGTCATACCTCTTTTTCTGCTTCCTCTATCAATTTGTAGAGCTTACCCACCCCACATCAACTCTAGGTTTAGTGAGTATTAAGGGTTAAATAGTTAAATTATTCTAACACGTCTTAACAGGTCGAATGTCCATTTTGAATTGAGGTCGGATTTACACAGCAGTATATATTTTTGTTCTGCTTAAAATATGTACCAGAGATTTGACTTGGGTTGCTGGAATACCATGATAAAGACCGTGCCCATGTTGGATGTGACTCGTGTATGCACGGGGAGCTGCAAGCGACGCCCACAGATTTGGAGAAGCTCAAAAGAAGAAGAAAACAGACAAATTCTGATGAGTATCAACAAAAAGGCAGTCAATATACTTAGAAGCACATTTTTGGTCCAACAAGTTTTAGCCAAAAAAATTGGTCACATAAGCATGCCAACAATATACCAGC
Source organism: Iris pallida (assembly GCA_029216955.1). Taxonomy (NCBI): domain Eukaryota; kingdom Viridiplantae; phylum Streptophyta; class Magnoliopsida; order Asparagales; family Iridaceae; genus Iris; species Iris pallida. The sequence goes on along the minus strand of JANAVB010012599.1, from coordinate 4,687,965 downwards.
GACATGTCGTCGGGTCGGAACTAGTTCAAAAGACGTTCTCGGTTCAATGTTTCAGATTGCTGCTGGACCTAGGCTAAGTTATAGGAGGTATTTAATGCCTCCATCAGCCCACTTTGTCGGTGAGAAGTGCTTGAGGCCATTTATTACTAAAAGCTAGGATTTTCTAGGATTTTGCTAGAGAGTCATTAAAGGAGTATTTAAAGAAAAGAAAAGAGAGCTTGTCAAAAATCTCGCTAAGGAGAGGGTTGCGGTTGCAGTTTGCTTTATACTCATTTTTCTTATGTTCTCTTATTGATTCAATAAAGATTTCTCATGTTACCCCGTGAAGTAAGTCGATGTTGACCAAGCAATATTTTGTGTGCTTTGTGTTTATTGTTTGGTTATTTATGCTTTGTTATTCTAGCCATTATAAGGATATTGTCATGTTCTCACTTCCACGTGTTGGACAACAATTGATATCAGAGTTATGAGAACTGTAGGGATTTTAAACTCCTAAATTCGGTTCAACGATACGTTACGACATTGATTCTCTCCCTATCTTCCTAGATTTGGGTCAAATATAGGTGACAACATTGGTTTTCTCCCTATCTTCCTAGATTGGGTTTCTTGAAATCGTTTGTCATTAAGGTCCGAGGGATTATTCGAATTTTCGGAATGACAAGTAACAAAGTAAATAGCAGAAAGTTCGAGGTAGAGAAATTTATGTAAAAGAGAACTTCTCTTTGTATCAGAGAAGGATTAAGGCTCTACTTGTCAAAGAGAGAGTATTTAAGGTCGTCGCGGGGTAGGATAAAAGACCTTTGGATATAATAGAGAATTCATGGGAAGACATGAATCATAGTGTACAGAGCACAACTGAACTTTGTCTGGTGGACGAGGTTATGTACAATGTCACTGAAGAAACTTTTGCATCTGATTTTTCGTTAAAGCTCGATAGCTTGTATATGATAAAGTTATTGTCTAACAAGCTACACCTCAAGAAGCAATTTACAGTTTAAGTATGTAGGAAGGGACCAGATTTTTAGCCATCTTAGCAACTTCAACAAGATAGTAAGCGATCCTCAATGTCTCGAAGAAAAGTTAGAAGATGAGGGAAAGACACTTTTACTCCTTTTCTTCGCCTAAGGGATCGTATGATCATTTGGTGACAACAATTATATATAGGAAAGAAACTCTCGAGATGAAGATGGAAGAGGTGACTACTACTCTTCTTAATAATGAGATTATAAAGAGGTCAAATCCAATCGATGAGTTATCCAGATTGTTTGCTAATGAAAGGGGAAGGTCAAAGTGCAAGGATGGAGAAAAAAGTAGCGAAGGAAAGTCCAAATCATCCGGAAATAAGAACGATGCATGTTTCTTTTGCAAGTAGTTGAGACACATGAAGAAAAGTCGAGACACATGAAGAAACAAGTCAAAAGTACAAGCAATAACTAGAGAAGAAGGGTAGAAGTGTTATTATAAGTGGTCAGGGTCAAGCCAGTGTTGTTCAAGAAGCCGAGGACCTAATATGTCATGTGCTTACCATGCATAGTAGGAAAGGAAGTTTCTCCAAGGCATGAATTCTTGATTTTGAGTGCTAGTATCATATATGTCTGAATCAAGGTTAGTATCCATATCAGAATCAGTATCGGACCCTTCCTATGAGTATCGGGATTCGAGGTATAAGACCCTTCCTATGAGTATCGGGATCGACGGTGTCGACATTATCGGAGGTTTCGAATTAGAGAATCAGCTTTCTTGGTATCGGGAAGCAAATAATTATTAAAATTCTAGAAATAAATATTTTATACATTTAAGCATAATTTTAAGTATTTTCAATTGTTTATTAGTAGTTTTAAAATTGAATAAAATAGTAGTTACCATTGCCGATTGGTTTACATGCGATAGATAAGTTTTTTTTTCTTTTACATACTTTTACAATCTTACTATGCTTTTACCCCTTTGTTGATTGGTTTTTTATTCTTTGTTTTTTGTCGAATTGACTAGAAAATAGACCAAGAATGTCGGTATCGGTAAGTATCGGTATCGAACAGTATCAAATCGGGACATGCTAAACGTATCGTTTATTTGTTGTATGTAGTCAATTTAGTAAAGCAGTTCATGAAAAATCCAGGAAGGTTTCATTGGGAGGCCGTGAAGTGGATACTTTGTTATCTAAAAGGCTTGAAGGATCACGGTTAATTGTTTCAAAAATCAAAAAATGAACCGAGTCGGTTACAGGATTTTGTGGATGTTAATTGTGCTAGTGATTTAGACAAAAATATCAACTACGGGCTATGTCTATACTCCTACATATTCTTTAGTCAGTTGGAAGTCGACACTGAAGGATATTGTAGCGCTTTGTATCTTAGAAGCCAGAAGCAGAAGCGGAAGCGGAAGCGGAAGAGGAAGCGGGGGCGAGAGTAAGAGCGGAGGAACGCGACTACTTAGAAGAGTCTAAAGTTGGGACGTGATAATTAAAATTTTATGTTTATTAATTATTGTTATCAAAACTTTTATGATGTCCAGGTAAATAATTTTTAATTTCTTGGTACTTTGATAAACGTGTATTAAAAATCTTCTAACTTTCTTCCTAAAATTTATGTCATTTTTAAAATTATGGTTATATTATTGAAAGCGCTCATGTTGTCACACTCCGTCGCCGGAGATACGAGCTCCCGTTATCGGGGAAGCGAGCTCTCAACGAGCTCCCAAGTAAGAACAGCCGAATCAAGGTTTTTACCGAGATTCGTTGACCTTCTAGGGGTTTCTAGCTTCTAAGCTTTGTACTATGGAGTCTGAGTACATAGCGGCAGTCAAGGCATCCAAGTAGGCTCCGTGGATAAAGACTCTAGTTAGTGAGTTTTGGTTCGAGAAGGTACAGGTTCCAGTATTTTGTGACAGTAAGAGCACGATATATCTCGCCAAGAATTCAGTATATCACAGACGGACGATACATATTGACGTGCGATGCTACTAGATACGGGAATGGTACGATATGAAGATCTATCTACAGATAGTCAGCACTAAGGTGAGCCCGGATAACATGCTAACCAAGGCTATTTTGATGGAGAAGTTCAAGTCAGCCTTGACTTCTATAAAAGTACTCCGGTTGGAGGAAGGTTTACGGCCTCGATAGTAGGTTTTGGCAGTTTTGTAGTTTTGGGGCAAAAATAATGACAGTGATAGTTTCTCGATTTTTGGCACAAGATCGTACAAGTGGTTGTACTTCGGTTTTGGATAAGATTGAAGCAATAATAGTTTATTGGTTCTAGCCAAAAAACATAAAAGAAGGAATAGGCCTTTGGAGCTAAAGTGAAGGACCACGTAGCATCACAATTGTCTCATAAAGTTGCGAGAAGAATATCTCGCCAAGGTGGAGATGGTTGGATATGTCATGTGTTCGTACCGAGAGCTACGAGCGTCGTCCATAGATTTGGTGAAGCTCAAAAGGAGAAGAAAGACGATAGATTCTGCTGAGTATCAGTAGAACGGCATATACCGGTGGCATATAGAAGCGCATTTTTGGTCCAACAAGTTTTGGCCAGAAATTTTGGTTACATAAGCATACCGGCGGTAAGTTACCAACATGACGTAGGGTCGGGACTCGTTTAGAAAACGTAATCATTTCTTCGGTTCAATGGTCCAGATTTCTCATAGTCCTAAGTTAAGTTATTGGGGGGTTCGTAGGTGGGAAGTGCGGAAGTGCTTGAGGCCGTTGATTGCTAAAGGCTAGGGTTTTCTAGGGTTTTTCTAAGAGACATTAAATGAGCCTTTGGGAGAGAAGAAAAGAGAACTCGTTAGAGATCTTGCTAAGGAGGATACTTTGTAATCCTTTTGTAGGGTTCTCTCTTTGATTTAATAAAAAATTATTCCCTTGTCCCATGGGGTAGGTCAATCTTGACTGAATCACATAAATGTTTTGTATGCTTTGTGTTTACTGTTCGGTTATTATGTTTTGTTATTCACGTCATTGTAAGGGTATTGTCATGTTCTTGCTTATGCGTGTTGCACAACAGCCCCAGCCCCTATACGAAAGCTCAAGAGTTGTGACAAGGGTTGCGGGTTAAATATATAAATTGTTATATAAAGGTTAATTTCTTGAGTACACAAGGTAAATTTTGACCGTGTTAAACTGCTCTTTAAACTTTAAAGTAGTGACAATAGAGTAACTTATGTATAAGATTCATGGAGATGGTTTAGATATTTGGATTTTGGAATAAAGGTTTTGTTGTCGAGTATATAAAATTTAACTTTTGAGGCAAGATTTGATAATGTGGTTAGCATATCAGTATATTGGACCCTTTTATGTGTATCAATGTTGGCAGCTTCTTTGGTTTCAGTTGGGAGCATCAAAGTGTCAAGTTTCAACATACAAAGAAATATTAAAACATTAAAATTTTACTAATATATAAGAAATAAAAGTTAAAAGATTTACATCATTTCATTAACTGTTAGTATAGTTTTATGTTGGTCTTGGGCCTTTGGCAAATAGTTGCATCGTTTCTATTAATTATAACATGAAACTATCCTCTACAAACTAACATGAAGCATTCGGATTCAACTCCTCTCCTCTGGGCAAATAAGGTCATCACACACCTTTCAAACATAAAATCTGATATATTTTCATCACTTCAGAGATCTTAAAGTTAATAGAGAAAGAACACAATCTCTAGGAGGATATACTAGAAATTTAAATGACTTACTGCACTTGAGATATCATACACAACAACAGCTGCAGCTGCACCACGATAATACATAGGAGCTAAACTATGATATCGTTCTTGTCCAGCTGTGTCCCATATATCAAATTTCACAGTAGCCTCATTCAGTGATAGTATCTGAGAGAAGAAGGCTGCTCCTATTGTTGATTCCTGGAAAGACAAACTTTTAGTCAATCCTATCCGTAGTATGTTATAGGACCAGCAAATCCATCAAGTCTAACTTCTCTCGCAAATAACTAGATGATTTAGTTCACATCTAGTTCACATCCATACCATAGTATCTAAGAGAAGAATTAACTTGAACATTTAATAATAAAAAGTAAAGGTATCAACAGGAGCAAGAAACAAACCTGGCAATCAAAATACTGGCCCTTGATAAACCTCAGTACTATACTAGTTTTTCCTGTTCCCATGTCCCCAAGAAAAACCTAGATAGACAAATACATATGATTTGGTTAAAAATATTGAACCAAGTATTGCCCATTGTAGGAGAATGTTATCTCCCTAGTCCTACATGAAAACATGATGTAACTGGAATGGAATGAAATTATAATGTATTTTCAATACGATGTCAGTTTGAGAAAATACAATTAGATAATGTGGATGGGAATGTCATTCCTTTTCATTCTTTCACTTAGGGCCAGTTTGGATTCCAGTTAGTTTCATCGAGGGCATTGGGTGTGAAAGGCTAGGGGCGAGCCAAACTTTCCATTCCATATGAGCATTTTTTTTCAAACGTGCCAATCATTTAGGGGCTGAAATAGGTGTTTCCGGAACACTAGCCAACAACGATCTGAAAATGGGCATTTTAGCAGACACCCACCCCCCTAGACTACTACAATCCAATCTAAACCTTAGTGTGTCATATGTGTCATAGAGATGACAATTCCTTATAACAAATTGTATCATCTTCTCTCACTTTGTGGGGTCTTGGAGGGTGCTCCTTGGTTACATGAGCTTAAAATGCACAACAACAAAAAGTAGGTTTACCAATTAACCAACTCGCCATCTATGTTTTCTGGTATGGCCTCCCGAACCCAACCCCATTTCACCCTCATCATGAATCTCCACAGATGGGGTCTACTAATAAACACCTAATCCCGATAGGGAAATAGAATAATGAATGAGTTCATACCAAAACCCTATAGCCATCCTATTAGTTCAACCCCTCCATTTCCACATCACATACCTCAAGCATCAGACGTCAAAAGGCAGATGCAGATAGAAGCTTGAGGGGAAACAAAAACTTTAACATATTTCCTTTAGAGAAAAATATTACAAGAGATAATTGTTGGGAACGCGGTGTGACCCGAACCGGAGTTGGCTCATGAGGTGTGATATTGGACTGGGCTCATATGCCTTAAAAGGAACTTCCATGTAAGGCCTGAATCAATCTCAATTATCTACACCTCGTGATCCCACTTCCTGTCCGATGTGGGACTAAATTATCAACTCCACTGTCACCATATTTGAGCGCACATTTGAGCGCTTAACCAAAAACGAGATACAATATTATCCAACAATCTTCACCTTAACTCGTTTTCGCTAGCCGAACAACCTTAGCACCCCTGCTACATTTTGCTCGTTCCCGCCAACCAAGCACCCATGAGATTCAATATATTGTGATTCTAGATGATTGTAAGAATCTTATCAAAATTCAAAATAGACACCCGTAAGTCTTCTGGATACTAGCTTTCACAAGCTTGAAAAGTTTGACAGAAGGCAGTACAATAACCTGAAGATGAAGATAAGCATGAATCTTCAACTCGTCAACGTGGAATACGTTTTGTCTGAAACAGAACATGTGATTCCATAGGAGGACAACTTTGAAGCTATTGTTGTTGTGACTACTTCTCTACAACAGTGGAAGAGAGACAATAATCTCTACATGTTGTTAATTCTCAATTCTTTGAAGAATTCCATAGCCGAATCCTACAGCAAGAAGGAGAAGACTAGAGACATTTAGGAGTCTCTTGAAAAACAGTACAAGAACAATGAAAACATATCCTAGGTGTATCTGGTCAACAAATTCATGACCATGAATTTAAAATTTTAAAAAACTATAATGTCCCAGGTGAAGGTGCTAATGAAGCTTCAGTAAAAAGCTAGAAGAATAGGCCATGCCTCTAGTTGACAAGTTTATAGTAGGAGCTATTCTTGCTAAACTTACTACCAGCTAGGATCAGTTCTCTACCGATATGTACCGCAAAAAGGAAGAAGTGAAGCTAGAAGATATTATGCACTTCATTCGCATTGAGGACAAAGGCAGGAACAAAATCAAGGTGGACTCTCTATCCAAGCAGTTTGCTAAGAAAACGATCCCTTTAGTGGATAAAAGGGTAAGCATAAAGCAACCTTCAACAACAAGAGTAAGGACTTCAAGAATTTGAAAGTGGAGTTTACTTCCTTCAAGACTAAGTCTAGGGAAGACAGGGCCTGCTTCAATTGCAGCAAGAAAGGTCATTACAAGGACTATTGATCCAAACCAAAGACAAAGCAGATTGAACAAAAGAAAGGCGAGCTTAACCTTATTGTTATAATTGCGTAGGTTGAATCTTTTCTTATTGGCACTAACTAGTGGGTAGACAATGGTGCCTCCTACCATGGGTATTCAGTGAAGGAGTTGTTTACTACTTATGATCCTTCTTCTGCGAAGGTAACCATGCAAAACAAGATGTTGAAGTGAAAAAAAATCGAAATAATTGAAACTTACTTCGGTGAAGTCACTTATACTGTAGAACACGATGCATGTTCCTGGTATCGTAAATAACCTAATCTCTAGGTGTACAATGCTAACCTGACGATGGACATAAATGTCAGATAGATGGTGATCTCCTACAAGGGAGCTTACTTGGGCAAGGCTTTTTGTACCGAAGAAATGTTTAAACTTCAGCTTGGAGCTCCAACTAAAGTATTAATGAAATATTTGTTTATGGTTACTCTCTTGAGTTGTACCATAATAGGCTAAGACATGTACACTATAAAAGAGTAAACAAAATGTCGAGTATAAGTTTTATCTCCAAATATGGGGTTAAAAGGTGGAGAAATGTGAAGTTTGTGTTCAAACTAAAATTATAAAAAATCGTTCAAGTGGGTGAACCGAAGTACCGATCTGTTATATTTGGTACACTCAGATATTTGTGACTTCAAGCACTTCTCTATGAAAGCTGGGATTAAGTAATTTATCACCTTCTTCGATAATTACTCGAAGTATGCTTTTCTCTATCTTATCAAGTCGAACGATGAAGCTTTCGAGAAGCTCAAGGACTTCTAGACAGAAGCTGAACGACAAATGGGTCAACAACTCTAGAGACTCAGAAGTGATCGATGCAAAGAGTATAGTTCTCACGAATTCGTAACTTTTTATATAGAACATGCAAATGTCAATGAGACTACTACCCCATATTCCCCTCAATCAAATGGAGTTGCATAAAGAAAGAATTGTATACTAAAAGAGATGATATACTATATGATGTTAACGGTAGGACTTCCGAACTGCTTCTCGGGAGACTTTCTTTGACAGCTACATTTACCCTAAAAAAAGTGATGTTCGCATAATCAGAAGTTGCTCCTCATGAACTTTTGTTCAAGGTCAGACCCAACTTGAATAGTAATGAATATAGGGAGTCTCACTTATATTAAGCTTATAAATATCAAAATTCAGAAGTTGGGCACAAGAACTACTAAAATGATCTTTTTGGGCAATGTCGAGAAAAGTGATTCTCAAAGTTTCCTTGATCTTGAAACCAGTTAGATCACTGAGTCTCACGATGCTGAATTCTTCGAGCACAAGTTTTTCATAGACAAGAACATAATTCTTAGGGATTTACCGGAGAATATAGCCAGTAACTAGTAAGGTAGTGCTCTTAAAGAAGTTGTAGTCCCAGAGGTTGTGATTGCACATGAAGATGTAATTACAACCAAAACTCGATAAACCACTTTAAAGTGAAAAAGGAAACCAAAAGACTTTGGACATTACTTTCTCACATATCATGTGGATACATATCCACTTAACTATGATTAGGCGATGAAGACCAGAGATGCTATTTTCTAGAAGGAAGCAGTCAACAATAAGATTGAATAATAACATCCAATAAAACGGATATTGGTCAATCTATCTGAAGGAGGAAAATCCATTGATGTAAATGAATATTTCAAGAATAAGATGAAAGCCAATGGAACTGTATACAAGTTCAAGGCCATGTTGGTGGCAAAAGGGTTTTCTTATAAACAAAGAATCAACTATTTTGATACTTATGCTCCAGTTGCGCGAATGACAACTTATCGGGATGTTGATCGCACTAGCTGTAATTCAAAAGATGGTGATTCACTACATGGATGTGAAAACAGTATTCCTGAATAGAGATTTAATCGAAGAGACTTACATGAAGCAACTGGAAGGTTTTATCGTCAATGCATGGGCTTGGAGACAAGGTACGCATACTGGTGAAATCTCTTTATGGTCTAAAGCATGCTCCTAGTATGGCATAAAATGACCCTATTTTGACAACTTTTTTTAGACAATAATACTTTTGACATTATTTTTTGAAGGCAAATTTGCACTAATAAATACCTTCAACTTTAATGGTTTCACAACATCTTCAACTTTAATGGTTTCACAACATGCTACCATGAATTATTTTTATTAACATATCACTACCTCTAGACATTATTTTTAACGAACTTTCAAAAGTTTGTACTTAACGTTCTGTTGGACATTGTCACCGAAAGCAGATAACTAAAATAGGACAATTTTGTTTATGGAAGGATATAATAAAAAAAAATCACTCATATTCCCCCCTATCCACCGATCTAACTCTAACCCTAACCCTAGGGTTAAAAACAAATTAGCCTTATTCAAAATTACCGTTTTTAAGGAATATTGTAAAAAAAATGATATTCTATTCAAAGATCCAACAATACTCCATTGTATGCTTAATTTTCCTTCTCAAACCATTGGTGGGAACAAAGTGAGAAACACACACTGGGCTACTTACAGTACAGGTCACGAACAAGCCTATATGTTGAATAATCTCTATATTCATGATATATTTATTAATTATTAATCACCTAGATCCTCCATGCATTGAAGAGAAAAATATTAGGATATAATGTATGGTAAACAAAAAAAAAAAAACTGAGAAAACATACCCACCAGTTTTGCCTGCATATTGCTGGTGCTTCCTGACCTCGCCATTCCTCTCCACAAAGACGATCAAAAGAATTGGTAGTAGACAAAGAAAACAGAACAGAGTAAGTGGATCCATATTCTCCGAGGAAGATTGTTAGTTGGCCAATGGCCACTGACTGACTGGTAGGTTTTGTTTCTTTTCTTGTATTGCTGCTGCTGCTTTTTTTGTAATTGATTTCTTTCGGTAGAAAACTTTGATATAGGAGGTATCAAAGTTTTGATACCTCTTTTTATGATAAGTGGGTCCTCCTCTCACTTAATGTGTGAACATAAAATTTGAGGATGAGCCCACTTGTCATACAAATGAGGTATCAAAACTTTGATACATCCTTCTGTATCAAAGTTTTGCTCGTCAAATAGTAGCCTCAAAGTCGTAGGGGTATTTGGAAAGGAGTCTTTAGAGCATCATTAGTAAGGCCGGTCACAATTTCTAGATTCTAGATTAAAAATGTAGGAGCTTATTTTGTAAAATAGTAATTTATAGATTTTCAGGTCCAACACATCCATAGGAGCTATAGATCGGGTCTGCAAATTTCTACATTCAGAAAGAAGAAAATTATTTTATAGAATAGTAAGTCCCAATTTGGAGGTCGATCAATTCTATATTTACATTATTTTTCCCACGGGTAAAGTGCAAAAAACCCCTCGTTAGATGTATAACTTTTGCACTAAAAGACCTTTTAGTTATTTTTTGCAGTTAAAGACCCCCGCAATTAGTGACTTGCTCGGAATAGGACCTCCCGTCTGAGAGCCGTTGGAAACAGCCGTTACTCTCCAAATTTTTTGAAAACTTTTAATGAAACACCCAAAATACCCTTTGCCTTTGATCTATTTAAGGCTGTGGTTGTTTGGGGCTTGGGAGGAGAGAACGGCCGGCAGTTGCTTGGGGGTTGTACACAAGCCTTAAAAAAAAAAATTTCTGATATTTTCAGTTCTTTTATTTTTGCTAATTTATTTCCAAAATAATTTGTTCTCTTTTCTAAAAAAAAATTTCGAACAGATTAATCCAAAGTCGAAGTTATGCCTTCTAGCTCGCAATCTTCGTTCTCACGACATTCAAGTAGAAATCGAGGGAAATTTATTTACTGCCATTGTGGATCAATTAGTCCATTGAAGACTTCGTGGACGCAAGCAAACCCTGAAAGAAGATTCTATGGGTGTGCAAATTTTCCAACAAGTTCTTGTGGATTTCTACTATGGGAGGATGAAAAACTTCCAGAGTACTATCAGAATCTAATCTGGAATTTAATGAAAGAATTGAAGGAGCATCAAAGCCAACGTTTAATTTCTTCTAGAGAAGCGACAGTGGCGATGACGACAAGTGAACGAAGACCATACCTCAACATGCATATTTTGCAATTTGTTTTTGGTTTTGTAACGTGTATAGTTATGTTTAAAATATTTGTATGACGATTGCAATTGTTGAATGAAGTAAGCTATGTGGAAAAAATGTTGGTGACATAGTTATTTTCCAACAAAGGAAGGAGCACATATAAATCTTTCAACAAAGCAGTTAAAAACTGCAGTATATTCTGACAAAGCAGTTAAAAACTGCACATATAAATCTTTCAACAAAGCCAAACTGCATAAGCAGTTATAAATCTTTCAACAAAGGAAGGAGCACATATAAATCTTTCAACAAAGCAGTTAAAAACTGCAGTATATTCAGACAAGCCAAACTGCATAAGCACATATAAATAAATCTTTCAACAAGCCAAACTGCAGATAAGTATCCATACATTCAAGTAAGCATCCATACATTCATATAAATCTTTTAACACATATATACTGCATAACCATCCATACATTCAAGTACTTCATTACAGCAGATAAGTATATTCAGACACATCTTTAGCACATAAAGCATCCATAAAGTACATTATCCAACACATAAAGCTATCCATACATTCAAGTACTTCATTACAGCAGATAAGTTTATTTAGACCAACATCCAAACTGCAAACTGCAGATAAGTATCCAACACATAAAGTACATCCAAATTGTATTTCTTCATTCAAGTATACATTGAGACCAACATTGCATTTCTTCATTGTATTTCTTCACTGGCAAACTGCAAACTGCAGATAAGTATCCATACATCCAAATTGCATTTCTTCATTGTATTTCTTCACTGGCAGATAAGTATCCCAAAATAGATGCTTGTATACTGCAGGGAAGAAAGGGAGAGTTATAATTGATGAAGTAAAAGTTAAAAATTAAATGATGAAATGAAGAAGTAGGAACCTGTAGCATGACAAAACGAGTTAGGAACTGCAGCCTGACAAAATGAGATAGGGACAGTGGCTCAGAGGAGTTAGTGAGGTAGGGACAGTGGCTCAGCAGTGCAAAATAGAGCTGAACACATACATTAGCATAGCACCCCACAGAGTAACAAAATAGAGCAGTTGACACAAAATGTGTCTTACACTCACATAGAGCAGTTCACACAAACAGAGCCCCACAAAATAGAGCACCAGAGCCCCACAAAATATGTGTCTTACACTCACATAGAGCATTACACACGAAAAGAGCACCAGAGCCCCACAAAATAGCCCCACAAAATAGAGCATTTCACATAAACAGAGCCCCACCCACAGAGCCCTACACTCACATAACTCTAAATCATCATTGCCAACTTTCAAAAAGGGTCACCAAAATGATAAAGACCCTTCACTTGTCTACAACCTACGAAAAGATGAGTATCAAATAATTAAAAGGGAAAATGCACAATGTAGTATAGACAAAGAATAATTAAAATGCACAATGCTGACCTTCATGAATTGCTTGTTGGATCACCATGACAAATATGTAGGGTGGACTTAGAAAGCCTAGGCCTACCAGGCTTGGCCTTTGGCACTGCCACCTTCTCTTTAAATTCATTTTTGCAGGATCTAGTATTATGTCCAACTGACTTGCAGTCGCCACATGTCACAGTAGCTCTTTCGCATTTTCCTGCACTCTTCCTTTCTTTAATCTCATCAGGTTGTTTCTTCCTACTTTTTGGCCTTCTCCCAGTAAGGCTACGAACTACAGGAGGGATCATAGGCACAACCCCAGGTATGCGCCTCAGATGTCTCATTGAAAGAGGATTAATTGGCAATGCATAAACCATCAGGTAGGTTTCTTTATGGTAGTACCTGTGCACGTAGTCCTCAATTGAATGCCTTTTCTTCTTAAGACATGCAACTGCATGCTCACATGGTATGCCTGTGATTTCCCACACCCTACAAGTGCATGTCCTGGCTTCTAAGTCAACTGAATCATTGGTTCCCCTTTGAATAACTTCAAATTTGTTGAATCCGGAGCCAATGACTAAACACCTTTTGGAATCCTCTTTCACTTCTTCAAGCTTTTCTGTTACTTTAGGAACAAGTAACCCATCATAAGCTGTCATTTTTTCTCTCTTTTCTTGGAACCTGACCATTAGCATTCTTCTAATAGTTTCCAACAAACAGATAATAGGCTTGTCCCTGGCTAATAATATGTGTTTATTCCATGATTAACACATATTATTGCTTGAGAGATCACATTTGGATTCAGACCTGAATCCATGCTTGGACCACTGTGCTGCAGGAAGCTTTTGAAGCCAATCGTAAGCTTGCATGCTTACTTTCTTGATCTTTTCCATCCCAATTTTGAAATCACCTAAGGTGTATGCATTTGAAGCTTCCCATAGAAGATTTCTAAGTTTGTTTCCTGGATGTTTCTTCTTAAAGTTGTCGTATACGTGCCTTGCACAGAATCTATGTTCTGCTCGAGGAAGAAGATTATGAAACACATCCAACAAACCCTTTTGTCTGTCAGAAATCCAAATGATTGAATTGCCATCCATGGCAAGTGCTTCCAACAGCAGCTCCATGAACCAATTCCATGTTTCTTTGTTTTCTATCTCGACAATCGCCCAAGCAACAGGATAGAAACTGTTATTTCCATCCCTAGCAACAGCACTTAGAAGTTGACCTTTGTATTCTGTCTTCAGGAAACATCCATCAAGACCAATGAATGGTCTGCAACCTGCCTTGAAGCCCTTCAGCAGTGCATTCAAGGTGTAAAAAACCCTCACAAATCTGGTTGCTTTCCCATCAGGCTCCACTTCTCCCTTTACCCTAACAACACTTCCAGGATTTGTCTTCATCACCAACATGGCATACTCTCTTATACAAGCATACTGTTCTTGGACATCCCCATCAATCATCTCTAATGTCTTCTTTTTTGCCCTGTGAACTTTATGTCTAGAAACATCAATCTCCAAATCTTCAGCTATTTGAGTTTTAAATCCAACATTCTTCCACTCTGGATCATGTCTGAACCTGTGGAGATACCTGTTTGCAAGAAGTGGCAAATAGTAACAGATAGTAGCAGATGACAGTTAGTAACTGTTAGTAACTGTTAGTCACTGTTTGCAACTAAAAAGTAACTTGTGGAGATACCAGTCTGGATCATGTCTAAAAAGTAACTGTTAGTAACTGATTGCAAGAACGTAGAAGTAAAAGCTAACTACTAGTAACAGATAACAGTTTATTAGCTAACTAAATAGTAACAAATAGTAACAGATAACAGTTTAATAACAGCTAACTAAAAAGCTAACTATTAGTTAACTAAAAGCTAACTACTAGTAACTAGTAACCTAACTAACAGTTAACTTAAACCTAACTAACAATTAACTAAAAGCTAAATAACAGTAGAAGTGGATATACCTGTTTGCAAGAAATGTAGAAGTGGCTTGCTTGTTCGTGTCCACCTCGCCACAATTTTTTGCATGTGCAGACTGGAATTTCTTAACTACAAAGTAACCATTTTCACCTACAACACTCCCATGAATCCTCCACTCACATCCTTCAGTTGGACATACAGCTGTGATCCTCCTTCTTTCATTGTGTATAAACTTCATGTTGTACTTGTTCTTGATGGCATGGAGCCTCAGAGCACTCCTGAATTCTTCATGTGTAGCAAAACGTTTTCCCACATGAACATCCACATTTTCATCCCTCAACAAACTATTTTTAGTCACAACAGGATCTGAAGTACCCAACTCATAATCTTCAGACCCCCACTGTCTTCTGAGGACTGCACACTGCACAACTCATCACTGGGATTATACTCAGAGTCTTGGTCAATGTCTTCATGAGGTAAAAAACTACTATAGTCAGTACCTACTTGTTCTTCAGCCACTTGTTCTTCAGCCACTTCTTCTTCACCCACTTGTTCTTCACCCACAGTCACTTGTTTTTCTTCACCCACTTGTTCTTCACCCACAGCCACTTGTTCTTCTTTACCCACTTGTTCTTCATCCACATGTTCAAGTGGTACCCCAGTCAAGTTAATGCTTGCCCAATAATCTTCATCCATCTTCATTTCCATCTCTATAGCTGCTTCACTAAAATCAGTAATATGTGTCTCATAATCATTGTAATCAATGAGTGACTCATCGAGCTTCCCTAATACATAAAATTTGAGAAGACATGGCTCTGGAAACTTTGCAAAGCATCTCATTATATCATTGTCACCCAATAATTGTGTCTTCCTTCCATCCACAGGGTCGTAGAAGTAAACTTCACAGGGAGCCTGCACCCCAGCACTTGCACATAGGCCATCAAGGTCAAACCAACAGAATTCATCACTAAGAATAAATTCTTTCAGTTCCAACACTACACCACCAACGTATTTGTCACCAACATCAAAGTGACCCCCAACATACATGTGAAGAGCATACTTTGTACCAAACATGTTGTGTTAGAACCTGTACACAATTACAAACTAATAACAAATTAACAACTAATTACATACAGTTACCATTTTCACACTTAGCCATCAAAATTAGGGTTTCCTGTCCACACACTTTGTCCAGTAAATGTACAGACACAAAATTAGGGTTTACAAACGAAATGAGGTTACACACCAAAATATGGTTACAAACGAAATTAGGGTTCTCCTAAAGTCTTCCCAAACTACGGTTTTTTTTCCCAAAATTCCTCGTCACGAACAAAATCCTCGTCACAAACAAAAATTTTTCGTGCAAAATTAGGGTTGTCACACCAAAATAGGGTTACAAACGAAATTAGGGTTTACAAGTATACCTGAATCTCTTCTTCTCCGTCTTCGATTTAGGTTTTCGTGCAAAATTAGGGCTGGAAGAGAGCTTAAGCGTCGAATTACGAACCTCCTGTTCTCCGTCTTCGTTCCACGTCGAACTGGAAGAGAGTTTAAGCGTCAAAATTGGAAGAATAACATTAATCTAATGGGGGGTTTAGCCTATATTAGGGAGGATATAACGGTCAGTTTACTCTAGAAATAACGTCCGTTACACAAAAATCAGAATTAGGGGGTCTTATGAGCATTTTAGAAACGTTTAGGAATATTTAGAGCGTTGGGTCTTTTAGTGCAAAAGTTATACATCTAACGAGGGGGTTTTTGCACTTTACCCTTTTTCCCACATTAATTTTTGACCATACAATCTTTAGGACCAAAGCTCATTTGTCATTTTTTTTTTACTATTCTCATACAAACCCAAATCATTCAACATTTAACTTTATGTCAAAATTTTGGGCCCCAAGATAAAATTTTGAGCACCATCTACTAATGATGCTTTTATAGGCAGAACTAGGCTGCATTTAGGCAGGTTTGGTTTGCTAAATCAAAAGTCTTTGAAAAATGATAGACATTCCTTTTGTATTTAGACGCTAAAAAAAGTAGGAAAAAAATTATTCCCAAAGGAAAAGAAAATAGAAGAAAGATGGTCCCTCACCCACCCCAAGGATTCACTTTTCCACGTCAATGATTTACTTTTCCTCCCAATATTTCTGTCATTTTCAAACATCGAAAATGAAAATTGATAAAAAAATTATAATTTTTCAAAGGAAAGAAAAGAACAAAGAATTGATTTTCTTTTTCTTCCTTTCTGCGAACTAAACAGTAGATCGAGAAGTCAATCACTGAGTCCCTTACAAGTTAGATTAGTAGTATGTTCTTGTTACCTCCAATTTTCTTGTAGATGGCCTACCAAGAGGCATACTATTATGCATCTTCGGATATTCCTGAAATAACAACAGTTGGATCTGTTTTTTTGGATCATAGATTAGTTTTTCAACTATCCAATTTCTTGCGATAATTTGTATTAATCTGTACGGTCCAAAAAGGCAGATCCAATAACATACTTGAATGTTCCCAAAATAGTAGCTGTCACGACCCGTACCCTGTTTAGGGGCACGAGCACGTGGGTACGTCCAGCCTACGCCGCAGTATCGACGGTAGAATGCTGTAAGGTCATCTAGAATATATAGAATCTAAGACACAATAATATAACCTGTCATCTCCGCACAGAGGAATATAATCACCACTCAATCACATAATCTAAGGAAGATAAGCACGATGATAAAGATAAAAATAAAGATGAGATAAATAGTCTGAAACAACACTGAGTCGCAATCACAAGTTCAGAAACTAAGACATAAAACAATATCCCAAAATAAATACTACAAGTCTTAAAGTATCAAACTGGAATGTAATCCAGACAAAATCTAGGTAAACTATGTCACTACTGGTGGTGCGTCCTCTACGAGCACCGGGTCCACAGGCTGGTCCTGGTCGTAGGCTCCATCTATGCCAAACCCGTAGTAGGTCGGGCAATCTGCATCTAAATCCTCTGAAAAACAATAGGGGTTATCCTGTCAGGATATGAGCAAGTACAAACACCAACAGCAGTTCCATGTGAATTGACAAATACTATAAGAGACAATCATAATGAAATACAAGATGAAATGTCAAGACTGAAAGTAAAACAGTACAAGAGAACTGGATATCATGTCATGTGTGAGATATAAGATAAAACTGGAATATAAACAATAGAAAGTAATATGGGGTATGATGTAAACATAAAAATAAAGTACCATGAGATATTAGAGCGTTATATGATCGGCTTGGGTCAAGATCAGGATGTTCCATTTGACCGGATATGCACATGTAGTATAATAGTGTAGGGATCAGGCTGGCCAAAATGGAAAGCTATGCACAAGTAGAATAAGGTCAGGCTACACCCTACGTGTGGTGAGGGTGGAGCTATGCACAAGTAATAAACAAGTAGGGGTATGATCACATAACCTCTAATAACTCCCCATCCCCGAGTAGTATAATAAATCCAGACATGACATGTCATGACACGGGATTCGAAGAGCAGGGGGCCAGCCCACTCCCAAATCGGTGTCTATACAAGTACATGAAACAATATCGAACAATGTACTCATATACCAGGTAAACCGGGAATTGTAGGAACCCTAGAGGGGGGTGAATAGGGTCAAGCTAACTAATCAAGCACTTAGCACAAGCAAATTGGCAATTTAAAAATATAAGTGGAAGAGAAGAAGCAAACACAATACCGACATCCAATATATCCTGGTATCCTCCTAAGAGGCAGTCCAGTCCCGGAACTCTCTCCGGCTTTAATCCACTATTTGAGCAAATAGTTACACACGAGTTTGGATCCGAAGAACTCGCCAACTTCTTACACAAGAGCTTTAATCCGAAGGGCTCTCCGACTTCAACCGAGAGTTTGGATACGAAGACTCCCCAACTTCAACCGAGAGTTTGGATACGAAGACTCCCCAACTTCAACCGAGAGTTTGGATACGAAGACTCTCCAACTTCAACCTTTCACAATAGGTTTTGATCTCCTTATAGAATAGGATGAAGATCTCACTTTTCAACTCAATAACTCTAACACAATTTGTAGATGGCAAATGAAGGCTTTGTAGAGTTGTATGTGGATAAGCTTTGGTGGTTTTGGAAATTTTTAGGCTCAAAGCATCAACCTTGAATGAAGGGGTTCAAGGCTATTTATAACCAAAGCAAAGGAAAGTGCAATAATGCAACTTTCTCAGGCTGACGGATCATCCGCCGGATTTCCGCGGAAATCCGCCGGATCATCCGCGTGAATAGTCCAACGGCTATAAAAAGAGCCGTTGGGATCAATCATTCGTAAAATCCAACCGTTGGAATGCAAACGGTCATATGACGGAAAATCCGCCGGAATTCCGCGATTTTCCGCCGGATAATCCGAACACTCACAGAAGGTATTCTGTGAGACCATTCGGATCTTCCGCCGGATTTCTGCGAAGATCCGCCGGATTATCCGCCAGGATTCCGAAGATTGTCCTGGGATATATTCTACCCTAGCTTTCGATTTTGCCATCCATTTCTTGTGTTTACAATTATTCCTAAGACTCATTACAGACTCCAGATACACTATAGCAGGTGCAGGCTTCTTCAGAGTCTTGAAATGATGATGGCATGGCTTGGCTTCTTCCTTTAATAGTTGCTGGCTTTTTCCCTTGGCGGCAGCTGTCCAAAGATATCCAGTTTGCGAAAACTGAATACCTTTCGGGGGCTTCGCCCCCGAACCCCCGACGAGGGGCGCTGCCCCCTCGACCCCCGTCCGCTGACCGGGCAGCGGAACCCCCGGTGCGTGGCTCCAGAGATGTCGTCGGGTTGGTTCAGAGAAATCTTGTGGGATCCGTCGTCTTTGGCCCACCATGATTTCTTCATTGCATATGTCCACGTTGATCTTGCTTATTGCTTTTCTGCATGTACATGTTAGACGAACAAAGTAATATCCATAGTAGCAAGTATGATAAATTAAAGCACATTAGGACTATGCAAAGTTTAAGTATAAGTGCTAAGGTGATGGCATAAATGTTAGTGATATCAGAATGATTAAACTTAATTGAATGACCACAATCAAAAATATAGTTTTGATTTTGGCAACCCAATTAAATTTAAGATAGATAAGCTCATATCACTAAGATGTAAACCAATGGGCACATATCACCAAAGATATAAGTATAAGTAGAAATGCTATAGTGATAGTATGAAGATTAGTGATAATGAAATGCTAAACTTAACCTATTAACCATATTCAAAAACATGATACAATCATTGGGCCAACAATCTTCCCCTTTTTGATTATGGCAAATCGGTTAAGTTTAGTATAGACATAATAGATGCATGTATCACTAATATACAAAGGACAAAAGCAATATCACTAAAAGCACACTACTTAGATTACTTATAAAAGCATACTTAAACTTACTTCTCCCCCTTTGACATGATCAAAAATAGGCTCCTCCGTACTAAGAGATAAAAAGAAATCAATCTCAAGCATAGAAATCAGAGCATGGGGAAGGCATAGACAATCATGATCAAGATATACTAATGAAAAACAATGGGAGAAGTGTGTAAAGACAAGTGTATAAAACTACATACCAAATGTAGAGTACTAAATAGAAAAAATGCTTGTCAAAACACAATATGGTTGGTAAAACTAAAAGTATTTGAAAAGCAAGAAATAAGTAGTTTACCAACTTGAAATCCAAGGAATAAATCCAAAACACAATAGGATATGAAATATTGCTCCAGTTTTGGAAAAGAACTATGAAATAAAGGATTTCAAACAAAAGCCATGAGGAATAGATAATTGCAACTAATAGATACCAATTGAAAAGATGTAAACTTGAAACATTGATCAAAGAAGCCATTAATAATCATAATTGTCCACAAATAAATAGTGGAACAAAATAAAAGAATGATCAATGTAAAATATTGCAATTGATATAAAGTGATCTCATTATTTGCAAGATCTATATGCTTATCCAAGTTCATGCATTTGAACTCAATTACCTTATCATGCTATATGAATACCCTTTAGATAAACATGAAGGTAAAGGAGAAAAATACTTGAGAAGGAGAAATTCAGTCGACTTGAATGCTCCCCCTCAAAGTACTACCAAAGTAGATAAAGATCATGAATTTTGGATAAGTCCTCAACAAGGAAAGCCAAATCAATTAAGCATGAAAGAAAAGCCAAATCAACGAAAGTATAATATTCATCAAGATAAGATCTGAAAGTTAATATTAGCAAGATGACATATTTAACCCATATGAAAGAGAGAGATAAGATAATAAGGACAATTACATACACTCTCATAAACCCTTCAAAATAAAAATATCATGACCTCAATCAATAAGATATAAAATAGAAGAAAATACGGGTCCATAATGAACTAGGTATACGACATATTAAAGGGTATAAATAAATTGAATCAATTGATTTGCTCCCCCTCAAAATATGCGTATATAGTTCCAAAGCACTTATAGCATAAAATATATAACTAAAAGATCTAGGGGTAAATCAACTATGGATTTCTCCCCCTTGCTCGATGCATATAAGGCTACAATATCGTCAAAAGACGAAAAATATCATCTTTAGTCAAGAAGAGATAACCAATTAATAGCCACTAAAGATGAGAAATCAAAAGAATATTCCAATAAAGCACATATAATCAAAAGATAGCATACATTAGTCTATATAGAAGAATCTCATATTTAAATATGATAGATCAATGTATGTAATCCTTTGAGAAAATGTCATCATGAAAAAGAATAAAGTCAATTAAGAACAATCATGATGATAGACATAATATAGCTCAAAAATAAAATAAAAATAAAACTCAAACATCATGTCCATGATTATCGAATTAAGAAATAATCAACCAATTTATTGCTTTGCATGGACTAGATATGTTTTATCGCATATGTACCCATCAACCGGATAATATCCAAACTTTGCTACTTCTAAATGAAAGACCAATAAAGTTCAAATAGCAAAGGTCATATGTGATAAACCATGAGTAGTCAAAGTAGAGTAATAAATTAACTTGACATTTACAAAATTAGATAGTTTAGGACTACTCAATCATTAGGATCATTCATAAAGTAAACAAATGAATAAACATGATCTAATGATAAATCTCATCAAGAGAAAATTCAAAATCCATATTTATAAAGAATCTCATAAAACAATGAAAAATATGGAAAAGAGTCATTCTCATTTAAATGATTGCAAACATAAACAAGAAGAGATGTAAATGATAATACGATAAAATCATGACTCAAAAAGTGAGAGAAAATTAAGAGAGACTTGCTAATGACTAGTTATGGAAGAGAGTAAAAACAAGGAATCACAAACCTCTAAGAGAAAACAAGATTTAATAAAGAATTTGTAAAACTAGTTTTAGAGATTAAGCATATCACAAATCTTGTTTTTGTAAACTAGCATATCATATATAGATTGAAGTATAGGAATATAGCTAGATGTGTGAAAGTGAGCCAAAATTATATAGCTTAATAATATATCACAAATAAGCAAACTATATAATCCAAATAAGATTAATGAGAGAAGCCATTAACAAGATAAATGTGCTCATTAATTCTTAAGTCACTAACACAAAAAAAATACTTGCTTAAGCATAGAGTTCACAATTAAGGGAATACATTTTGAATGATCAAAATAATTTAGAGACTCTTTACTAAGCAAGGATAAGAGCATAAGATGATAAATAAATGAATTAGACTCTTATCAAGTAAAGGACAAAAGAGATGTTCATGAAAACGCAATAAAATAAATCTCTTTGCCAAGTATTGAGATTAACCCAAGATAATGAAATGATAGATCAATCTAGAGAATGCAAAATACTATAGCCACATTAAAATAAGTGTATTCTCTAGAAGTGGAAAAATCTCAACACAAAAGCTCAAACCATAGTAGCTAAAGTCATGAGAAATATGATGTAACAATTACAGGTATTCTCATGTGCTACAAAAATATCATTGGGCAACAATAATTCAAAAAGAAGCATAACCCAAGGAATGAGCAAAGAAGGATCATTAAAAACAAGAAAGCTGATCGGATTATCCGTCGGATTTCAGCGGAAGTCCGGCGGATGATCCGAACTTAGTGCTCACAAAGCTGCTGGAATTGATCGGATTATCCATCGGATTTCAGCGGAAGTCCGTCGGATTATCCGACCCTCTATAAAATCAAATTCTCAAAGATCTTTCATAAATAGTCATGAACAAGACACTAATAAAAAATTTCTCTCAACATCCCAACCAAAAGTTAGAAATCATATATATATGAAACTACAAATAACACGAATAGGCATACATAAAAAGATCAAAAAATAATTAAGAACATGTATCCATAATGCCAACCAAAAAGCCAAGAAGATATAATCAAGAATAAGGCTTTTAGGAAGAAGCTAATTGATTCAAGATGAAATACACAAATTTGGTCAAATGAATCAATAGCTAAAGAATATGAGGTGGGCACAAGTTTGAAATTGTAACAAGTGTAATTAAATACTCTTCAAATCAAAATAAAACTTTAGCTTAACTCATATGCCTACATAAAGGTATTTATACAAAAATAGATATCAATATAAGCGATACATGAACTATATGTAAATGAAAATTTTAATAAATATAGTCATGTATCCTTAATGAATATTTGAGAAACCATCACAAAATCAAAAGCATGTATAAATAAATTTTATTAGGCAAAGACGTAATTAATTTTCAAGAAGATAATCAAGATAAAGTATGAGAATCAATAATGAATATATTATGTAAACACAAGGTTAAAAAGGAAGTATAAGTGTATACTTGTCAAGTGATAAGAAGCTTGTGCTAAACATATATATTCACAAATACCGATTTAAAGTAAATATTACATATTAAGGAGAAATCGGTAAGAAGTAACTATTCTCAAAAACTTTAAAGACGGGGAGTTAAAATCATATTAACTCAAATCAAAATCAAGCTCCTATGGACTAGAGTGATATGCATGCTTCATAATATAGAGATTAAGAAAAACAAGCAAGCATAAATTAAATGTGTCACACTTAATAGAAAATGAGTGATAAACTACAAGTGTGAACTAATCATTTAAGCCGAGTAACTAGTCATGCTAGATAAAAGAATTAATAAGAAAAATAACTAAGCATGCTAGTATTAAATCTCACATTGATTTATATAAGAGACAACTAAAGGACATCAATGTGAGCTAGTAGCAAGACATCAAGAGAAACATGCTAGATTCTACAAATATAAACAATTTAAAGAGAATCGTTTAGCATGTTACCAAAGTGGCTCTAGTGACCACGCTTGTGTTGGTGCAATTGCTTGGAAGATGACCTTTGAGCTTTGCAACCACCAACACGCTCCTCGGTGCTATATCCCGATACAAGAAGCTTCACCTAAAATATTAGATGAAGACTTTGGTATCCAAATAAACTTGGATCCACATTTATTAGCTTTAGGGACCCACATACTATTTACTCTAGCATTGGTAGAAAAACTCCTACGAATAGGACAAGTGAAGCTCATGTGTCCAATGCGAGAGCAATAGAAGCACCTACTACTAGTGTGTGCACATGTATCGGAATGAGTATGATTATGAACATGTGACATACTAGAATGATGAATATCTCTAGAGTGAGCATGAGAAGATTTGGTTTTAAGAATATCATGTTCTAATAGCAAATCATCATGCATGCAAGTAAGAGAATCAAATTTAGCAATTAAAATATCATTCTCTTTTTCAAATAAAGCAATTCTAGAGATAAAAGCATCATTTTGTTTCTTTAAAGTGTCAATAGAAGAATCATGCAAATGATTTAGCTCATGAGTTTGCCTCTTAAGATCTTCTATTGATGAGGAAAGAGATTTGATTTTCAAAATTAAAGCCTCATTCAAACTCTTTAAAGAAACACAAGATGAGTTTTGAGAATCAAGTCTAGATAATAAAACATTGTTTTCATTTCTCAAAAACTCATTTGCTTCTTCTAAATGAATAACCTTTTCAGAAAGTTCTTCATTTGTAGAATGAAGGTTGTCAAGAATCTCTAAGGATTGTTTAGCCATGGCTTTCCACTTAGAGCATTTCTTGCATTTAGAAGAAACATGATTGTCTATGCTACTAGAAATAAAACCCTCTTTATCGGAGGATGAGGAATAGGTTGCCATAGAAAAATAACAAGGATCTACTCTAAGGATGTTAAGCCTGACAATAGAGTCCTTGCTCTGATACCAATTGTAGGAACCCTAGAGGGGGGTGAATAGGGTCAAGCTAACTAATCAAGCACTTAGCACAAGCAAATTGGCAATTTAAAAATATAAGTGGAAGAGAAGAAGCAAACACAATACCGACATCCAATATATCCTGGTATCCTCCTAAGAGGCAGTCCAGTCCCGGAACTCTCTCCGGCTTTAATCCACTATTTGAGCAAATAGTTACACACGAGTTTGGATCCGAAGAACTCGCCAACTTCTTACACAAGAGCTTTAATCCGAAGGGCTCTCCGACTTCAACCGAGAGTTTGGATACGAAGACTCCCCAACTTCAACCGAGAGTTTGGATACGAAGACTCCCCAACTTCAACTGAAAGTTTGGATACGAAGACTCTCCAACTTCAACCTTTCACAATAGGTTTTGATCTCCTTATAGAATAGGATGAAGATCTCACTTTTCAACTCAATAACTCTAACACAATTTGTAGATGGCAAATGAAGGCTTTGTAGAGTTGTATGTGGATAAGCTTTGGTGGTTTTGGAAATTTTTAGGCTCAAAGCATCAACCTTGAATGAAGGGGTTCAAGGCTATTTATAACCAAAGCAAAGGAAAGTGCAATAATGCAACTTTCTCAGGCTGACGGATCATCCGCCGAATTTCCGCGGAAATCCGCCGGATCATCCGCGTGAATAGTCCAACGGCTATAAGAAGAGCCGTTGGGATCAATCATTCGTAAAATCCAACCGTTGGAATGCAAACGGTCATATGACGGAAAATCCGCCGGAATTCTGCGATTTTCCGTCGGATAATCCGAACACTCACAGAAGGTATTCTGTGAGACCATTCGGATCTTCCGCCGGATTTCTGCGAAGATCCGCCGGATTATCCGCCAGAATTCCGAAGATTGTCCTGGGATATATTCTACCCTAGCTTTCGATTTTGCCATCCATTTCTTGTGTTTACAATTATTCCTAAGACTCATTACAGACTCCAGATACACTATAGCAGGTGCAGGCTTCTTCAGAGTCTTGAAATGATGATGGCATGGCTTGGCTTCTTCCTTTAATAGTTGCTGGCTTTTTCCCTTGGCGGCAGCTGTCCAAAGATATCCAGTTTGCGAAAACTGAATACCTTTCGGGGGCTTCGCCCCCGAACCCCCGACGAGGGGCGCTGCCCCCTCGACCCCCGTCCGCTGACCGGGCAGCGGAACCCCCGGTGCGTGGCTCCAGAGATGTCGTCGGGTTGGTTCAGAGAAATCTTGTGGGATCCGTCGTCTTTGGCCCACCATGATTTCTTCATTGCATATGTCCACGTTGATCTTGCTTATTGCTTTTCTGCATGTACATGTTAGACGAACAAAGCAATATCCATAGTAGCAAGTATGATAAATTAAAGCACATTAGGACTATGCAAAGTTTAAGTATAAGTGCTAAGGTGATGGCATAAATGTTAGTGATATCAGAATGATTAAACTTAATTGAATGACCACAATCAAAAACATAGTTTTGATTTTGGCAACCCAATTAAATTTAAGATAGATAAGCTCATATCACTAAGATGTAAACCAATGGGCACATATCACCAAAGATATAAGTATAAGTAGAAATGCTATAGTGATAGTATGAAGATTAGTGATAATGAAATGCTAAACTTAACCTATTAACCATATTCAAAAACATGATACAATCATTGGGCCAACATGAATGACATCTCATGACGAGATTCAATGTATACTAGTCCAAGTATCCTCGTATCGAGAATCAAGTATAACACTACAACTGAATCGGATATAGTAGATATCAAAGCAATAAAAACTATTAGAGAATGTACTTGCCTGTTGTCCTGAGCTGAGAAAATCGAACTACAAACAACTCAATGAGCCACAAACGGTCAACTCGCACAACTGTCTCCTAATGCTGAAACAGACATTACCAACGTTCTCAGAATGGTCAAATTAGCTAGAAATGCCTATCCATAAGTCCAATTCTGGGCACAGGGGCAAAACGGTAATTTTATGTCAAAATGGTGTCCGCCGTTGGATCCACTTTGTACCAAAAAATGTGCCAGAACCTACGGTCTCTAAAGTCATCAAACTACATGTCTACTGGTCCGGTTTGACGAGACGAACCCAACTGTATGTCCAAAGTTGGATTCCGGAGGGCCGTGCACAAATTGGCCCGTTGGATCGGGTCGTAGGCCCGCCAAAATAGCGTTCCGGTCGACCTTCTCAGAATCGGACCAAACTTGGCATACAGGTCCAGAAAAATGATACGGTCCTGTTGGCATAAGTTTCGTCTCGATATGACGAACGTGGATAAAGTAATTGACAAATTTACAAAAAGGTCGATACGGTGAATTTTGACGGATACGCATCAAATTCGTCGCACATACGCGACCAATTTAAATTCCGCCAAAGCCCACACGTCCACAAATTTGATACGTACCTTTTGATGCTTTCGGTTCGTGACCACGTCGCCGGATTGACGGGACGGACGGCGTATCAGAACAATTTTTCTAAAAATTCAGTTTTAAAAACCAGTTTTTTCTCAAACTTCACAAACAAATAACTTTCTGTATAATGCCTGAAATTTAATTCTACAAAAAGGGTTTTAAATCCCTATAGGTAATCTACAAGTCTCTTCAAACCGATTTTGAAAACTCGCAACAGCTGGTCGCAAATCGACCACAAAGTTGGGATTTCGGTACAGTTTCTAACGTCCAATAAATCAAGTTTTTCTCGATTTTGGAACTCGTTTTTCGTCGCACATGATGCGAATCGGCACGAACTATTTGAAGGAAATTAAAGATGTATATATTGTGAACATATCAAAAGAAACGTATCGTGAAACGATCGAGCGAGGAAAGAGAAATTCGCCCGCGAAGTTGGGTCGATGACTGCTGTCGCTGCTGTCTTGGCGCGCGCGCCCGTGCTTCTCCGGCGATGCACGGCCGGCCTCCGGCGTGTCAGAGGCGTCGGGGTCGACTTCGGGGTGAGTGCTGGGTTGGGGGTGACGGCTAGGGTTTGGTTTTTCTAAAAAAATTCCTCTCCCTCTCCCTATCGGAATATATATATATATATATATATATATATATATATATATATATATATATATATATATATATATATATATATATGCGTTTAATAGGAAAGGGGGGCGCTCGGATTGATATGCAGCTTCTGCTACTGTTCAAAAGTTTTGTGGGTGTGTGTGTTATATGTGATTTTGACTTGGTTTTTTTTCTTTCTATTTTGACTTTTTATTTCTTATACTTTATATATATATATATATATATATATATATATATATATATATATATATACATACATACACATATTATATTTTATTACTAGCATATGTGCACGTGTCTTGCACGTATTTTAACATTTCTTAATTAGTTTAGGAAGACTCTTTAGGAAGACCAAAGGGTAGTCTTCCTAATTACTAAGTTGTCCTTATTAAAATTAATGAACTATTTTTAATTAGTATAAATATGTAAGGGTATTTTCGGAATTCAAAAGTTTCACCATCCAAGTTTTTCTATTATATAGTAGAATAGATGTATTTATTTATTATATAAAAACCAACCACATATTATTTTATTTAAAATAAATTCTTTTTTTTCTTCTTTATGAATATATATATATATATATATATATATATATATATATATATATATATATATATATATATATATATATATATATGATAAAATGAAATAAATGCCTAAAAATTCTAAAATTATTTCTAAAATTAAAAATAAATATTTTGTATCTATATTTATGCAATATATTAAAAGTTTGATAATAAAACTTATTGAACATATATATATATCTATATCCACAAAATACCTATTTAACTAATAACGTAAAAACACTAACATTAATAATTTAAATAATATTAAAATAATAAAATAATATAAATGACTATATTAGTCCTATTCGGGAAAGTACGGGTGACAAATCTACCCTCCTAAAAAATAATTCGTCCTCGAAATTAGAGTAAACTAGCATAATAACAGTAGCAAGAACAAAGAAAAAATACCTCAAGGCTCGAAGAGATCAGGGTAACACTCCCGCATCTCGTCATCTCTCTCCTAGGTAGACTCACTTGGAGAGTGATGCCTCCATGCGACACGAACCAAAGGAATAACTTGGTTTCGTAGCACCTTCTCCCGACGATCCAGAATCTCCATAGGCTGCTCTGGATAGCGGAGAGTAGGCCCCACCTCTAACTCGGAGTGATCCAATACGTGACTGGGATCTGCCACGTACCGCCTCAACTG
Organism: Iris pallida; assembly: GCA_029216955.1. Taxonomy (NCBI): domain Eukaryota; kingdom Viridiplantae; phylum Streptophyta; class Magnoliopsida; order Asparagales; family Iridaceae; genus Iris; species Iris pallida. Next base: position 4,658,885 of record JANAVB010012599.1, on the reverse strand, counting down.
CGACACATGGAACACATTATGAACTCCCTCGAGTGTAGGTGACAAGTCTAGTCGATAGGCCACTGCACCGACCATTCCAAGAATAGTGAAAGGTTCGATGAAGCACGGACTAAGCTTCCCGCCTCGGCCAAAACGAATCGTGCCCCGTGTCGGAGAAATCCTCAGGAACACCATATCGCCAACCTAGACACAAGACAAGACTCAATACAAGACCCTAAAGCAAACAATCACAAACAAGCACAAACAGAAAAACTGATACTAATCTCGAATTCTAACGATCTCCGGTGGCTATCGGGCCAATGTCGCTGTCTATCCTGAGCCACCCGAAGTCTATCCCTGATCAACTTAACCTTCTCTGCTGCATCCACCACCATCTCCGAGCCAAGCAAAACTCTCTTACCGACATCGTCCCACGACAAAGGAGTGCGACATCTCCGTCCGTATAGAGCCTCGAATGGCGACATCTCTATACTAGCCTGCTAGCTGTTGTTGTAAGCAAACTCTACCAGGTGGAGATGGTTCTCCTAAGAGCCCCCGAAATCTAACACACAAGTACGAAGCATATCCTCGAGTGTCTGGATGGTCCTCTTTAATTGTTCATCCGTCTGGGGGTGATACGCGGTACTGAACTTGAGTTGGGTGCCCAAGCTAGTATGCAAACTCCTCCAGAAGTGGAAAGTGAAACGACTATCCCGATCGGAGACTATGCTCACCGGAACTCCGTACAATCTGACTATCTGTTGCACATACATCTCTGCCAGTTTCTCCGTAGACAGTCCCACCTTGAAAGGCAAAACGTGGGCTGATTTGGTCAATCTATCAACGATAACCCAAATTACGTCTTTTTCTCGTGGAGATCATGGAAGTCCAGACACAAGGTCCATAGTGATGTGCTCCTACTTTCACTCTGGAATGGGTAGTGGCTGAAGCAAACCACCTGGCCTCTGTCTCTCAGCTTTCACCTGCTGGCACACCAAGCATCGAGATACAAACTGAGCTACCTCTCGGTTCATGCCATACCACCATACGTGCTCTCTCAGGTCTCTTTACATCTTGTTGGCTCCAGAATGTATAGAGCACTGAGAACGATGCGCTTCCTGCAGAATCTCCTTCCGAAGCTTTCCACTCAGAATGCACAATCTAGTACCGTGCCTCAGCGACCCATATTCGGCTATAGAGAAATCGTCTAGCAATCCTGCCTGCACCTGCTCCCTAATGCTCCTCAGGGCCACGTCATCAAACTGTGCTGATCTGACTCTGTCCATCAACGCAGACTGAATCTGTAAACCCCACATCTGAACCTTCATGCCCGGAAAGATCACCTCGATACCCAAACTATCCAGATCCGCCAATAGATGACGATCTGCCGTCAAATACATAGCGACTGGATACCTGTTCAAGGCATCTGCAACTACGTTGGCCTTCCCTGGATGGTACAGCAAGGAGATATCGAAGTCCTTCATCAGCTCAAGCCAGCGCCTCTGCCTCATGTTCAATTCCTTCTGGGTAAACACGTACTTCAAGCTCTTATGATCTGTGAAGATCTCAACTTACTGGCACACTCTATCCAGGATACTATACTACACTTATGGGATACTACCTTCTATTGTCTTCCTCAAATGAATGTGGATAAATAAGTAGCATGCGGGGCTCAGTTGAATGGAACACAAGTGTCATGTGGGTAATAGGCTTAATGTGGGTCGTTTCCATATTTTGGGTCAACAAGTTTGGGCCGAAATGCTGCCCCCAATTCGAGTCGAAAATAAAAGTGACTTCGTGGCACTACAAGAAAAATGATCATTTACGGCACGTGAAACGCGCCGTAAATGATCTTTCGCGGCGTACATTTTGGTGCCGTAAAAGACCATGCCGTAAATGACCCTATTATTTACGGCGCATTGGATAGCGCCGTAAATGTTAATATACACGCCGTAAACGATCACAAATGAACGTCGTAATTGATTTTCTCATAAAAATTTGACAACCATTTGTGGCATATTTAGTGTGCCGTAATTGCTCTTTCACGGCATACATTTAGGCGCCGTAATAGATATTCCTGCATGATCAAATACGGCGTACATTTGCACACCGTAGTAGCTATTCCCGCAAGATCATTTACAGCGTCCATTTTGATGCCGTAAAAGATATTTCCGACAAATTATGTTTACCATTTTGTGACATATGTAGCGTATCGTAAATGATATTTGATGAGTATTTTCGTCAAAATATTTCAATAGTAAACAAAGTATACAACATAGCAAAAATACATTGGTAATAGTTGACTCACATATAATCCCAATCAAACTACAAAACTGGAAACTCCTTCAAATAAATCCAAGCACATGAAATCATAAAAATTAATTGGATTCAGTAGCCAAAATATATTAATAGCAAACAAAAGGCAATGCCAAAGTACATCATGCCATATTGATGCATGAACTAGAAAAAATGTTGTAGTACTGAATTAAGAACCATACAATTCAATACAAATTTTCTAAAAAAAATTATCGAGCTGAACAAAAAGTGTAAATTGTCTTCTATCATAAATTTCAGCTCAATTGGTTGCATGGGAGAAGCTTCAAACACAATATACAGATATTGTTCTTTTGATTGATAACCTGCACAAGCACAAAATATGTTTTAGTTCATTGTATCCAATTTGATGTATATATAAACACAACAATGAAAAAAAATATAATATAGCCAACTACATTTCCAAGTACTCTATTGCCAAGTACTCATATGCAATCAAGTGTTTGACATTATAGCTTTGTGAAACTTTACTACTGTAAGTAACATCACCAATGACATTGATCAGATACTCATTACATTAGAAGATATTGCAATGTTCATACAACAGCACGATCAGGATAAGTGTTCAAGTGTCTGACTCTATTTTGATCCAAATATAACACAATAAATCTAGCTTCATGAGTGACAAGAAAGAATCAGTGCAACTCTATCAGAATGCATTACTTTTAAACCCTCTTCAAATCAGCCATGAACAAAGAGGACACAAGTATAAAGTCCAAGGGATGTATAGCAGTTGACATGCGCTTTACATTGATTTCATAATTTCCTAAAAGTATGTGCACTTAAAGTAAAACAAGATGGGAACTAGGTTTTCTGTACAACACCTTCAAGTAGAAATCAGACTCTGATCAAACATACAAAGACAGTTGTACAGAAAATGTAGTTCCTATCTTGTTTTATTTTAAGTGCACATACTTTTCAGTTGCCTGTTTGCCCAGATGTTGCTCCAAATTTTAAGACTAAACATACTCATGTATACTATGTCATGTTACTGCCCTGTCCGACACAAACACATGAATATAGTGTGGCATGACATTGTCCTGTCCGACAAGTACATGTCCATGTATATTAGAATGTTTATTGTCCGAAATAGACCACCTATTTTACCAGAAAGTAATGCCTGACAAAATAACCTTTACAAGCACCGGAAGTTATTGATACTAAACAAGTAACAAGAATGTCAAAAGATTCCCAGAAAATACACACGGGTAATCAGAGATAATATTAATTTCTTTATTTATTGAGGAACTTGGACAACTTTCTATACCTGAACAAGGTTATGCATCAACTGGTTCACCATCATGCTTGGATATGCCAACTCTTCATTTAAAACACAATCAGTGTCTGCATTCGACACCTCAGTATTCCCACTCTCCCACATTAACAGCAAAGTTGCATGCCTCTAAACATAGTGAAGCATATAAAACTGAAGAACAATCATCATTATGTGTACCAGATAAGTATGAATAAATTATGGAACTAAAGTTAATTACCTACTATAATACTAAACTTTCTAACTTTTAACCAAAAAGAAACGTAAAGATAAAATTTGAAAATCTGAATTCAGACAAAATGATGAAAAGAAAGAAATACACCACTAAAGTAGGAAATATGGTTGGAGCTAATGATGCAGCAGCAGGCAAAAGTAGACAATCATGCTTAATAAGATCATAAAAGGGGTTAAGATGAGCATGTGAGCTACCTTCAATCAACCGTAGATTGTCCAAGTACATCCACACGCACCCACAAGAGTCGGACACACTAGCCTGTTGCCTCTCCTTTTCACTAAACATGAGGACCAACAATTTTCTGTCAATAACTTCACTATATGACAATTAAAATTTGTAACTACTAACTACTAGTTTTAATTTTAACACCATGTTCATGTAAACAAATTAGGACCATGCATTATTTCAAATGCAAATTAATAAGAATATAGCAAGAAACATGATCTTTTTACCTGCAATATCTTCAATAAATTAACCACTAAATAATATGATTCAACAAGCAGAAAAAGAAGCATCACACAGAGGAAAACAGACCCAAAATTTTCCCAGTATATCAACAAGATGAAGTATATATTACCAACATCAAAAGATTCAAAACTAACATGTGTATGAAGTCATAAATATTTGTTCTTACATAAAACAGGATCAATCTACATATCTAAAGCCAGTATATATGAAAGGAAATGTATTATCTCCTGGAAACTCAAAAACAATTTTATGTGATGGAAACATCTTAAGATACAGAAAAAAACAACATGACAATGGGATTTGCTCAGAAATCTTGTTTGACTTATGGTATTTTGAGATGTCAGGTTTGTCCGAACACAAATTGGCAAAAAGAAGATAACAAATGTAAGAAAATTCATACAACTATTAGATTATCGGGTTGAAATCTGGTTTTTCTTTTCTTCTACACCTTGATGGTGTTACCTGTAGACGATTGCAAGATGAATTAGGGAAGTAACAAATGCATCACATATTCCCAAAGAGGTACTATTGTTTATCCTAACAGACGATTGCAAGATGAATTAGTAACAAACCATAACTTCAAAATGTTAAGACTACCAACTTCTAAATTTTAGGACTACAAACTGACTATTAAGTCCATAACTTGATGAATTATTGACTAAACCAAAGTGACTAAGAAAGATAAAACAAACAATTACTCATCTTTCTGACAAGTTACACAAATTTCTAGATTAAACATCTTTGGGAGAAAGCTTGATCAATTCAAGTTTAACTACCCAGCTCGAAAACCAGGTTACAATTTGCAAACCACTGTACAAACACATAATCAACTTTTGTCAGTAGCGTACAAAATTTTAAGTAATAACCTTAGCTCAGGTATATGCAAGTGAGCAGTTGACCACAAAGATCTTTCACAAAATATAATGGAAAAATAAATACATGCACACGGTACTAGGAGCTGTAAAATTTGTGATGCATCCTAATTAACGATGTAGTGGAAATCACATATATGAAAGCTATTTCAATTCATGCCAGACTTCCTCGAGGCATGTAATTTCAGAAAAGATGTGTTAATGTACATGTTGGCTTATTTTTTTATTACTACATCAAAAAGAAAGATATATAGTAGCATGTTAGAGTTTCAAACTTACCCCAGAGTAGCCGATTCTTACAAGTTCAAGAACACCGGGAACCAAGAGAAGCCTATCAATGGCCTGCATACGAACTATGGGAGCATATGGTAAAAACATATAAAATTTCGGCACGGTTGGTATCCAATGGTCTAGACTCTCAAGGCATTGTTAAGCTCCAATGCTTGAGAGGTAATGAGCATGTTAACTACATCATTGTCAATGGGGAATGGAGACAAGAACTACTACATACCACCTACAGCTTGGGAATAAAATAAGAGAGGTCACCATACAGAGGGATCAAGAAGCAGACTTCGGGATCTGGACAGAGAACCCTAGGAGAGAATTCACTATCAATTCAGCCTTCAGAGTCATCAGAACCCCAATTCCGGAAGCGGATTGGCACAAAGCAGTCTGGTTTATGGGTGATTGCAAGAAAATGAGCTCGTCTTTTCAAAGCCTTCCAAGATGGACTACTCACTAAGAAGAGACTCCAACAACATGGGACGAATATAGAGGTTCATTGCCTGCTAAGAATCCAGAATGCTGAGGACATAAACCACCTATTCTTTGAATGCACTTACACAGCAAACATATGGTCATGTGTAGGCTCAAGCTATAACTGACTAGTAAGAGGAGAGAAATTATCAAAGGAATGCAAGTTGACATGCAGGGAATTTAGAATAATAGAGAAGGGAGATACTCGAGCAAAGTTTGTTCCAACAGCTAAGAGAATAAAGGAGGATGTAGGCACTATGGTGGCCAATCTAAAAACCAAATCTAGCCAAACAGCCAGAGAAATCAGAGAGAACCAGGTTACCAGTAAAACTCTAGTGATGCTGTAAAGTTTCTCAATCAGTACAATTACCTTTTGTACCTTTCTATACACACACACACACACACACACACACACACACATGTATGAATAAGGGCTGAAGCAACCAGATTACTCTAATTCGCACAGAACATTAACTTACAAAAAGCTTTATCATATTATGTAAGGTATAACCGTATAAACAAATCAAACTTCTTTTAATGTGGATAATGCCATCTATTACTTCTAGAAAACAATCATTAAAACATTATGCAACACTCTATTCCCATTAGGAACGATAAAGTTCATCAAGAACTGTGCTTCGGAGAAAGAAAAAATGTGCAATTACATTATGCATAGAGGATCGGGGGAAAAAAGATCGCAAACAGACGTAACAATTCAGTGCTACATACCAACAATACTATCAATAAGAACATAGTATAGAAAGAAAAGGAAGGGGAACTTCTAGTTATACCTTATTGTTTCTAGTCATTCCAAAGAGAGTAGCCTGATATCGCAATGTCTCACTCCCTGCCATTGCATCAAGCTGATCCTCAGTCATATTCTCAGTATATTGTACATTTGCCATTTGTTGAACCAGCTCCTGTATGATCAGGAATCCGGAACCGTAACAAGTAAACATCAATAACACACACACAAACAAACAACTTCAAGTATTTGAATGTACCTGCAACAAAACAAGCTCAATCCCCACTCCCTTTTTCAACTGATTAGCAAGATACTGGAAAAGACCTCTTAGTTCCATTGAGGGGTATTTCTTGCACCTATGAACATAACAATGATCCAGTGCACAAGGAACGTCATTGTAATCACGTTAAAAGATTTAGCATACATAACTTATCAACTTGAAAACTAGTATGAGAGGAGGGAGCGAGATATCTGTCTAGACAATAAAATGATAAATGAAGGCTCCTCCAGAATATTTAGGTGGTATCAGACAACGTGGTCTAGTGATTAATAGAAAAGGAGACAAGACGACAACAAGTCCTTTATCCCTTTTGGGGATAGCTACATGAATCATTTCCTACCAATCTGCTATCCATAAAGGGCCATATTCTCTCCAACATTAGAACATTCAGCACCATTGCAAGACACCTTTGTTACAAACGACAAGGGTAGCATTAATGCAGCATGTTGCTACTGACAGACACGCTAATGTGTTTACACTACATGGCGAGGAGGCTTTCAATATAGATTCTGTAAAGTCTTATGCTGGTCATCATTTACTAAACAACCCCCTTCACATGAGCTTGGGATAGGCTTGTGAAAGATAAGACATCAAGCAAAGTATAAGCGTACTTCAGAAAGCGAACCAGACTAGCAAACTAGCTTAAAATGTCAATATGAAACTCCTTGTGGAAGCTAAAGTTGTATGGTTTGAGGCATATTTTAAATAGTGGCTATATATGAATCAAGACTTTTTTTGCATCTGTTCCGAAAGAACTACTCTCAAGGCATTGTTAAGCTCCTATACCAAAATTTTATTTTCTTTAGTTGGTAACATAACCCCCAGAGAAAATCATCAAGTTTGTTGGTTCATTCTTCTTCCACATAAAATAAAATGCTACTGACTTAAAATTGGGCAATGCTTGATTCAATTTGGAATATTGAGAATACGTATTAGTACAATCTTCCATGTGAAAAATGTCCATGCATTCAGACTATAAATATGGAATGATTCTTCCAAATGAAGGCAGTAATGAGGAAAATGATAGGATTCTGCAATCTTCCAGGAAAAAGTCAATTGTACTATGGCATTCTTTTAAAATTTTCTACTATCTCTACTTAAAATATGCAAGTAATTACCACATATTTCTTACCATTGGACTATTAACTAAACAATGCAATTTACTCCCTACAAGCCTCCATCCAAGAGAGACTGAAGATTGAAGCCTAATTTTATGGCACCAGGTCAAAGGCGGTTCAATTCAGGGGCAAGGACAGTAGAATTCACATTAAAAACAGACCAAAACAAAAATAGATAACAATTGGATCATCAAATGACTGATTGTGTAAAAAATGTACCGAGAGAAAATGTTGTTTTAAGATCGCCGTCGTTAGCCTCTTTGCACAGCCTACTTGTTGTGTCGTCGACATGATCGTTGCGCCGTTGTCAGGCTCGCCGCGCCGCCGTCCTTCCGTCAGCCTCCGACTCGCTGCCCTTCCAATCGAGTCGTATTGTGGCAGAAAGATGGAGGGGAGAGAGAAGTGGCTCGTAGAAGGAGAAAGGGAGGGAGAATTTGAGAAATTTTATCGGTGAAAGAGAGAGCCGGGAAACCCTAAAAATTGAGGGAAAAAGTGATCATGCCCAAATATTTGGACTGGAAGGGGGGAAAGTATTGGTGTATAACAAAAATTTGGAAAATTTAATTTTAAGTCCCCTCCAATTAGGTATATATCGTTTGGCATATAAAAACTTTGTTGCAATAAAATATTTCCTCCAATTTATTCTCATTTTGGCACATAAATAAACCGTTACGATATAAATATATACTTGGTGCGACAAAAACTTTTTCTTCTTAATAATTTAAAACTTCTTGTAGGCCGAAAAAGAAACTCTGTAGAGAAAATATCGTTTGGCATATAAAAACTTTTTGTAGCCCGAGAAATTGTGTTATACCTAAGGCTGCTACCGAGTCAGGTCCGGACAATGCTAGCCAACCCAAACATGTTATTCCAATGCATCTAGGTTTTGGATCGGCCAAGAGCCTACAAGTATAAGCTTGGTGAATTAATGTTCATATTGGGTCCTATATAATGCCAACTGATAACCCATATTAGCTTTATTTTGTTTCCGGTTATGTCCCTTTTCGTACCCTACATTTTATTAAACTAAGGTCTAATCCACGTTGGTCTTGCAATTGCCCAACAATCCACTAAAAAGATGCTAAAATCATAATATTCTAATTATCTCATAAGTATTCCATCGAGCCTGTGTCCAAGTTCACGTTGAGGGAAAGTTAATTTGGAAGGGGGTTTTAAAGAAACAATTACTTAGGAAAAAGTTTCTTACGAGAATCAATTGCAACATACATGGCGTGCACAAATGCATGCAATAAATAAGTTATCATTTATGGCACGCAAAAATGCATGTCGTAAATGAATTATCATTCACGGCATGCACAAATGCATGCCATAAATAAGTGTTATCATTTACGGCACGCAAAAGTGCATGCCCTAAATGAGTTATCATTCACGGCGTGCACAAATGCATGCCGTAAAAAAGTTATTATTCACGGCGCATAAAAATGCATGCCGTAAATATGTTTACAATGATGGCTTGTATATCAAATACGCCGTAACAAAGACAAAAATCAACTCTTTTACGGCATGCAAATCTGTGTGCCGTAAAAGAGTGTCATTTACGGCACACAGTTGCTGTGTGCCGTAAATTGTGCACCGTAATTGCTACATTTTCTTGTAGTGTGGGGTGAATCAAGATTGGGTCTTGTGTTAGAAAAATTGCGTGATAAAATGAAGCACAAGATGGTGTGCATGAGTGGGACACGAAGGTCATGGGCGTAGGGTGTCTTGTCTAGATCATGCATATGAAGTTGGTTTTGAGAAAACAACTAGTCTTGTGCTCCTAAATTAAAAATCATGGCAATGTGCATATGATAATCATAAATAAAAGTGGGAATGGTCAATGGCCTAAATTGATCCAAAAGTTGTGCAATACAAAGATAGTACAAGAGATCGAGTTTGAATGGGACATGATATATCAAAATGAAGATAATCTTGTCTACTACAAACTCATGAAGGAAGTTTCCAGAGATTGACATCTCTGACGCTCCAGAAATCAATGTCACGGAAGAATATTCGTCTATCTATGATACTCTCTCTAGGGTGTCTACCCAAGTCATGATGCCGTCTACACAAGGTACTAACTCATCTATATGATACTTGGATGATACTTCTTGTGAGACTCGTCTCACAGTATCGGTATTTATATACGGATACGTATTTTGTATTGCATTTCGTATTTTCTCGGTTTTTGGAACGCTTTAAAATTTTTCCCAAAATATAGATTTTCCTTGGCCGGCATACCGATGGTGTACCGGAGTATACCGACGGCATGTCGCCCGGACAGATTTTTCCACATTTTAGATATTTTTGATTTCAGATATTTTCGTGAATAGTGTTTCCGATATTTTCATGAATAGTGTTTTGGATATTTTGATGAATAGTATTTAGATATTTTCGTGAATAGTGTAGATGCATTCTATTATCCAATGGACAATTGGTTTTTTTTCAATGGCTAGGATTGATCTAGAATTTTGACACGGATCACGATCCAACGGCTAAGATTAATTCACCCCTTCTATATATATCCTATGAGTTTCTCTCTCCTCTCTCTTTTCTTTCCTTCACCATTTCCTCTTCACTCTCTTCCCTCTTTCTCAAGCTTAGGAAGGCTTGGCCTTGAGGCCTAGAGTGTGGTTTCGGAACCCCTCTTGGTGGTGGAGTAGAAGATTAGGCTTGGTTGCTAAAACCTAGGCAAGTACATCTTGCTCAAAAGTGATATGACCATACTTTATTTTTGTTTTTCATAGAAATTAAAGTTTTATTGTTCTATAATATGCTCCTCTAAATTGTTAACAAGTTTAATGTATAGCAATTTTGGTTTTGATCGATAATATGGCATAGATCTGAGTTTCTAGATATAATTTTTGAGTATTTTGAGGTTTTGATCTATCAAATGTTTTAATTTGAGAAAACTAATACTTCCATGTTGTAGGAAATTCAATTCTATTCAATTTTGACTTTTGAAAGTCCGAATTTCGATTTAAAATGAAGTTTTTATGGCCGAAACGAGTTTTACCAAAAATCTGGATTTTGTTGCTGTTTGGAAAAACGGCATACCGCCGGTATGTCGTAGTATACCGCCGGTATGCCGGTTTTTGGCACCAAAAACTTACTGTCTTTAGTCCGGTATACCGCCGGTATGCCGCAGTATACCGCCGGTATGCCGTTTTATGCTGTTTTAGGCTGTTTTTGTCCGTTTTTTGCCCGTTTTCGTCCGTTTTTGATATTTTCTTGATTGTAATGGACTCTTAACATGATTAGATGACCTTGGATAGTTAAAGAATGATTGTACACACTATATATATGGTACATGCTTATGTTCACGTATTTTTCTATGTCCAGATTATAGATAGTGGCCTGTTATGGTGCACTCCAGATTACTGTATATGCCTAGCTCGATTTAGTGGCTCGTAGTAGCGCACTCATGACTTGATTTTTTTATTGATTTCTAGACCCGAGATATGAGTACATGTTCTTTCTTGACACCGTGGATATAGCTTGTTGAATGTTTAATCTATTGCATCTTGGCAATGGACAATCGAGTGTGAGTATTGTCTATTGTATCGCGCGTAATGTGTATTGAGAACATTTGCCAGAGATATCTCGCAAATGACTTGTACCCATGGCTCGTCATTATAGGACGATTCTTGAGTGTCCACGACTTGAGAATTAAAAACGAATGTTATAGGTAATTGACTAGTAAACTCATATAGATCATTGGGAGGGGAGGACACTTCATGCTACCGCGTACTCGGATCGCTATGGGCCCCCACAGTGGCAGGGATAACCCCGATTAGCGTGGGCCCCTGTCCACTATTGATTGAGTAGATGTTTATCTACTATTGATATGTTATTGAGTAGATGTTGTTTATCTACTATTGATATGTTTCATTTTTGGAGTAGATGTTTATCTACTATTGATTGAGATTGTTTGGTTGATTTTATTTCTTTTCTTCTACCGTCGTCGCCCTCTTGGCCATCCGAGTTACTGCAGCGTAGGTGGTAGTGAAGTTCCTCAACCTGCATACTAGTAATTAGGATTGTGATAACCCTAGCTAGTTAATGATAGAAAGCCGTAGGCAATGATTGGCCGTGCACTTTTGATTGTGTGTTACCTTATATTCTCTTGTGTCGTCGAGTGGCCAGAGACTAAGTTCTGCTCGGGAAAATATCTGCAACCCCGGTCCTTGTTTGGTTTAAGGGTTGTGGCTCCGACTTCGAGTAGTTCCTAAGTCCCTTGTTGCTCATTGGCTTATTGTTCTCTATTGCTATACAGTTCAGTATTTCCATTCAGTCATTTATATTCTCGAGATACGTGCATTGGTACCGCACTAGTCTCGAACCATCTTTATTTATTTCTGTCACTATGTTGTTGTGTTGTTGTTGGGTTTTGTCGTTCACCTCGAGCTTCCTTGTGGTACTTGCTATTTGGGGCCTGACCCCACTGGTTTTGTTTGGCCAGATTTACCGCTGGAGCCCGAGGATTCTCCATACCTTTCTCTGGATGACCCGCCGCCTGCTTAGATCCGCGGTTGTTCCTCCTCGCGAGTGGGTTCCCCCTTCTTACCACTTGCGGTTCATTTCATTTTGGTGGTGTTAGCTAGGGCATGTGTTAGCCCTATTATTTTGAGACTTTCTCAGACTTCGGTCAACATGATGTATTATATTAGATCTAGACTGATATAGTGATCATGTATATTGGTACTTTGCTAGTGTAGCATTTTGTATTCACTAGCTTCATGATCATGTATGATATAGTATTTTGGGACGCCTCTTTACTTTCATATTTGATATACTCTTGATACTTGTTGTTGTTGGATTGAGATAGGATTTGTTCGACCATAGGAGTCGTCAGTGGCATGCTAGAGTCTTCCCACTTGTCTTCTAGACAGCTTTTATCGTATATTGGGGTACTGGCGTACTCTAATACACGTAGCTGGCTTTGTTTCGCCCCTACTTTCCAGTATTCTGGTTCTGGGGCGTGACATGTTTTTTTGGTGGCCCATGCAGGTCTGTCTTCAGACTTGTGGGGGATTCATCTTGTTAGAATCTCAATCCTATATTTGTCTTCATTTGATCTCTCTTTGCTTATCACATTCTCGTTTTCCTTGAACTGTAAACATGATTGACATATCCTTGTTCTATTCCTGTCCATTATTGATACCTCGTGTCCTTATCTTTCAGGGACACACCGCCAACTTCTTCTTTCAAAGGTTCAGTTGCTCCGCCGTCTCAGGCAGCTCAGATGGAAGGTCATGATCAGACCCCTCCTCTGCAGAATCAGAATCCCGCACAATCTCAGCATCCGTCGGCAGCTCAGTCTGTTCCTGTTCAGTCAGCTCAGCCAGCTCCGTCAGTCCCTTCAGTACAGCCAGCCCAGGTAGACCAGCATGCCCTACTCGAGATGATACGGGGCATGATGGAGGCACAACAACAGCAACATCAGAATCAGCTTCAGATCCAGCAGCAGGTGGTTCAGTTGTACCAGCAGTTGCAGCAGGGCCAGGACCATACCAACAACACCCTCTGCCAGGGCGTTACAGTAGCTTTGGAGGCGAGTGGACGTCGTGGTCACAACTCAGCATCCGACTTTAGTCGTCTGCGTCCAGCTCAGTTCTTCGGCACCGAAGATGCAGTATCAGCCGATTCTTGGCTTCAGGACACCGAGGCTATTTTGGAGGCAGCTAGGACTCCAGTAGAGGATCGGGTAGCAGTGGTGAAGCTGCAGTTATCAGACATTGCCCGCGACTGGTGGGCAGCACAGGAGATGGGTCTTCCTAGGCCTATCAGTTGGAAGACATTTCGGGAGCGCTTCCAGGAGAAGTTCTTCAACACCTCAGCCAAGTTCCAGCTTCAGCAACAGTTCATCAACCTTCGTCAGCAGACGAGAACCGTGGATCAGTATGCGGCAGAGTTCAGTAGGCTCAGTCGATTTGCATCACACATGGTAGCTTCCGATGGTGATAGAGCTCGGAGGTTCGAGCAGGGCTTGCACTTGGAGCTTCAACAGCTTATGGTGGGCCATTTTTATGACACCTATGATACAGTACTGAGAGCAGCTAGATCCTTGGAGATGACCAGTCAGAGGATAGCAGAAAGGACCGAAGGTCAGAAGAGGTCACACTCGACTATGAGGGGCATTACCATTCAGTCCTCAGCTCCAGCTCCAGCAGTCAGAGCTCCAGATCATCGACCTCCTCGTCAGACAGTATCATCAGCCCCGACAGTGGCATCAGTACAGCAGTCCAGGCAGTCAGGTCCGCCAGGATGTGATTACTGTGGAAAGCCAGGGCATACCAGGGCCCAGTGCAGGAGGGCCAACGGTCAGTGTCTCGGATGCGGTGCATCTGATCATATGGTTGGGTCTTGTCCTCGTAGACGTCCAGAGGCTTCATCAGTTGCCCCAGTGCCATTGGTGATTGACGGTCAGAGGGGACCAGCAGAGTCAGCACGATCCTATGTTCAGCGCCCGCTTCCGACGCAGTCCCAGCAGTTTCATCACCAGCGTCCAGCACAGTATGCCCAAGCCCTGCGGGCAGGACCGAGCCAGCAGCAGACTACACGAGTACCCGTGATGCGTGGACAGGCTTTCAACATGAGCTTGCAGGAGCTGTTGGCAGAGGGCGGTCAGATTGTAGGTGAGATTTTGAGCATTCCTTCAGTTTATCTTACTCTTGGGTTCCGTTGACGGCCTTGCATTTCATTCATACCCGGAATGCGAAGGTCGACTTGACATATTCGGCGAGTGAACGCGAGTTTCTCGTACCACTCATCTTCCTCCGTATCTCGTGATATACGATATCTATCATGTATCCCGACTACGTAGGTGCGTCCTGGATTAGAGTCATGTCTTCGACTGAGTCGTTGGTACCGACTTACTTCGAAACTTGACCCTTGTCCACTTTGTGAGTCAGCGTAGGCAAGCGAGGACGAATCCCTACTTAACTGACTCAGGGGTATATTATTTCATATGCCTCCTTTTCTTGTATTATATATGTATATATTTATTTTTCCGCATTTATTTAAATTCTGTATCTCAAATATCACTTGTACATGGGATGTTTTCTTTTAATGTGTTATGATTTTACATTATTTTAGCATGTGTATTTTTTGCTCGATTGGCTTTAGGAAATTCCGAGGACGAAATTTTTCTAAGTTGTGGAGAGTTGTGAGACTCGTCTCACAGTATCGGTATTTATATACGGATACGTATTTTGTATTGCATTTCGTATTTTCTCGGTTTTTGGAACGCTTTAAAATTTTTCCCAAAATATAGATTTTCCTTGGCCGGCATACCGATGGTGTACCGGAGTATACCGACGGCATGTCGCCCGGACAGATTTTTCCACATTTTAGATATTTTCGATTTCAGATATTTTCGTGAATAGTGTTTCCGATATTTTCATGAATAGTATTTTGGATATTTTGATGAATAGTATTTAGATATTTTCGTGAATAGTGTAGATGCATTCTATTATCCAATGGACAATTGGTTTTCTTTCAATGGCTAGGATTGATCTAGAATTTTGACACGGATCACGATCCAACGGCTAAGATTAATTCACCCCTTCTATATATATCCTATGAGTTTCTCTCTCCTCTCTCTTTTCTTTCCTTCACCATTTCCTCTTCACTCTCTTCCCTCTTCCTCAAGCTTAGGAAGGCTTGGCCTTGAGGCCTAGAGTGTGGTTTCGGAACCCCTCTTGGTGGTGGAGTGGAAGATTAGGCTTGGTTGCTAAAACCTAGGCAAGTACATCTTGCTCAAAAGTGATATGACCATACTTTATTTTTGTTTTTCATAGAAATTAAAGTTTTATTGTTCTATAATATGCTCCTCTAAATTGTTAACAAGTTTAATGTATAGCACTTTTGGTTTTGATCGATAATATGGCATAGATCTGAGTTTCTAGATATGATTTTTGAGTATTTTGAGGTTTTGATCTATCAAATGTTTTAATTTGTGAAAACTAATACTTCCATGTTGTAGGAAATTCAATTCTATTCAATTTTGACTTTTGAAATGCCGAATTTCGATTTAAAATGAAGTTTTTATGGCCGAAACGAGTTTTACCAAAAATCTGGATTTTGTTGCTGTTTGGAAAAACGGCATACCGCCGGTATGCCGTAGTATACCGCCGGTATGCCGGTTTTTGGCACCAGAAACTTACTGTCTTTAGTCCGGTATACCGCCGGTATGCCGCAGTATACCGCCGGTATGCCGTTTTATGCTGTTTTAGGCTGTTTTTGTCCGTTTTTGCCCGTTTTCGTCCGTTTTTGATATTTTCTCGATTGTAATGGACTCTTAACATGATTAGATGACCTTGGATAGTTAAAGAATGATTGTACACTCTATATATATGGTACATGCTTATGTTCACGTATTGTTCTATGTCCAGATTATAGATAGTGGCCTGTTATGGTGCACTCCAGATTACTGTATATGCCTAGCTCGATTTAGTGGCTCGTAGTAGCGCACTCATGACTTAATTTTCTTATTGATTTCTAGACCCGAGATATGAGTACATGTTCTTTCTTGACACCGTGGATATAGCTTGTTGAATGTTTAATCTATTGCATCTTGGCAATGGACAATCGAGTGTGAGTATTGTCTATTGTATCGCGCATAATGTGTATTGAGAACATTTGCCAGAGATATCTCGCAAATGACTTGTACCCATGGCTCGTCATTATAGGACGATTCTTGAGTGTCCACGACTTGAGAATTAAAAACGAATGTTATAGGTAATTGACTAGTAAACTCATATAGATCATTGGGAGGGGAGGACACTTCATGCTACCGCGTACTCGGATCGCTATGGGCCCCCACAGTGGCAGGGATAACCCCGATTGGCGTGGGCCCCTGTCCACTATTGATTGAGTAGATGTTTATCTACTATTGATATGTTATTGAGTAGATGTTGTTTATCTACTATTGATATGTTTCATTTTGGAGTAGATGTTTATCTACTATTGATTGAGATTGTTTGGTTGATTTTATTTCTTTTCTTCTACCGTCGTCGCCCCCTTGGCCATCCGAGTTACTGCAGCATAGGTGGTAGTGAAGTTCCTCAACCTGCATACTAGTAATTAGGATTGTGATAACCCTAGCTAGTTAATGATAGAAAGCCGTAGGCAATGATTGGCCGTGCACTTTTGATTGTGTGTTACCTTATATTCTCTTGTGTCGTCGAGTGGCCAGAGACTAAGTTCTGCTCGGGAAAATATCTGCAACCCCGGTCCTTGTTTGGTTTAAGGGTTGTGGCTCCGACTTCGAGTAGTTCCTAAGTCCCTTGTTGCTCATTGGCTTATTGTTCTCTATTGCTATACGGTTCAGTATTTCCATTCAGTCATTTATATTCTCGAGATACGTGCATTGGTACCGCACTAGTCTCGAACCATCTTTATTTATTTCTGTCACTATGTTGTTGTGTTGTTGTTGGGTTTTGTCGTTCACCTCGAGCTTCCTTGTGGTACTTGCTATTTGGGGCCTGACCCCACTGGTTTTGTTTGGCCAGATTTACCGCTGGAGCCCGAGGATTCTCCATACCTTTCTCTGGATGACCCGCCGCCTGCTTAGATCCGCGGTTGTTCCTCCTCGCGAGTGGGTTCCCCCTTCTTACCACTTGCGGTTCATTTCATTTTGGTGGTGTTAGCTAGGGCA
Source organism: Iris pallida (assembly GCA_029216955.1). Lineage (NCBI taxonomy): Eukaryota > Viridiplantae > Streptophyta > Magnoliopsida > Asparagales > Iridaceae > Iris > Iris pallida. The sequence goes on along the minus strand of JANAVB010012599.1, from coordinate 4,641,164 downwards.
TGTGTTAGCCCTATTATTTTGAGACTTTCTCAGACTTCGGTCAATATGATGTATTATATTAGATCTAGACTGATATAGTGATCATGTATATTGGTACTTTGCTAGTGTAGCATTTTGTATTCACTAGCTTCATGATCATGTATGATATAGTATTTTGGGACGCCTCTTTACTTTCATATTTGATATACTCTTGATACTTGTTGTTGTTGGATTGAGATAGGATTTGTTCGACCATAGGAGTCGTCAGTGGCATGCTAGAGTCTTCCCACTTGTCTTCTAGACAGCTTTTATCGTATATTGGGGTACTGGCGTACTCTAATACACGTAGCTGGCTTTGTTTCGCCCCTACTTTCCAGTATTCTGGTTCTGGGGCGTGACACTTCTATACTAGGTTACTCATTTCTCCTTTAACTAGTCACTTAAAATGTTGGTGCCTAAACCTCTATAACACTTGAAATACTCTGGCTATTGCTACTAGGGTACCCTCCTATTCTGGCACCTGGTGCAACTCCTACCTTAACCCTCATTAATCACTCTAAGGTTCTCATCTATATTTAATTATCAAAATCATATACATTACTTCCTAACCATGCTCTAAACTATTAACACAATACTCAAGGACACAAACTAATTACAAGTCACCAAGCCATCATACTACAAAGAACCTATAATGAAATGAGACTCTACAAGGACCTGGACTAAATAACTGAAACTATCCCTACTCCTAAGCTAATTGATGATGGAATAGAATCTATAATAACATAAGTGAAATGATAGAGATGATATGTTACGACCCTTCTCAGGATACAATCTGATAATCATACGCGCGCGTCTGTCCAAAATTATGATACTCAGAATCCTCGCCATGCCAGTAAGCAAGACTGCGATAAACGATAGATTCCATAACTGGGTATACACCTCTATAATCATGTCGTTTGGAATCCTCGCCACGCCGACTAGTATGGGTGCGAGAATTCCTAAATCTCATAACCAAGATATGTACATCTAAAGTCAGGTCCTTATGTTTTTGCCATGCCGACAAATATAGTTGCAATAAACTCCAGGTTCCATAACTAGGTAGAGGTTTTACCTTCCATGTTATTCCGTCAACATATGTTATCAAAAGATATCTTAACTCGGGCTATAAAATTTATCTCGATATGACAATCAAAATCAACGATGATCCATCAATATCAAATTCAATAACAAGGAGCAAGGGTGAAGAAAAATAAGAGGAAATGATTTTAAATTGACGTTCAAAACAAGATTTCCAAGGGTCGTCACATGAATCTTTTAAAAGTCCTAAGCAAAGAGATCAATATGGCACATGATAAGATATCGTTAAGGAAGGACAATTTATTTCAAAATGCAAGAAGAGTTGTCTTGATAATCAAAAGATTAGAATTTTTCTAATATGTGATTGAGTAACTCCTATCATAACCTAAAAACTATATCCTAAGAGCAGGCTCGTAATTAGCACTCTAAGTCGAGCACCATTACGAAATCGCACTAGTTGCGACTCTGACCTGCATGGGCCACCATAAAAACGTGTTACGACCCGTACCTTGTTTAGAGGCACGAGTACGTGGGTACGTCCAACCTACGCTGCAATATCGACGGTAGAACGCTGTAAAGGTCATCTAGAATATATAGAATCTAAGACACAATAATATAACCTGTTATCTCCATACAGAGGAATATAATCACCACTCAATCACATAATCTAAGGAAGATAAGCACGATGATAAAGATAAAGATAAAGATGAGATAAATAGTCTGAAACAACGTTGAGTCGCAATCACAAGTTCAGAAACCAAAGACATAAAATAATATCCCAAAATAAATATTACAAGTCTCAAAGTATCAAACTGGAATGTAATCCACACAAAATCTAGGTAAACTAGGTCACTACTGGCGGTGCGTCCTCTACGAGCACCGGGTCCACAAGCTGGTCCTGGTCGTAGACTCCATCTATGCCAAACCCGTAGTAGGTCGGGCAATCTGCATCTAAATCCTCTGAAAAATAACGGGGGTTATTCTGTCAGGATATGAGCAAGTACAAACACCAACAACAGTTCCATGTGAATTGAAAATACTATAAGAGACAATCATAATGAAATACAAGATGAAATATCAAGAATGAAAGTAAAACAGTACAAGAGAACTGGATATCATGTCATGTGTGAGATATAAGATAAAACAGGAATATAAACAATGGAAAGTAATATGAGATATGATGTAAACATAAAAATAAAGTTCCATGAGATATTATAGCGTTATGTGATCGGCTTGGGTCAATATCAGGCTGTTCCATTTGACCGGCTATGCACAGGTAGTATAATAGTATAGGAATCAGGCCAACCAAAATAGAAAGCTATGCACAAGTAGTATAAGGTCAGGCTACACCCTACGTGTGATGAGGGTGGAGCTATGCACAAGTAATAAACAAGTAGGGGTATGATCACATAACCTCTAATATCTCTCCATCCCCGAGTAGTATAATGAATCCAGACATGACAGATCATGACACGGGGTTCGAAGAGCAGGGGGCCAGCCTACTCCTAAATCGATGTCTATACAAGTATAGGAAATAATATCGAACAATGTACTCATATACCAGGTAAACCGGAAATGGCATCTTATGACGAGATTCAATGTATACTAGTCCGTGTATCCTCGTATTGAGAATCAAGTATAACACTACAACTGAATCGGATATAGTAGATATCAAAGCAATAAAAACTATCAGAGAATGTACTTGCCTGCTGTCCTGAGCTGAGAAAATCGAATTACAAACCACTCAATGAGCCACAAACGGTCAACTCGCACAACTATCTCCTAATGCTGAAACAGACATTACCAACGTTCTCAGAATAGTCAAATTAGCTAGAAATGTATACCCATAAGTCCAATTCTGGACACAGGAGCAAAACAGTAATTTCGGGTCAAAATGGTGTCGACCGTTGGACCCACTTTGCACCAAAAAATATGACAGAACCTACGGTCTCTAAAGTCATCAAACTACAATGTCTACAGGTCCGGTTTGACGAGATAAACCCAACCGTATGTCCAAAGTTGGATTCCGGTGGGCCGTGCACAAATTTGCCCGTTGGATCGGATCGCGGGCCCGCCAAAATAGCGTTCCGGTTGACCTTCTCATAATCGGACCAAACTTGGCATACAGGACCAGAAAATTGATATGGTCATGTTGGCACAAGTTTCGTCTCGACATGACGAGCGTGCACAAAGTATTTGACAAATTTGCAAAAAGGCCGATACGGTAAATTTTGACTGATACACATCAAATTCGTCGCGCACACGCGACCAATTTGAATTCTGTCAAAGTCCACATGTCCACGAAGTCGATACGCACCTTTCGATGCTTTCGGTTCGCGACCATATCGCCCGGATTGACGGGACGGACGACGTATCGAAACAATTTTTCTAAAAATTCAGTTTTGAAAACTAGTTTTTTCTCAAACTTCACAAACAAATAACTTTCTGTATAATGCATGAAATTTAATTCTACAAAAAGGGTTTTAAAGCCCTATAGGTTGTCTACAAGTTTCTTCAAACCGATTTTGAAAACTCGCAACACGATGGTCGTAAATCGGCCACAAAGTTGGGATTTCGGGACAGTTTCTAACGTCCAATAAATCAAGTTTGTCTCAATTTTGGAACTCATTTTTTGACGCACATGATGCGAATCGGCACTAACTATTTGAAGGAAATTAAAGGTGTATATGTTGTGAACATACCAGAAGAAACGGATCGTGAAACGATCGAGCTAGGAAAGAGAAATTCGCTCGCGAAGTTGGGTCGACGACTGCTGCCGCTGCTGTCTTGGCACGCGCGCCTGCGCTTCTCCAGCGATGCACGGCCGGCCTCCGGCGTGTCAGAGGCATCGGGGTCGACTTCGGGGTGAGCGCTGGGTTGGGGGTGACGGCTAGGGTTTGGTTTTTCTAAAAAAATTCCTCTCCCTCTCTGTTGATATATATATATAGTGTTATTGGGCTTTAGTCCCACATTGGCTAGAATGATAGGAGAGGAGGCTAGCCTCTCCTATATATATGTTGTTACTCCATTCAATAAAATCACTTCAAGTCTCAACATGGTATCAGAGCCTAAAATTGCTTAGCATACCGTTAGAGACCCCTCCTCCACACAAACCCTAACCCTAATCCCCCTTCTACGCCGCCGCTGCCGCCCGCTGCCGCTGCAGCTGCTGCCGCCCGCTGTCGCTGCAGCTGCTGCCGCCCGCTGCCGCTGCAGCTGCTGCCGCGCCGCCGCCGCCGCCGCCGCAGCGCCGCCCCGCTGCTGCTGCAGCTGCCGCGCCGCCGCCGCCGCTGCCGCGCTGCTGCCGTTGCTGTGCCGCTGTTGCGGCTGCAACTGCTGCTGCTGCTGCCGTTTTTACGGCTGCAGGATTCATTGTACCGCTATTGCGGGTACAAGATTCACGCTCGTTTCTGTACCGTTTTTACGGCTGCAGGATTCATTGTACCGCTATTGCGGGTACAAGATTCACGCTCGTTCTTGAGATCAATCTCAAGGAGATGCCTATAATCCCTAGATCCGATGAAATCAGACATATTCGGATTTAGGAGAGGACGGCAAGGACGAGCGTGAGTCGTGGAGCAAGTGTGAAGTGATCGAGAAGAAGCATCGATGGAGGAGATTCTCAAGAAGCTGGATGCTGACGATGTGGCGATATTGCTGAAGTTGATAAAGGTGTCGGCTGGTGAAAGCACGACACGAGCACCGCCAAAGTTAGAACTACCCTCCATCGATCTGAAGTTGGATGGACCAGCCACCTATTTGAGTTGGTCACGGCGGGTGAGAAGAACCCTTGCAGGTAAGAACCTGGAGGGATTCTTGACAGGCGAGAAGACAGAGCCGGAAGAGGGCTCGACAGGACGCGACGAGTGGAAATCCACTCATATGGTGATTTATATCTGGCTTCTCAACTCCTTAGTCCAGTCTATTGCTTCCACAGTAGATGGCATTGAGATGGTGAAAGACGTATGGGAGAAATTGAGAAGAACCTATGATGGCATAGGTAACAATCTACGGATCTTCCAGATAAAAGGGGAGATCGACGACACCGTACAAGGCGAGAAGACGGTGCAGGAGTACGCTACGGAGTTGGAACGCCTCTGGCTGGATTATGATCACCATTCCAAACGGGCAAGCTGCGGGGACCCAAAGTGCAAGGAGAGACAGGTGTGTCTGCAGGAGAGGACGATGAAATTCCTTAAGGGACTGACTGCAGCATTCACACAGAGAACAGCCTTACTCCTCGCCCAGCCAGCGATCCCTAGTCTCGAGGAGGCTATCTCAGCCATGATTCAGGAGGAGACACGGATCAGATTACAGACAGGGACAGGCGCATCATCGACAGGTACTTTACCCGAAGTGAAGTCAGCACTAGCAGCTACCGGTTCGGGGGATACAGGATCCAAGGGAGAGCTCTGGCAACAGAATCGGCAGTGCTACAACTGTGGGGAGATGGGCCACCATCGATATGCTTGTACCAAACTACCTAAGGAGGGAGACTCAGGTGGTGGACGTGGACGAGGATATGCTGGACGTGGACGTGGTCGAGGAGGCCGACGAGGCGATCGAGGAGGCTATCGGGCAAACCTGCTGGTGGCAGATGGGAATGGAGGAGCTGGCGGCGCCTTTACTGAGGAGGATCAGGCGCTACTGGATCTGCTGGAGAGAAAGCAAAAAGCGTCAATCGAAGGAGACAGGAGGAGCGTAGCAGAGGAGGCATCCACTCCATTCTTCAACGCCGCTATGTATGCCCATCCATCAGAAGGTACTGACGAGTCTCACGCTCTTGCATCTATGTCTTCCCTTAAAATGTCAGACTGGATTATCGACTCAGGAGCATCTCGGCATGTGACCGGAAATGCTAGTAAGTTTTCCTCGTACACTCACCTAGCATCGACAGACACCATTCAGACTGCGGATGGTACTTTCCAACCAGTGGTCGGTAAGGGTACTGTTAATTGTACGGGTTCAGTAAGGTTATCCAATGTTTTGCATGCTCCATCCTTCCCAGTCAGTCTCTTGTCTATTAGTTCTATAATTCTCCAACTAAAATGCATTGTTTCTTTTGATATTCCTAAGGTGATCTTCCAGGAGAAAGGGACGGGACGAAGACTTGGGACTGGCACTTGGCATGATGGACTGTGGTACCTAGATCAAGACGGACTGGACTCAGCATTGGTGTCTATGGCAGAGAAGGCTGGAATGGAGGAGCTGCAACAGAAGACTGAAGACACTTTGATACTTCATCATAGGAGGATGGGGCATTCTTCCTTTGATACTCTAAATAAGTTGTATCCAGATATGTATGCAAAATCAAATAAAAGGAAATTAGTATGTGATGCATGTGAGTTAGGAAAACTTACTAGGAGTTCATATGTTGGAAATGGTCATAAGAGTTCTTCAGTCTTTGAGGTAGTTCATTCTGATGTTTGGGGCCCATGTGCTACTAACACTATGAATGGGTATAAGTATTTTGTTTCGTTTATCGATTGTGCATCTCGTGTCACCTGGCTGTATTTGATGAAGAACAAAAGTGATGTATTTGCTTGTTTTCGGGACTTTCATAAATATGTCCAGACTCAGTATAATGCAGTGGTGAAGATACTGAGATCTGACAATGGGACGGAGTATACCAATAGGACACTTGCAGAGTACTTGTCAGCACATGGAATACAGCATCAGACCTCTTGTGCATATACACCAGCACAAAATGGAGTAGCAGAAAGGAAGAACCGACATCTTCTGGAGACCGCAAGAAGTATGATGATCGACATGAATGTCCCACAACACCTATGGGGATATGCGGTGTTGACAGCAGCTCAACTTATAAACAGGATGCCTTCAAAAGTCCTGGGATGGAAGTCTCCATGTGAAGTATTACAAGGTAATAATAGTGGAATACTTCCACTAAAGGTGTTTGGATGTGTGTGTTTTGTGAAGGACAACAGACCATTCGTTGGAAAACTTGACCCTAGAGCAGTCAAGTGCATCTTCGTGGGCTACTCAGCAACTCAGAAGGGGTATGTATGCTGGAGTCCAGTAGAGAAGAAGAAATTTGTTAGTATGGACGTCCACTTCCGGGAGCATGAGCCATATTACCGCCAGGATGGAACTTCGTATAACACGCCTCATACTACAAGTATAAGACGAGAGGGGGAGATAGAGAACTTGGAGAACCTGGTGGTAACCGATTTAGAAGTTTGGCATAGAGACACGGTTGAGGAGGAACATGAAGGTGAAGCGGAACAGAGGAAGGAGACGAGAAGTGTTACACCTACGGCTCAGGGGGAGTTACTGACCTACAATAGGAGAAACAACAAGCAGACTACAGGACCAGTACCTACAGTGTCAGTGCCAAGTCCCTTGCCTGCGCCTGTCCCAACTTCTGAGACACCTATACCACCATCCTCCTCATCTACACCACCATCCTCCTCATCTACACCACCACCCTCCTCAGGTGATATCGTTCCTCCCATACCACTACCTACACGAAGGACTACTCGCAGCAATGCGGGAAATCCTCCGGACAGATATGGTTGGGATCTTGCTAAGTTTGTTTCTTATGATCATATATCTTCTTCTCATGGAGCATTTATAGCATCTTTGGATAGTATTACTGTACCTAACAATTGGCAGGTTGCCAAGAACGATCCAAAGTGGAAAGCGGCAATGCACGAGGAGTTGGGAGCTCTTGAGAAGAACCACACTTGGGAGCTGGTGAGACTGCCAGAAGGGAAAAGAGCAGTTGGATGTAAATGGGTTTTTACTGTGAAACAGAACCCAGATGGACAGGTTGAGCGCTATAAAGCTCGACTGGTGGCAAAAGGATACAGTCAGACGTACGACATCGACTATGACGAGACCTTTGCACCAGTGGCGAAGATGAGCACTGTCAGGACCTTGATCTTCCTGGCAGCCAATGGAGGGTGGAAGCTACACCAACTGGATGTGAAGAATGCATTTCTTCATGGAGATCTAGTAGAGGAGGTGTACATGGAGATACCACCAGGATTCGGCACAAAACAGACAGAAGGCAAGGTCTGCAGACTGAAGAAGTCTCTCTATGGACTGAAGCAGTCTCCTCGGGCATGGTTTGACAGGTTCAGGAGAGCAATGATAGGGATGGAATATCAGCAGATCAATGCTGATCACACTGTCTTCTTCAGACGGAGTGGAGGCCATATCACCATGCTTGTAGTATATATAGATGATATGATTATCACAGGCAATGATGAGCAGGAGATCGCCCAACTCAAAGTAAAACTTGGCAAGGAGTTCGAGGTGAAAGATCTTGGCCCCCTTCGATACTTCCTTGGGATTGAGATTGCTCGAGATAATGAGGGAATCGTTCTTTCTCAAAGGAAGTACGCACTGGACCTGCTTACGGAAACAGGGATGATGGGATGTAAACCAGCTACGACACCGATAGACCAGAAGTTTAAACTGGATGCTGAAGCTGGAGAACCAGTTGACCGGGATAGATATCAGAGATTGGTGGGCAAGTTAATCTACTTAAGCCACACTCGACCTGATATCAGCTTTGCGGTAAGTGTAGTAAGCCGCTACATGCATGACCCCCGGAAGGGTCACATGGACGCAGTGTACCAGATTCTGAGGTACTTGAAGGGAGCCCCCGGGAAGGGACTGATCTTTAGAAGAAATAATCATGTAGGCATTGAGGGCTATTGTGATTCTGACTGGGCTAGCTGTGCTGACGACAGGAGATCCACATCGGGATACTGCATATTTGTAGGAGGCAACTTGGTCTCTTGGAGGAGTAAGAAGCAGTCAGTAGTGGCCAGATCAACAGCTGAAGCAGAGTATAGAGCGATGGCCTTGGGAGTCACAGAACTATTGTGGTTGAAGAATATGCTGACGGAGCTAAAGCTGGACCAGGGAACAAAGATGAAGCTATGGTGTGACAACCAGTCAGCTATTAATATTGCCAACAATCCAGTGCAGCATGACAGGACCAAACATATTGAGATTGACAGATTCTTCATCAAAGAGAAACTGGATAAAGGAGAACTAGAGCTGGGCTATGTTCCAACCAAAGATCAGGTAGCAGACGGACTGACAAAGGGGCTTAGTTCTATCAACATGATGAGAGGATGTGACAAGATGGGCTTAGTGAATATCTTTCGCCCATCTTGAGGGGGAGTGTTGATATATATATATAGTGTTATTGGGCTTTAGTCCCACATTGGCTAGAATGATAGGAGAGGAGGCTAGCCTCTCCTATATATATGTTGTTACTCCATTCAATAAAATCACTTCAAGTCTCAACACTCTCTCTATCAGAGAATATATATATATATATATATATATATATATATATATATATATATATATATATATATATATATATATATATAAAGGGGGGCGCTCGGATTGATATGCAGCTGCTGCTGCTGTTCAAAAGTTTTGTGGGTATGTGTGTTATATGTGATTTTGACTTGGTTTTTTTTCTTTCTATTTTGACTTTTTATTCCTTATACTATATATATATATATATATATATATATATATATATATATATATATATATATATATATATATATATATATATATATATATATATATATATATATATATATATGTCACCCTCATTTCCCGTATTTCGTATTTTGCCCGTATTTTTATTTTGCGTATATTTTCAATTTTCCTAACTTGCGGTATTTCGATATTTCTCGTATTTTCGTATTCGAATTTTGGTTCGGCTTTTCGGGTTTTCGGTTTTGGTTTGGTTGGTTTAATATGGCTTGGTTTGGTTTTGTAGGGATAAGAACACCTTTAGCTATCTTGCACCCTCATGACAACCCAACAACCCCCATTAAATTCCACCAACTTTTTCTCTCTCCTCATAACTTTCATTTATTCCTCATCTTCTTCTTCCTCAACACATCTCCTCCACCTTAGGCAAGTGCACCTTGCCATGATCAAAAGCCCATGTTTTATTTGTTCATTAGATGGATTAGCCCACTAGGAACAACTTTAGAATTTGAAAATTTGTGATTTGGAGCTTCCATTTTCCTAGATCTAGGTTTTGCCCCTTTTCGGAAATTTATGGTTTTGATCTATTTTGGTTGGATTTTTGTGGGTTTTGATGTCTCTATGTTGTAGAGGATCAAATTTCACCCAAGTTAGAGCCTTGGAAGTCCGGATTTGGAGCTTGGATGGCCGACTTATGGCGTTCCAAAGTTTTGGAACCCATGGGTTCTTCTCCTCGGCTTGAGGAGGAAGACGAACCCCAGGCGCGCCTACTTTGGCTTCCAGACCCAAACTGCGCCTACTTTGGCTTCCAGACCCAAACTGCGCCTACTTTGGCTTCCAGACCCAAACTGCGCCTACCTTGGCTTCCAGACCCAAACTGTGCCTACTTTTCTGGCTAGGCGCTGTTTAGCGAACTGTGCCTACTTTTCTGGCTAGGCGCTGTTTAGCGAACTGTGCCTACTTTTCTGGCTAGGCGCTGTTTAGCGAACTGTGCCTACTTTTCTGGCTAGGCGCTGTTTAGCGAACTGTGCCTACTTTTCTGGCTAGGCGCTGTTTAGCGAACTGTGCCTACTTTTCTGGCTAGGCGCTGTTTAGCGAACTGTGCCTACTTTTCTGGCTAGGCGCTGTTTAGCGAACTGTGCCTACTTTTCTGGCTAGGCGCTGTTTAGCGAACTGTGCCTACTTTTCTGGCCAGGCGCTGTTTAGCGAACTGTGCCTACTTTTCTGGCCAGGCGCTGTTTAGCGAACTGTGCCTACTTTTCTGGCCAGGCGCTCTTTAGCGAACTGCGCCTACTTTTCTGGCCAGGCGCACTCTAGTGTGCCTATTTCCTGGCACACCCTAGTTCACCTACACCCCTAGTGCCTTAGTGCCAGCTTTATAACTTGGTTTTCTCTTGATATGATTGGAGCTTTTGAGATTTTGATTGCTCACATGCACAACTTGACTAGGCCCAACACGTCTTGGCACGGACTTTTGGGATTTTGTTTCTTGTTATCCTTCTTGGGGTGGCAGTTAATTGAAATGGAATCTTGTAACTTGTGACTGAGCATGATCAACTTGTATCCTGATAACTTGATAGTGACCCATGGGGTGCACTCTCGACTTGTAACCTGATAACTTGGTAGTGACCCGATGGGGTACACTCTTGACTAGTAACCTGACTTGCTTGACACCGTGGGTGGTACTTCTTGCTTGCTTGTTAAATCCACTTGTCCAGTCTTGCATCATGTCTAGGATGGGACTCCTGAGTACCACGGTCAGGAGTGCCTATTAAAAATAGATTCAGGTTAACTACTAGAATAACACCTTAGTCATGACGAGATTGACACAGCTACAGGCAATCCCGTTACCTGGGCGCTCTTGGGATCTGTAGCCTGCCGTCGAGTAGGGCACATTTCCAGCGCACTGTTACGTGTTGCACCTCTAAGTCACCTAAGGGTACATGCGTTTCCTGGACGATGTACCCACCTGAATTCAACCCTTAACTTTCGACCTGGGTAGCCTGGATGGTCTGCAGGGCTTGTGGCTGTGGAACAATCTCACTGCATCTTGTTAGTAATTAGGCCTGTGATAACCCTAGTTAGTTAAAGTAGTAAGCCGTAGGACTTGCTTGGCCGTGATTGATTGAATGAGGTATAACCAATCTAGTCCCGTCTTGATCCAAAGCAAGGTTAATTCTGTCTTGATTTCTTACCTTATGATCTTGCTGATAAATGGTGAGAATTTCCAAGTTCTGTTCAGACGAAGGGTTACAACCCCGGTCCTTGTTTGGTTTAAGGGTTGTAACCTGGCTATCTGAATGGTCCTATGGTTGTCTCATCGTATATCACCCCGTCATGCTTTCTTTTAATTCCTGTCTTTTATTATGCCATATTATATTTTGTGCTGATTTGCTGGTTTTGTTTTTATTTCGTGGCCCCTTTGTGGTACTTGCTCATTCTGGGGTTTGACCCAGCTGGTTTTGTATGGCCAGATTTCGGAGCAGCTCCAGAGGATCTACCGCGTTTCCAGCCAGATGGTGACCACTAGAAGGACGCCAGGCCAAGAGTGGGTTTTCCCTTTTTGTTTCGCCCACTTTATTGTAAATTTATTCTTTTGAGGCGTTTAGCCGACGAGCACCTGTTAGCTCGATGCATTTACTTCCTGCCTGCCTACGGACTGTATACATGATTGACAAATCCTAGGGTTGATCATGTAATGACTAAACTCTTGCTAGTCCTAACATTTTGTAAAGACTAGCTTCATGATCAGCTGAATATGTAATGTTTGGGACGCCTTACTATTGTATATTTAATGATCATACATCTTGTGATATCTACTTACCTGCTTGTGATTGAGACACTAGGCTTGTTCATGACCATAAGAGACCGTTGGCTTGTAGTAAACCCCCATATATCTAGACAGCCGTGACCGTATATCGGGGTGGTTCCCACTTCAGTATACGTAGCTGGCTATGTCTGCCCCCGTTCTCCAGTATTCTGGTTCTGGGGCGTGACATGGTTTAAGTGGTGGCCCATGCAGGTCTTGTAAATCAAGATGTGTGGGGGTTTGCCAGATAGATGTCTCAATCAGTATTCGTCCTTGATCTCTGTTCGTATCCTCTGAATCCCTGGATTCTTGCCCTGATCCTGTGCTTATATCGATGATCTGTCCTGGTCCTTTCCTTATTGTTCCCTGTGTCGTCTTCTTCAGCGGCACTGTACCCGGTCCTACCGATCGAAGAGGTGGAGCACTTCCTGTGGATCGGCAGCAACCCGGGGATCAAGCCCAGCATTCCGGGGTAGCTTCCAGAGTTGTGCCAACTGGAGGAGAGTCACCAGTTCGGCCCGTCCAGCCCGCAGAGCCAGATGATGGTACTCTAGTAGGCCTTATCAGAACCTTGATAGCTTCCCAGGATCGTCGGAGTGATGCTCTGCACCAGACAGTTCAAGATGCTTTGGCCAGAGGCGGTCATCCAGGGAACCAGGCGGCTAACAGTTTCAAAAGATTGAACCCTCCTTTCTTCGACGGCACCGAGGATGCGGTTGCCGCGGATGCATGGCTTCAGGATACCGAAGTGATTCTAGAAGCAGCCAGGACCCCTGAGAATGAGAAGGTGGCAGTGGTGCGCCTGCAGTTGTTAGATCTTGCCCGTAGCTGGTGGGCAGCGCAGGCCGAAGGATTAGTGGCCCCTATTTCATGGGCAGTATTTCGGGAGAGATTCCAGACGAAGTACTTTGATGCTGTGGCTCGGTACGACCTGCAGACTAGGTTTACCAACTTGAAGCAAGGAGGCAGGACGGTCGATGGCTATGCGACCGAGTTTTCTAGGCTGAGTAGGTTCGTCCCCACCTTGGTGGCAACCGAGTATGATAGAGCCCAGCGGTTCCAGCAGGGGCTGCATTTAGAGATTTTGTTATCAGTTGAGCAGTTTGAGCACCAGACGTTCGATGCTGTTTTGAAGGCGGCTAGGAGGCATGAGTATACCTCCCAGAGAATTGTGGACAGGACCGGAGGCAGGAAGCGGTCCCATAGTCAGATGCACCAGTCGTCAGCTCCAGCCCCGGCAGCTAGGGGTATAACCATTGGAACTCCGAGGCGGGCGGCCTCAGTGACGTCGGTTCAGCATTCGACCCCGACGTACCCGCAGCAGCAGAAGCAGAAGCAGACTTCCGTAATGGGATGTTCTCATTGCGGGAAGCCAGGGCACGTGGTGGCAGATTGTCGCAGGGCGCAGGGATTGTGCCTGGCTTGTGGAGCAGCAGATCATCGGATTGGGGCTTGCCCGAATAGGGGTGGTTCATCCGCATCCAACCCTTCTAGCTCCTCAGTGAGAGGACCGGCCCCAGCGCCAGTTCAGCAGCAGCAGTATCAGCCTGCGAGGCCCTTGCCGCCTCAGTCTCAAGCATTCCAGCAGCAGCACCCCCAGCAGTATGCGCAAGCTCAAGCGCAGAACCAGAATAGGCAGAGAGGTTTCCAGCAGAGGGGACCAGCAGCCAGAGGTCAAGGTCAGGCCATGATGATGGCCACGGAGGAGGAAGTTGCACCAGGTGAGGTTGTGGCAGGTACTATTCTCGTCAACTCATTTCCAGCTTCAGTATTATTTGATTCTGGTGCTTCTCATTCATTCATGTCTGCACGATTCGCGACACGGATAGGATTGGAGCCCGTGTCATTATCAGTGAGGCTCAATATACTTACTGGTAATGGTCTTGTGGGAGTAGATCGAGTGTTTTCCTTGTGTCGGATCGTAGTTAGCGGTGGAGAGTTCCCCGCTAGATTCGTAGAGTTTCCTATGGCAGACTATGATGTAGTCCTAGGCATGGATTGGTTGAGGAACCATTATGCTAGGATAGACTGCCATGTTGGCAGAGTTGTCTTTAGTATTCCCGGCGAGCCAGAGTTTTCCTTCTCCCGAGGCGAAGTTGAGCCTTCTCCTCCAGTATTGCGGATGGCAGTAGCAGCAGTGCAGATGCCCAGGATAGTTGATGAGTTTCCAGATGTCTTTCCAGAGGAGCTTCCAGGAATGCCGCCAGAGCGGGAGATCGAGTTCACAATAGACTTGATCCCCGGGACAGCACCGGTATCAGAGCGAGTCTACAGGATGGCGCCTTCCGAGTTAGAGATTTTGTACAAGATGATTGAAGAACTGAGGACCAAGGGATTCATCCGTGCTAGTGGATCGCCTTGGGGAGCCCCGATGCTTCTTGTGAAGAAGAAAGATGGTACGTCTAGGCTATGTGTTGATTATCGTTCCTTGAATTCGGTGACAATCAAGAACAGATACCCTCTTCCGAGGATAGATGACTTGTTTGATCAACTCAGAGGGGCTTCAGTTTTCTCGAAGATAGACTTGCGGTCAGGATACCACCAGATCAGAGTCAGAGAGCAGGACATCCCGAAGACGGCGTTCAGATCAAGGTATGGGCATTGGGAGTTTCTAGTTATGCCCTTTGGAGCGACCAATGCGCCGGCAGTATTCATGGATCTCATGAATCGCATTTTCATGCCTTACTTGGATCAGTTTGTAATAGTGTTCCTAGATGATATCCTGGTCTACAGCAAGAGTGAAGTAGAGCATGAGCAGCATCTCAGAGTCGTCCTTCAGACGCTCAGGGAGCATCAGTTGTATGCCAAGTTTAGTAAATGCGAGTTCTGGCTCGATCGCATTTCATACCTGGGTCATATTATTACCCGAGGAGGAGTGGAAGTGGATCCCCAGAAGGTTGTGGCTATAGAGTCATGGCCGGTACCCAGCTCAGTGGCAGAGGTTCGTAGTTTTCTTGAATTAGCCGGCTATTACCGGCGGTTTGTTTCAGATTTTGCAAGGATTTCAGCGCCAATGACCCAGTTGACCCGCAAGGATGTACCGTTTGTTTGGACAGCAGAGTGCCAGGAATCATTTGAGAAGTTGAAGCGAGGTTTGATAACGGCACCCATCCTCACCCTTCCAGATGGGACCGGAGGATTCTCAGTCTATTGTGACGCTTCAGACAGAGGATTGGGATGTGTTTTAATGCAGCATGGGAAGGTAATTGCTTATGCGTCACGTCAACTCCGTGATCATGAGAAGAATTACCCAACCCATGATTTGGAACTGGCGGCGGTAGTGTTTGCTTTGAAATTGTGGAGACACTACTTGTACGGAGATAGAGTGGAGATCTTCACTGATCACAAGAGCCTGAAGTATGTTTTCACCCAGAAGGACCTTAACATGCGGCAGAGAAGATGGCTTGAGCTACTGGTAGATTATGATGTGAATTTGCAGTATCATCCCGGGAAGGCCAATGTTGTAGCAGATGCATTAAGCAGGAGAGCCGGAGTTTATTTCCTGACAGCGCAACCAGAATTATTGGCAGACCTTTAGAAGATGGAAATTGAAGTGGTTCTTCCAACCAGTGTGGCATTGATGGCCAGTCTACAGGTTCAGTCCAGCATAGTTGAGAGGATCCGAATGGCGCAGTCAGCAGATTCCAAGATCCAGCGGCTCAGAGCAGAGTGTGAAGCAGGAAGAAGGCCAGAGTTAAGCATTCATGAAGATGGTACACTTAGGCATGGTAAGCGTCTTTGTGTACCCAGTGGAGATATCAGACAGGAAGTTATGGCAGAGGCTCACAGTTCGCAGTATTCTATTCATCCCGGTGGTACGAAGATATACCGTGATATTCGTCAGCATTTCTGGTGGAATGGTATGAAGAGGGAGATAGCCCGGTTTGTCTCTTGGTGTTTGGTTTGCCAACAAGTTAAAGCTGAACATCAGAGGCCCGCTGGACTTCTTCAGCCCTTGCCGATCCCAGAATGGAAATGGGAGCATATAACCATGGATTTCGTGACAGGATTACCCAGGTCTCCGGCTGGCAGAGATGCTATTTGGGTTATTGTGGACAGGCTTACCAAGGTAGCGCATTTTCTTCCATTTAGAGTTGGACAGTCAACGGCGCAGCTAGTAGAGATGTATCTCAGGCAGATCATCAGGCTTCATGGTGTGCCCGTCAGCATTACCTCGGACAGGGACTCAAGATTCACATCTCACTTCTGGCGCAGCTTACAGAAGAGTTTGGGGACTCATCTTCAGTTTAGTTCAGCATATCATCCGCAGACAGATGGTCAGTCAGAGCGCACAATCCAAACCCTTGAAGATATGTTGAGATCTTGTACCCTTGACTTCGGTGGTTCGTGGGAGGATCACCTGCACCTGGTGGAGTTCTCGTACAATAATAGTTTTCAGGGCAGTATCCAGATGGCACCCTTCGAGGCTCTTTATGGCAGAAAGTGTAGATCCCCGCTAGCATGGGATGATGTTGGAGAGAGGCAGATGCTCGGTCCAGATATGATTGCTCAGACAGTTGAAGTGGTCAGGAAGGTCAGAGATCATCTTCGAGTTGCCCAAGATCGCCAACGTCATTGGGCCGATGCTCATCGGCGCCCCTTAGAATTTGCTATCGACGACCATGTATTCCTTAGGATCTCGCCTAACCGTGGCGTCATTCGTTTCGGCGTGCGGGGAAAGCTTAGTCCTAGGTATATAGGGCCGTTCGATATTCTAGAGCGAGTAGAAGATGTATCCTATCGTCTCGCTCTTCCGCCGTTGCTAAGTGAGGTACATGATGTATTCCATGTGTCCCAGTTACGACGGTATATTCCGGACCCGAGCCATATCCTAGATCATTCGGAGTTGGTTGTTGGTACCAACCTTTCGTATGAGGAGAGGCCCGTGTCTATTTTGGACCGGAGGGAAAAGATACTCAAGAACAAGACTATTAAGTTAGTCCGTGTTGCTTGGGGTCATCACTCTCTAGGTGAGTCAACATGGGAGCGTGAGGACGACATCCGATCGCGATATCCCTATCTGTTTGACTCGTGAGGTATAATGTCTTTCTTATGCCTTACGCCTTCCCTTCCTTGCTTGCATTGCATGATTGTATGATTGAACTGCTTAGTGTAGCTTGCCTGTGATTAGTGTAGCTTGTCGTGGCAATCTCTAGCTCCTTGATTAAATTCCGAGGACGGAATTCTTTTAAGGTGGGTAGAGTTGTCACCCTCATTTCCCGTATTTCGTATTTTGTCCGTATTTTTATTTTGCGTATATTTTCAATTTTCCTAACTTGCGGTATTTCGATATTTCTCGTATTTTCGTATTCGGATTTTGGTTCGGCTTTTCGGGTTTTCGGTTTTGGTTTGGTTGGTTTAATATGGCTTGGTTTGGTTTTGTAGGGATGAGAACACCTTTAGCTATCTTGCACCCTTATGACAACCCAACAACCCCCATTAAATTCTACCAACTTTTTCTCTCTCCTCATAACTTTCATTTATTCCTCATCTTCTTCTTCCTCAACACATCTCCTCCACCTTAGGCAAGTGCACCTTGCCATGATCAAAAGCCCATGTTTTATTTGTTCATTAGATGGATTAGCCCACTAGGAACAACTTTAGAATTTGAAAATTTGTGATTTGGAGCTTCCATTTTCCTAGATCTAGGTTTTGCCCCTTTTCGGAAATTTATGGTTTTGATCTATTTTGGTTGGATTTTTGTGGGTTTTGATGTCTCTATGTTGTAGAGGATCAAATTTCACCCAAGTTAGAGCCTTGGAAGTCCGGATTTGGAGCTTGGATGGCCGACTTATGGCATTCCAAAGTTTTGGAACCCATGGGTTCTTCTCCTCGGCTTGAGGAGGAAGACGAACCCCAGGCGCGCCTACTTTGGCTTCTAGACCCAAACTGCGCCTACTTTGGCTTCCAGACCCAAACTGCGCCTACTTTGGCTTCCAGACCCAAACTGTGCCTACTTTGGCTTCCAGACCCAAACTGCGCCTACTTTGGCTTCCAGACCCAAACTGCGCCTACTTTGGCTTCCAGACCCAAACTGCGCCTACGTTGGCTTCCAGACCCAAACTGCGCCTACCTTGGCTTCCAGACCCAAACTGTGCCTACTTTTCTGGCTAGGCGCTGTTTAGCGAACTGTGCCTACTTTTCTGGCTAGGCGCTGTTTAGCGAACTGTGCCTACTTTTCTGGCTAGGCGCTGTAGCGAACTGTGCCTACTTTTCTGGCTAGGCGCTGTTTAGCGAACTGTGCCTACTTTTCTGGCTAGGCGCTGTTTAGCGAACTGTGCCTACTTTTCTGGCTAGGCGCTGTTTAGCGAACTGTGCCTACTTTTCTGGCTAGGCGCTGTTTAGCGAACTGTGCCTACTTTTCTGGCTAGGCGCTGTTTAGCGAACTGTGCCTACTTTTCTGGCTAGGCGCTGTTTAGCGAACTGTGCCTACTTTTCTGGCTAGGCGCTGTTTAGCGAACTGTGCCTACTTTTCTGGCTAGGCGCTGTTTAGCGAACTGTGCCTACTTTTCTGGCCAGGCGCTGTTTAGCGAACTGTGCCTACTTTTCTGGCCAGGCGCTGTTTAGCGAACTGTGCCTACTTTTCTGGCCAGGCGCTCTTTAGCGAACTGCGCCTACTTTTCTGGCCAGGCGCACTCTAGTGTGCCTATTTCCTGGCACACCCTAGTTCACCTACACCCCTAGTGCCTTAGTGCCAGCTTTATAACTTGGTTTTCTCTTGATATGATTGGAGCTTTTGAGATTTTGATTGCTCACATGCACAACTTGACTAGGCCCAACACGTCTTGGCACGGACTTTTGGGATTTTGTTTCTTGTTATCCTTCTTGGGGTGGCAGTTAATTGAAATGGAATCTTGTAACTTGTGACTGAGCATGATCAACTTGTATCCTGATAACTTGATAGTGACCCATGGGGTGCACTCTCGACTTGTAACCTGATAACTTGGTAGTGACCCGATGGGGTACACTCTTGACTAGTAACCTGACTTGCTTGACACCGTGGGTGGTACTTCTTGCTTGCTTGTTAAATCCACTTGTCCAGTCTTGCATCATGTCTAGGATGGGACTCCTGAGTACCACGGTCAGGAGTGCCTATTAAAAATAGATTCAGGTTAACTACTAGAATAACACCTTAGTCATGACGAGATTGACACAGCTACAGGCAATCCCGTTACCTGGGCGCTCTTGGGATCTGTAGCCTGCCGTCGAGTAGGGCACATTTCCAGTGCACTGTTACGTGTTGCACCTCTAAGTCACCTAAGGGTACATGCGTTTCCTGGACGATGTACCCACCTGAATTCAACCCTTAACTTTCGACCTGGGTAGCCTGGATGGTCTGCAGGGCTTGTGGCTGTGGAACAATCTCACTGCATCTTGTTAGTAATTAGGCCTGTGATAACCCTAGTTAGTTAAAGTAGTAAGCCGTAGGACTTGCTTGGCCGTGATTGATTGAATGAGGTATAACCAATCTAGTCCCGTCTTGATCCAAAGCAAGGTTAATTCTGTCTTGATTTCTTACCTTATGATCTTGCTGATAAATGGTGAGAATTTCCAAGTTCTGTTCAGACGAAGGGTTACAACCCCGGTCCTTGTTTGGTTTAAGGGTTGTAACCTGGCTATCTGAATGGTCCCATGGTTGTCTCATCGTATATCACCCCGTCATGCTTTCTTTTAATTCCTGTCTTTTATTATGCCATATTATATTTTGTGCTGATTTGCTGGTTTTGTTTTTATTTCGTGGCCCCTTTGTGGTACTTGCTCATTCTGGGGTTTGACCCAGCTGATTTTGTATGGCCAGATTTCGGAGCAGCTCCAGAGGATCTACCGCGTTTCCAGCCAGATGGTGACCACTAGAAGGACGCCAGGCCAAGAGTGGGTTTTCCCTTTTTGTTTCGCCCACTTTATTGTAAATTTATTCTTTTGAGGCGTTTAGCCGACGAGCACCTGTTAGCTCGATGCATTTACTTCCTGCCTGCCTACGGGCTGTATACATGATTGACAAATCCTAGGGTTGATCATGTAATGACTAAACTCTTGCTAGTCCTAACATTTTGTAAAGACTAGCTTCATGATCAGCTGAATATGTAATGTTTGGGACGCCTTACTATTGTATATTTAATGATCATACATCTTGTGATATCTACTTACCTGCTTGTGATTGAGACACTAGGCTTGTTCATGACCATAAGAGACCGTTGGCTTGTAGTAAACCCCCATATATCTAGACAGCCGTGACCGTATATCGGGGTGGTTCCCACTTCAGTATACGTAGCTGGCTATGTCTGCCCCCGTTCTCCAGTATTCTGGTTCTGGGGCGTGACAATATATATATATATATATATATATATATATATATATATATATATATACACGTACGTATATATATATATATATATATATATATATATATATATATATATATATATATATATATATATATATATGTACGTATGTATGTAAAATATATACGTACGTGTATATATATATATATATATATATATATATATATATGTATGTACGTATGTATATTTTACATACATACGTACATATATATATATATATATATATATATATATATATATATATATATATATATATATATATATATATATATATATATATATATATATATATATATATATATTATTTTTATTATATATTTATTTATTATATAAAAACCAACCACATATTATTTTATTTAAAATAAATTCTTTTTTCTTCTTTATGAATAAATATTATATATTTATATTATATATATATATATATATATATATATATATATATATATATATATATATATATATATATATATATATATATATATATATATATATCATAAAATGAAATAAATGCCTAAAAAATTCTAAAATTATTTCTAAAATTAAAAATAAATATTTTGTATCTATATTTATGCAATATATTAAAAGTTTGATAATAAAACTTATTGAACCTATATATATATATATATATATCCACAAAATACCTATTTAACTAATAACGTAAAAACACTAACATTAATAATTTAAATAATATTAAAATAATAAAATAATATAAATGACTATATTAGTCCTATTCGGAAAAGTGGGGGTGACAGTAGCCGTTGGATATGTCTTTTTGTAACTTGCAGATTAGTTCAAAATCTCACAAAAAATTAGCTAGTTTAAGAACCTAATATGTATGGTAAAAAAAGATCAATGACTGCTACATAGGAAATATTCGATGTTGCTTAATAGCGGGGATCCTGGTCCTCTCTCTTTCTTTATATACGCATGCGCACACGAAAAATCCTAAAATGTTATTTTCCCCCATGTTTTCTATACTATTTGGGTCATCATGTGTCAATTCTAGACCCAACTACTTTGTTTGTTAGTGTAACCTCCTTAAATTCAAATTTTGTCATTATGAATTATTTTTGCTTAAATAAATTATTAAATAATTATTTGTCTTGATAAATAAATTAATGAAGAACCTTCTAGAAGGAACTCTAAATCCCTTGATTCTATAAAGAGTGTAACTAACCTTGGGTGGGGACCATCCCATTTCTAACAAACCAAATGATTAAGTAACTAATCATTTCCATTATTACGCCCTCTCTTGTAGAGAGAACCACCATTCTTTCTTCTTCCTCCTCAAAAAATTATCCTTATCCACGCCAATTTCCAAATCTAGCCCTAGCTCTTCTTCACCTCTATCACTCTTCCATTTCCAAGCCTTCATGGATTCTTCCATGTCAACCCAGAACGTGGGGAGCAGTCTCATTGAGCTGACATAGGCTCATAGTCGTGACCTCAAAGCAAACACGAGATCGAGAGGAGGCTTCAATCCTGTGGAGGAGTGTGTTATCGATCGTAGCTCAAAACAGTTGCATTTTTCTTTCTCGTGTCAACTTTAATCGCAAGGGGATTCATCACTAGAGCCATCTCTAGTAGGTAATGATCTAACTTCTAAATTCCTTGGTTGTATGATCAGTAGGATCTATATAACACTATATGTTTGGTTTAATTCACTACCAAAATAAGTTATATTAGCGACGCCTAAAAATGTCGCTAAAGTGAAAGAAAACGTTGCTATTCTATATTAGCGACAAAATTTTATTGTCACGTATTTCAGGGTTGCTAACACATGATATGTCACTATTGGTTGTAACCACCAGTTTTCCAAAATAATGGTAAATTTGTCATTTTATAAATTTTTAAATATTGTGAATGTTAATGGGATATTGTATATATGACCAACTAAACCCAAATGTATATATATATATATATATATATATATATATATATATATATATATATATATATATATATATATATATATATATATAAAATACATTTGGGTTTAGTTGGTCGGGTTAGAGACTAGCTTGATTTTTTACTTGTATAGTGGCCCGGTTAGCTTAGACACTAATCCAGAGCCCAATAATTAGCAATACATGACCCATAAACTTGTCATTTCAAACCTAATTTTGATATTTCACCCATAGGAAACACACCCATGGGTAGGGATGACCCTTAGGAATAGTTTTGAGGCTCTACTGAGTCCTCATTTGAAAGTTTGGATAGATTTTGTGCCACTCTTGGAAGAAATCCGAGGGTGACACACCAAGTATTTGTAGGAATATCACATAGGCTAGAATTTACATGTTTGTGGTGTGTGAGGCTAGAATAGTGTCCACAAATGGATACAAATAGGATGTGTCATGTTGTATTTGGACACGGGGCCAATTTGAGAGTTTTTGGACCTCAACACATTAGTGCACACACCCCATTCTCTTGACACTTGACACTAGCCTATGGCACACTGGTACGGGGTATCCTCTTTATACTTGGGCATAAGAGTTACATTCATATATATATATATATATATATATATATACATAAGAGTTACATTCATATATATATATATATATATATATATATATATATATATATATATATATATATGGGTATATGTCCCTATAGATATATGGGTATATGTCCCTATAGATATATTCATACATATGTAAATAGGTACCCTATGTAATGTATATATGATACATATAGCTAATTGCATAGTATTGTATTATATATATAGTGGGGGTCGGGCAAGAGCCATGTTGAGTTCCTGTTTGGGCATCAATTAGTTTTGGTCATGGTAATGTCTAGTGGGAGGAGTGTATTAGTGCAAGAGAAGGGTGAGCTAGAGGATTAGTTCTGAGTTCAGTTCAGAACTGAATTTGAGGTAGGTTCAGTCGGTTAGGATATTCAAATAGAGTATCCTAGTATGTTTAAGTGTTAGTTTAGGATAAGTGAGAGGGGTGCTAGTTGCTTGGCAAGGAGAATAGGAGTAGCAGCAGTAGAAGTAGGATCAATAGCAGCACATTTGTCTTGTTGTTGTAGGCAGTCAATAGCTTAGCAATAACAAGTGTGAGCAGCAACTTAGAGCTACAGCAGCGGCGACATGTTGCAGTAACTCTGCAGTATATAATCGTCTCCCTTAATCATTTTGGGAACTTCAGACTTTCCAGGTCAACAATTAACTCCTTGATCAAAGCATCCAAGCATCAGACTCGAGTCTTTGAAGCCGCTATCTTTCCAAACATGGGTACTTACTCATGTATTCGTTTCCACAGTCTAATCAATATTAGTACGTTCACTATGGTAGAAATTTTCACTGGCTTGGAGAATGCTGACAAAAAATTTTACTTTGAAAAGTGCCTATGTTATGTTGAGGACATGCTGATTGCCAAACAGCTTTTGCTTGAGCTCGTGCTCATTCTTTGCAAGTGTTCCTCATCCATTTGTTTTTGATGTTGCAAGGTTCAAGCATCTGTAGGGCTTGTTTATCATTTGGCTTTGTTGCCTAGACCTGTAATTAAGTTCAATGGTGGTATAGCTAGTGGAAAAAAAAGAGACAAGTTGTTTGATTGTTTCAGATTCCAAATTATGTTTTGTTTAGAGCATGAGTTAGCATGAATTAGAGCATTATTACTGTAGACATGTAATTGCCTGAATGCAGGAAACTTGATAGGCATCGTAAATGGGCCATCTAAGTTACCTTACATCTGATCTTCCATCAAGATGGACGGTTGTTCCTGATCTTCCTTGAAGTAAGCTCCTAAGGATTACTGAAGGGCAGGTAACATATGGATTTCCCTATTGCTATGCATGAGATCATCAACATCCCCTGGTTGACATTCATCCTTTGACGTATCACTTTAATCAAGACAGGAAATTAGAAAATAGTGGAAGAATAGGAGAGCCTGGGTTTGAGGGAACCCTTGCCCTGGGTCGGGCAGGAATGGGAATGACACAACAAGTATAAATGATAAGGGGAGCAGGACATTACCATATGGGGTTGTTTGATCATTTCAACAATTGATTTTGCATCATTTAAGTCAACTGATATAGAGTATCTTGTATATATATGTAAATAGGGGATTTGTGTATCAGTTATGGGGTTAGCCAAGTGTAAGATGTGATGAGAGAGCCCGTGTTAAACCTACCAGTCATTAGAGTAACATCTGGTATATATCTCAAAAGTGTAAGTGTAGGATACTATTGTATGTATCAGTGAACTGGGAATTAGAGAACAGAGGGTTTAGTCTTAAAGACTGATGTAGGTGGGTTAGTCCATAAGGACTGGCCTGGGATAGCAGTTTAACTGATATTTGTATCAGTTATTGAGGTAGAGATGAGGTTAGTTAGGATGTATCTTACTGGTTTATGTAAAGGGTACATTGTATATAAATATATGATATATATAGGAGAGTTTTGAATGAGAATTCAAAAGTGAAGGGAAGCAGGAGAGAAAGGGAATTAAGATTAGGCAAGTAGGGGAGTTCCTTTTGAGTGTTGTATCGAGGGTTGGTGAGATGGTGAAATGTCAAATTAACAGTGAGAGGGTGTCATCTTGGATTGAACTAGAAAGACCAATGCATACAGTATAGGTGTTGTATGAGTACCCTAGGCTACAATACCTATGTATATTGTATATATATAATAGTAGATAGTATATGGATACCAATGGTATCCTAGTATCCTGTATTGTAGATATTGGGTTAGATAGCTAGGTTAGTTATAGGTGACTAGTATAAACTAGTTGATAGCCAAGGTTAGTCATGTTGACTAATTAGACTTAGTTTTGACCTAGAATTTGACTATTATGACCTGTTTTCAAATACAAACATGATATTGATACAACATTCCATATTTAGGTCTTCGAGGCGCCGTATCGGATGTCGTTGATACTTCATACCAGTTTGCAGGCGAGTACATTCTCTGATAGTTTCCATTATTTGATTTCTGTGAGCCCCCTGAATTTTAGGGTTTATTTTTTAAAATTTTCTAAATGAATTATTCTCAATAAATACTTTTATTTAATTATTTTTTATCAATAAATGTTCTTTTCCATGACATTGATTTCTGGAGCGTCAGAGATGTCAATCTCTGAAAACTTCCTTTATGAGTTTGTAGTAGACAAGATTATCTTCATTTTGATATATCATGTCCCACTCAAATTTGTTCCTTTGTATTCTTTTTACATCGCACAACTTCCAGATCAATTTAGGCCATTTGACCACTCCCACTTTTATTTATGATTATCATATGCACATTGTCATGACTTTTAATTTAGGAGCACAAGACTAGTTGTTTTCTCAAAACCAACTCCACATGCGTGATCTAGTCAAGACACCTACACCCATGACCTTCGTGTCCCACTCAGACATGCCATCTTGTGCTTCATTTGTATCGTACAACTTTTCTGACACAAGACCAAATCTTGATTCATCCCACGAAGTCACATTTATTTCTGACTCGAATTGGGGACACCATTTCGACCCAAACTTGTCGACCCAAAATATAGACACGGCCCACATTAAGCCTACTACCCATATGACACTTGTGTCCTATTCAATTGAGCTCCCACATGCTACTTATTTACCCGTGATCATAAGTGACTAAATTTAAGCCATTTATCGTACCAAATTCGATTTTGACCCGACGGGACTCATTTAAACCAAACCAAGCTTCATGTTATCCCCTCATGGACACCAATACACTCATCCCCTAAAAAACACCAAACACCTAGTGTACCCACTCAAATATTCAAGGACAACTCTATTTGGACAAATCCCTAAATTGTGAACTAATATAGCAACACTCAATTCTAGCCATTGGTTTGTTCTCCATCAAATTCACACCACTCATCTCATCATGACAACCCACACACCCACACCTAGGGTGGCCGGCCCTAACTTCCACACATTTCAATTTCTCACTCTCTCTCTCTTTCTTTTTCTAAATAACTCTCTATTTTTCTAAACAACTCTCTCTCTCTTTCTCTCTTTATATCTCTCTCTCTTTCTATTACATAGCAGCAGCCCTCCTCCCCCTCCCTACTCCTTCAGCCGACAGCTCCCCTCTCCACCCTCATCTTCTTTATTATCCTTCTCACCATCACATCCACCATCTTCATCAACTCCATCATCATTTACAACTCTTCCTCCTCTTCTACTTCATCACCATCACCATCCTTACCATAACCATCTCTATCTCTTCTTCCTCTCCTCATCCTCCCTTACTTGCACTCGAGCCCGACCACTCCGTGCCCTACCATTGCACCATAGCCGTGACCTCGTCAATACAGCATGCAGCCAGGCACGGCGAGGCACAGCCAGCGCACGGCAGTACGTGGCAGCAGCAGTAGCATGTGGCAGTGCCACCGTGCGCCACCTTGCGGCCACCGGCCGCCCCTTGGCCTGGGCAAACATGGGCGAACCCCTCTCGATCAGCCTCATCCTCCCTGACGTGTGAAATAGGCGATTCGTGAGTTTCGTACGGGATCCTGTCGTGACGCACGTATTTTGAAACTCAGAAATCGTGCTCCGTCGCAGCGATTTTGTGCACGTTTTTTGGGCAATTTGACTGTTGGATCGACGAACTCTTTCCTCCATCATAATCTCGATATATACCCCTTCACTTTCGTCAAGTTTCAGTCGTTAATTTGGTCGTTTGATAGATCAAAATCGGCCGCCAAGTTGACCATCTAAATTGTGTTATTTTTGGACAATTTTGTGGAGCCAACTTCGTGGACTCGTATCTCTGCCGTCATAGCTCCGTTTGATGCGCCACCAGTTCCTATGCATGGCTGGTATAACCATCTTCTTGTCTCTCAAGTTTTGTTTTATTGTGAGCTCGTTTGATTGGTTGGATTTGACGCCAAAGTTGTGTTGACCCAAACAGGATCACAGTCAACCAAATCTTGAAAATAAACAAAACAATATTTGTCATAGTCCAATGTGACACATCGAGCTCAAATTCAATTTATTCAGCTCAGTGGTTCAAGATCAAAAGCTGCTTGAAGATTTATTATTCTGTGTATACTGGAGTCTGTATTTTTATTTGTTTTTGAGTATAGGATGATGTATGTTGGGTCATACTGAGCAAATTTGGGCTAGACATAGATTTATAGGTTTACTTAGCCCAAAACCCAATCAACCCATTCATCAAATAGCCCACAAAGAACATTCTTTCCACAGGAGACAGAGTTCGGGCCGAACTCTGCCTCCACATAGAGTTCGGGTCCACACAGAGTTCGGGCCGAACTCTGCCTCCTAAATTACAGGGTGCTGATTTTTAGGTCTTGATCACTGCTAGTTGTCCAACGGCCGAAAATTTGAATTCTACATACAAAATTCTGGCTGAATTTGCCTACCCCGAACCCTATAAATTGGCCTTGGTTTCTCTCATTTGAAACCATCCAATCTTCTCTTCTTCTTCTCTTACATAGCCTATATATTAAAGAGCCTTACCTTCCCATCCACTTAGCATTTAAACTTCCCAACCGTCCAAGTTTGTCACGCCCCGCTCCCGAATAATCGGATACGAGTCGAACACGCCCAGCCTTCGTCGTTGGACACGACGAAGTAAGCTGTACAATACTAAGGAAAACTCAAAGTCACAATGTAATGTAAACCAGAACACAGCATTTTATAACGTTTCCAGAAATCACCAATATCCATCAAGTGTTTTAAAATACAAACTCAGCCGGAGACAAATCCGATCCAATGAAAAATATACAATAATGAATCTCTAAGATACAATCTCCAGAAAAATAAACTGAAATAAATAAAAAGCTGCAATATCCAAGCAATCACCAGCTCCATGTAATCTCCCACTCACCAGCAACGATCCTATCAGGAAAAGAGCAAAGTACAACCCTGACTAGACAATATACAATGTAATCTGTGATCCAGAGTACAAGGTGAAACCAGAATACCAGAAAGCTAGAACATAAAATGAAACTGAAACTGCGGTACCAGAAATGAAATGTAAAAACTGCAGGCAATGGATGACAATCAAGATGCTAGACAATGAACACGGCTATCAATGTACAAGGCAATCAATCACGACAATCAATATGCAATTGTGACCATTTTAAAATATTATAACTAATGTGTGACCGGCTTAGGAGCAATCAATCAATCAATCAATGAGTCAATTCTACAAGGTACGGCTTCATCGTACGTGACGTGTACGATTAGGCTATCTACAATACCTATGTTGGGTGTGGTCACACAAAAGCTAATATTTTCCCCAATCCCCACAATGAACAATGACGTACAAGCAATGAACAATGAAACAAGACAATCGTGTGTAATTCGTGTCCGATATGAGAACATGGCACATGAAGGTAAGACAGAAAACAAGGTACAAGTCAAGTCAGTGTACTTGCCTCGGTTTTGTTGCACGAGAGTAGTACTGCATGTCTGCAATGGATCACCTGTTATATTTTGTACAATTTATCAGGGTTTTGAAGTAATGGCAATTATCTAATTAAGGTTAACTAGTTGATTAGAAGCATATGGTAGTATAACCAAGTAACTAGAAAATATTTATAAAGACTAGCAATTAATCTTTTAGAAAAATACCTACTAGTTTATAAAAATATTGATAACATGATTTGATCAAAATAATAATATTAATGTCTCTTTTAAATACTAGAGACATTTTGTAAGTAAAATAGCATTTTCGAAATAAATACGTTTTGATACGCTAGAATTTATATATATGGAATATTCATTAACTATTAATGAGAATCCGCTAATAAATAATTACAAAATCTAATTGAATATATATATACGTATTTGTCAAGAAATAATAATTATAACTTTATAACCTTTAGAAACATTTTGATTTACTAGAATTATTTTAGCAGAAAATACCAAAACATTTATTATTCTAATTAATACCGACAATATTTAAATATGGTAAAATATTACTAAAACATTTGCTATATAAAATTTAGTAATCATGTGGTTATTATTTATTAAAAAGATGCTTTTAAACAATACTCAATAAACACTATTAAGGAAGCCATATTAATATAGAAGAAAAATTTCTACAACCCTACACAAGCCCACTTTCTTCCTAACAGACCAGCCCAATATCCAACTATAAATTGTTAAAAACATTTAAACTTAAACAATTAAATAAGCCCGCTCTTACAGCCCAGCCCTGTGGCCCAAGAACCCGGGCTCCTTATAATTAAACCTTTAATTCCCTATTCCCAACCAGCCTATTCCCTCGGCCCAAAGGCTCTGGCCCAAAACCCAGCTCTATCCACTCTCTGATAATAACTGATAAATTAAACTTAATTTTCTAAACTTAAATCAGCCCAAACAACCCAGCCCGACTTTTCGGCCCGAGACCCGGCCCACCAATCTCAGATATTAACCATACCTTTCTCTCTCCTCTCACATTCACTCAAAATTTCCAGAACCACGAGAACCTTCTCGTCTTCTCCGGCGGTACTCTCGTCTCCGGCGATCAACCCTCGTCTCCGTCTTCTTCCTCTTCACCTTCTTCAACCTCTAGCCCGAGAAACCCTAACCCTAAAGCTTCTCCTTCTTCTCCTTCCTGGCTAGAAAACCCTAACCCTAAGTTTTCCAACTCCAGCCTCTTCGTCTTCTCCGGCGAAGCTCACCAAACCCTAACCCTAAAGCTTCCTCTATGGCCACAGCCTTTCTATAGCTAGGAAACCCTAGCTCTAGGTTTTCTTAGTCGAAACCCTAGTTTTTAGGTCAATCACTCCAGCCGCCCGACTTCTCCTCCTCAGCCTGGGTCGAAACCCTAACCCTAATATTACTTCACCGGTCCCTAACCAAGAAACCCTAGCTGTTAGGTCTTCTTCTACACTGGCGGCTACTCCTCCTTCCTCACAGTCACAAACCCGAACCCTAACCCTAAGTATTGCTCTTCTCTCTTCTTCCCTTCGTCTGCTTCCTCCAGAACTTCCTATCCCCCTCTAGCAAACCCTAGAATCTAGATCTGAAGAACTTCCCCAATCCCACACCCAAACCCTAGAAAAACAAGAAAAAAGGGGGTTCGAGTAGATCGAGAGGGGCTCACTAGCCTGACGGGGTCGTCGATCCACGGCGATCCTGGCGAGGCGGAGCTCCGGTGAATGATGGCCCTGCGAGCGACGGCGGCTTCGCCTCGAGGTGGCGATCTCTCGAAGGGGCGGCGGGCTCGAGGCGGCTCGCTGCTCGAGATGGTGGCGCGGTCCGCGAGAACACAGAGACGGTGGCTCGGCGCTCGAGTGCCGATGACGGTGGCGCGGTCTCCAAGACGCTCCACTGATGGCGGTGACGCTGCAGTCGAGGCGAGCTCGACATAATGATGGCGGCGCGGTCTCCGAGGCGACGGTCGTCAGAAGCGCGTGGCTCGAGAGACTCCCAGATCGAGGAGCATTGATGGTGTGGCGCGAGGATCGAGAGCTGTCACTTCGAACTGACAGCACTGCAGTCGAGGCGACTGCAGTCGAGGCGACGGCGGCGCTCCGGCGAAGAAGCTCGGCGGGGATCGAACTCCGGTGACGACGGCGGTGGTGCTCGGCTGAGCTCAGCCCCTTGCCCAGTGAGGAGAGAGAGAGAGAGGACACACACAGAGAGAGAGAGAGACTGTAGAGAGGGTGACGTGTACTGTTCTGTGTGGTGTCAGAATTCATTGGAAAACGTGTAAATTTATAATAAAATATTATGTGTGTGTGAGTGGCACAGTAGGTAAATACGTGTAGATCTGGGGGTAAAATAAAATGGCAGTGGCAGGTAAATAATTACAGATCTGGGGCTAAAATAGAATAGCTGTAACAGAATTGTAATTTCAAATTAAAACAGATTTTCAAAACCAAATATTCCCTCCAATAATTGTAACAGATTTCAAAATCAAAATCAAATAATTTCCAACAGAATTTCCAAAATAATATTTTAAAATGGAATTTCGAAAATCGAGATTCCCTCCATAGATTTTAAAACAGGTTTTTAAATTCAGAAATAATTTCAGTTCCAAAACAAGTTTAGAAACGCCCTAACTGAGTTGTAATCACTTGTAACTAAGTAACAGAATTAGTTACTAAACCAATAACCACCCATAACAACCAATCACTTATAAAAATTTAATTAGTGAGTAAACAGTTTTCTTTAGCTGCTTAATCAATAATTAATTCCGAAATTAGTTAACTAAATTAGTTCTACTTTATTAATCCCATGTAAGTACCAAGTAGTATTACCAAATTATTTACAAAATATCTTTTAAATACGTATTGTCAATAAAGTAGTTTAGTCAAATAATACTATTACATATATTTTGAATAGAGCAAACTTTTCAGACAATTTATAAACATGATAAACTCAGAGTAGTCTAACATACAAGCACAACTTATCATAGAACACTATAATTACTATTAAATAAAGGGGTAATCAAAATTTTGGAAATAGATAAACCTAAGATTAAAAATCAATTTTTAACCTACAAAATTCATCATAACAATTTACTTGAAACAAGAAAGATTCTTTTTAGAGAAAATTCAAAAATTTCAAAAATACACGAAAATAAGTTTAGGGAGTTACAAATCTACCCCCCTTACAAAAATTTCGTCCTCGAAATTTCAAGAATTTTGCAGTGTATAAAAATCAACAAAATTTATTAAAGGCAACCAGAAAACTAAATGATTTATTTATGGAGCAAAAATAATAAGGACTAACAAGTAGTCACTAGACAATAGGAAAGACTGTAGATGCAAGAAAACTCAGGGACAAGCCTCAAATAGGCAATATAAAAGAAATACAACTACTACAAGCAAGTAAAACAAAATAACAGTCCATCCGGCTGCGCTCCTGCAGCTACTACTGATCCTCATAAACTGGGTCCTCCTGCTGCTGCTCTGGTACTGGCCCCTGACGAGTGAAAGCCGCAGGACAATCCCTCACTTGGTAAGTGGCAGATCCACAAACCAAACATTGCCCTAACTTCATGCGGCATTCCTCGCCACAGTGTCCCGATCTCTTGCAGTATGCGCAAGAAAGGTACACCGGGGTCTGAATCTGCCTCTGCTGCCTCGGCGATGTCGGTGCCCGAATATGATGCTGATGCTGAGATGGCCTCTGCTGAGTGTCGGTCCGCTTCGGTGGACCCTGGGAACTGCCGGCGCCAATATCTCTGTCTCGCTTGAGCTTCAGATCCATTTCCTTCTCCACTCCCTGAGCAACTTTAAGAATGCTCGCATATGTAGTGGCATGACTAATAGCTACTGCATGTCGCAGCTCTCTGGTGAGACCCTTCTTGAACATCCAAGCCCTGTCCTTTGGCGTGCTGACTAGGTTTTCTGCGAACCTGCTGAGTCGGGTGAACTCGGATGTATACTGGACCACTGACATATTCCCTTGCTGCAATGCTTCAAA
Organism: Iris pallida; assembly: GCA_029216955.1. Classification (NCBI taxonomy): domain Eukaryota; kingdom Viridiplantae; phylum Streptophyta; class Magnoliopsida; order Asparagales; family Iridaceae; genus Iris; species Iris pallida. The sequence goes on along the minus strand of JANAVB010012599.1, from coordinate 4,608,087 downwards.
TTGCATCCTAAGCTCGTCCCGCTCCACATCCGGGAAAAACTTCTCCTGGAAAAGCAGCTTGAAATCCTTCCAGGAAACTCCGGGCTCTGCTAACTGGGGCTCCTCCCGGTACCAAGCCCTAGCGATGTCGAAAAGTCGCATGCTCGCAACTTCGACCTTCAAATCATCCGGGATCCTCGCCATCTTCAATGACCGTTCAGCATTCTCCAGCCATTCGTCTGCGTAGACTATTCCCTCATCGCCCCAGAAATCCATCGGACGGAGGAACTGATATTCCTTGGCAGTTCCTGGCCTCGGCTCTGCTGGTGCCGGCGGTGCTGGTGGAGCTGGCTCTCTGGTCCTGAGTGCGTCGACGACGGTCTCTCTGAACTGTGCGGCATGCTGACTCTGAGTCTCTCTGAACTGTGCAGCCTGTTGATTCTGGGCCTCCATGAATTGTTGGAACATGGCCATCACCCGCGTACCATCGAACATCATCGTCGGTGGAATCGGCTGAGGCGGAGGCGGTGGAAGCTGCTCCTGTGCACTGGGTGCAGGCTGCTCACTGGTCCCAGCGCTCGTCGTGGAGACCGTCCTGCAAAAGAAATAAACTGTTGATTGCTATATCCTATAAAATCACAAACTATCCTAAAAATCATAAGTAAATCAAATTTTTTGAAATTTTTTTTAAACATCAATAACCATAAACCATAAACCATTAATCATAAACCATTTTCATAAACAGTAACCATTTTTATAAACCATTTTTCCGTGGTTCCTATGTTGTGATGAGTTTTCCTTAGCTTTCGCTGGTCCCCCAATAACACTTATTTGCCTAAGTGTCATTAGGATAGAGACCTGCATGGGCCACTACTAAAAATATGTCACGCCCCGCTCCCGAATAATCGGATACGAGTCGGACACGCCCAGCCTTCGTCGTTGGACACGACGAAGTAAGCTGTACAGTACTAAGGAAAACTCAAAGTCACAATGTAATGTAAACCAGAACATAGCATTTTATAACGTTCCCAGAAATCACCAATATCTATCAAGTGTTTTAAAATACAAACTCAGCCGGAAACAAATCCGGTCCAATGAAAAATATACAATAATGAATCTCTAAGATACAATCTCCAGAAAAATAAACTGAAATAAATAAAAAGCTGCAATATCCAAGCAATCACCAGCTCCATGTAATCTCCCACTCACCTGCAACGATCCTATCAGGAAAAGAGCAAAGTACAACCCTGACTAGACAATATACAATGTAATCTGTGATCCAGAGTACAAGGTGAAACCAGAATACCAGAAAGCTAGAACATGAAATGAAACTGAAACTGCGGTACCAGAAATAAAATGTAAAAACTGCAGGCAATAGATGACAATCAAGATGCTAGACAATGAACACGGCTATCAATGTACAAGGCAATCAATCACGACAATCAATATGCAATTGTGACCATTTTGAAATATTATAACTAATGTGTGACCGGCTTAGGAGCAATCAATCAATCAATCAATGAGTCAATTCTACAAGGTACGGCTTCATCGTACGTGACGTGTACGATTAGGCTATCTACAATACCTATGTTGGGTATGGTCACACAAAAGCTAATATTTTCCCCAATCTCCGTAATGAACAATGACGTACAAGCAATGAACAATGGAAGAAGACAATCATGTGTAATTCGTGTCCGATATGAGAACATGGCACATAAAGGTAAGACCGAAAACAAGGTACAAGTCAAGTCAGTGTACTTGCCTCGGTTTTGTTGCACGAGAGTAGTACTGCATGTCTGCAATGGATCACCTGTTATATTTTGTACAATTTATCAGGGTTTTGAAGTAATGGCAATTATCTAATTAAGGTTAACTAGTTGATTAGAAGCATATGGTAGTATAACCAAGTAACTAGAAAATATTTATAAAGACTAGCAATTAATCTTTTAGAAAAATACCTACTAGTTTATAAAAATATTGATAACATGATTTGATCAAAATAATAATATTAATGTCTCTTTTAAATACTAGAGACATTTTGTAAGTAAAATAGCATTTTTGAAATAAATACGTTTTTGATACGCTAGAATTTATATATATGGAATATTCATTAACTATTAATGAGAATCCGCTAATAAATAATTACAAAATCTAATTGAATATATATATACGTATTTGTCAAGAAATAATAATTATAACTTTATAACCTTTAGAAACATTTTGATTTACTAGAATTATTTTAGCAGAAAATACCAAAACATTTATTATTCTAATTAATACCGGCAATATTTAAATATGGTAAAATATTACTAAAACATTTGCTATATAAAATTTAGTAATCATGTGGTTATTATTTATTAAAAAGATGCTTTTAAACAATACTCAATAAACACTACTAAGGAAGCCATATTAATATAGAAGAAAAATTTCTACAACCCTACACAAGCCCACTTTCTTCCTAACAGACCAGCCCAATATCCAACTATAAATTGTTAAAAACATTTAAACTTAAACAATTAAATAAGCCCGCTCTTACAGCCCAGCCCTGTGGCCCAAGAACCCGGCCTCCTTATAATTAAACCTTTAATTTCCTATTCCCAACCAGCCTATTCCCTCGGCCCAAAGGCTCTGGCCCAAAACCTAGCTCTATCCTCTCTCTGATAATAACTGATAAATTAAACTTAATTTTCTAAACTTAAATCAGCCCAAATAACCCAGCCCGACTTTTCGGCCCGAGACTCGGCCCACCAATCTCAGATATTAACCATACCTTTCTCTCTCCTCTCACATTCACTCAAAATTTCCAGAACCATGAGAACCTTCTCGTCTTCTCCGGCGGTACTCTCGTCTCCGGCGATCAACCCTCGTCTCCGTCTTCTTCCTCTTCACCTTCTTCAACCTCTAGCCCGAGAAACCCTAACCCTAAAGCTTCTCCTTCTTCTCCTTCCTGGCTAGAAAACCCTAACCCTAAGTTTTCCAACTCCAGCCTCTTCGTCTTCTCCGGCGAAGCTCACCAAACCCTAACCCTAAAGCTTCCTCTATGGCCACAGCCTTCCTCTAGCTAGGAAACCCTAGCTCTAGGTTTTCTTAGTCGAAACCCTAGTTTTTAGGTCAATCACTCCAGCCGCCCGACTTCTCCTCCTCAGCCTGGGTCGAAACCCTAACCCTAATATTACTTCGCCGGTCCCTAACCAAGAAACCCTAGCTGTTAGGTCTTCTTCTACACTGGCCGCTACTCCTCCTTCCTCACAGTCACAAACCCGAACCCTAACCCTAAGTATTGCTCTTCTCTCTTCTTCCCTTCGTCTGCTTCCTCCAGAACTTCCTATCCCCCTCTAGCAAACCCTAGAATCTAGATCTGAAGAACTTCCCCAATCCTACACCCAAACCCTAGAAAAACAAGAAGAAAAGGGGGTTCGAGTAGATCGAGAGGGGCTCACCAGCCTGACGGGGTCGTCGATCCACGGCGATCCTGGCGAGGCGGAGCTCCGGTGAATGATGGCCCTGCGAGCGACGGCGGCTTCGCCTCGAGGTGGCGATCTCTCGAAGGGGCGGCGGGCTCGAGGCGGCTCGCTGCTCGAGATGGTGGCGCGGTCCGCGAGAACACAGAGGCGGTGGCTCGGCGCTCGAGTGCCGATGACGGTGGCGCGATGTCACGCCCCGATTCGATAGTATCGATAGTCGTCCCCCGGGCATGATGCCGTGCAAGCCTAAGTTGTGCTTGCACAAGGCGGTTCATAAGGTTATCTGAAACAACAGCATATTTAAGAGTACGCAGAGAAATTGAACACATTGATTTATAAAGGAAACTTGCATTTTCATTGATAATAAGTAGGTTACAGACTCGATTACAAAAGAGGCCTCGCGGGCTTACAACCGACATCGATGAGATAGTCATTCCATACATTTACATCACTTTTTACAAACATCAAAACGACTCTCTAAGACCTGGGATCGGCAAGAGTTTGTGACTCATGATGCGGTTGGATCGGAGTCTTCAAAATGTTGCAGAATTAGCCTTCACACCAGCAAGGCTTCAACAGAAAGGAGCGTCGCCTTCAATTCCTTGGCACGCTATCCTGGTCCCGAGTACCTGTTGAGAGCGAGGGTCAGCACTTTACACTTTGTGCTGGTGCGTGGCAATTTAAATCCCGTGCTCTCATTTGTTGAAGAATTCAAGTGAGCGTGCATGCAAATATTTAATGAAGTTTCTAGCCATCCTACTCAATTCAAACTTGTGATTGAAGGCACAACGTATAATGACGATAGATCTTACCCCCGGCAGAGCGTGCCGTCGTAGCGTAAACTTACCATGTTCTTCCCTGTCATGTTGATAATAATGATACGTATTTGAGTGCGTTCGTGAAGGTCACTGGCATGACAAGCCATCCTGGATATATAGCTTGGTAGACAGAGGTCCTTCAGCGCGGGTAGCGAGCCCCGTTGAAAGCCACTGCCTACCGTGGCATGTATTCGGCATAGCTATCCGTGTTTCTTCCTAGGCCGGAACGGTCCCGTGGCCTCGAGATACCGTCCGAAGAAACAATCGCCCTTATCGACAAGTTGTCCATGACCGTGCTAAGTTAATTTGTTATTTCAAAGCACTTCTTATAGTATCGTTGCGACATTCATTTAAATCGATTCATCCATTCTTAGCACGGTTCTATATGATTTGATAACTGCAAGCACGATAGTATTATATGACAAGCATCTGTATGTTCGTGTTCGTGGGACGTCGTGTGACCGTTCATCGGAATATCATTCACGTCGTTGCATTACATCTAGCATAGCATATGTCTAGTATTGATAATGTATTAGAGAAGAGGGTCGAGGGAAGAAGGGTCAGCCACTCACCTTAGTATTTACTTGAGGCGAGGAACTGGTTGGCCGCGCTAGACGTTGCCTACGCGATCACCTGAAATCGCACAAGCAACCGATTAGAATACTGTATTATTCAAGGAAATTCGATACGAATGCGAAGTTCGAAACGTAAGCCATGAAAACCATCGAAAATATTCACGAAAATGCATTCAGAAAACAAAGCCAAAACCAACGCAAGCGGCGTGAAAAGTAGAGCAACGGGAGGTCTCTCCCGACTCAGCCACAGAGTCAATCCTTGAGGCGCAGCCCGCTGAATATGGGACTTGGTTTCGAAGAAGCCATTCCATAACGGGGAATGGATCTTAATTCAACCGCTCCCGTTCGATCGATTCGATCGATCCCGACCTATCGGTCCCGACCGAGTCGATAGCGACAGTGTTCCTTTCTTGCGCACCCCGTGGACGAACAACGGGGCACGATGTAGGGACGGGGCACTACACCATAACCAACTAAGAAAAAGTTTCGTCCTCGAAACTTAAGAACAGAACATACCTCTACGAAAACAATGAAGGAAACTTCTCCTTCATCTCTGACTCGAGTTCCCATGTCGACTCTTCTGCCGCATGGTTCCTCCAGAGTATGCGGACGAGAGGGATCGCCCTATTCCGCAACAGCTTATCCTTGCGTTCTAAGATTTGAACGGGCTCTTCAACGTAGGATAAGTCGGACTTTAGCTCCAGCTGGCCAAAATCCACAACGTGGCTAGGGTCATGCACGTACTTCCGCAGTTGCGAGACGTGGAGGACATTGTGCACACCTTCAAGCGCCGACGGTAGGGCAATTTTATAGGCCACTGGGGCGACCCGCTCGAGTATTTCGAACGGTCCAACGAATCTCGGACTCAGCTTTCCCTTAGCGTCGAACCGAGTAACTCCTCGCATGGGCGACACCTTCAGGAACACATGATCGCCCACCAGGAATTCAAGCGGTCTTCGATGGGTGTCGGCGTAGCTCTTTTGCCGACTCTGTGCAATCTTCAGTCTTTCCCGAATTAGCTTGACCTTTTCCACAGTCTGTTCCACCAGCTCCGGGCCGAGTATCTGCCGCTCCCCGACTTCATCCCAGCAAATGGGCGATCTGCACTTTCGGCCGTACAAAGCTTCATACAGCGCCATTTGGATGCTGGACTGATAGATATTGTTGTATGCAAATTCCGCCAGCGGTAGGTGGACGTCCCAGCTTGATTTGAAGTCAATTGCGCAGAGCCGTAGCATGTCTTCGAGAATCTGATTAACGTGCTCCGTTTGGCCGTCGGTCTGAGGATGGTAAGCTGAGCTGAACTGCAACTTTGTACCCAGCGCCGACTGAAGGCTACTCCAGAATCGTGACATGAACCGTGAATCCCGATCAGAGACGATGGATACTGGAACTCCGTGCAGCCGTACTATCTCGTCAAGATAAATCTGCGCCAGGCGATCAACGCTCCAAGTAACTTTGATGGCAATAAAGTGCGCTCACTTGGTTAGTCGATCGACGATGACCCAGATGGCGTCACTCCCCCGTGGTGTCTTCGGCAGGCCAACAATAAAGTCCATCGTGACATGATCCCACTTCCACTCTGGAATGGCAAGGTTCTGCAACTCCCCGCCCGGTCGCTGATGCTCAGCTTTCACCTGCTGACAGGCCATGCATTGCGACACGAAGAGCGCCACATCTCTCTTCATCCCGTGCCACCAGAAGGTCGTGCGGAGGTCCTTATACATCTTGGTACTGCCTGGATGTAAGGTATATTTCGCATAATACGCCTCCGACATTATCTCCTTTCGTAGTTCTGAATCATCCGGAACACATAGTCGGCCATTCATTCTCAGCACGCCGGTCTTATCTTCCGCAAAGTCGGTCGCACTACCTGTCGAAATTCGCTCACGCACTTTCTTCAGGTACGGATCATCCTTCTGAGCGGCCATGATCTTTTCCAGCAAACTCGGCTCTAACTGCAGCTGCGCCAGCCGTATATCCCTGAATCGAACCCGGAGATCGATGCCCATTTCTTCTAGATCTTGTAGTAGTCTGCGGTTGATGGATAGCGAGGCAAGATATTTCCGACTCAGAGCGTCCGCCACAACATTTCCCTTGCCCAGAGTGTAGTCGATTGTCAAGTCATAGTCTTTGATCAGTTCGAGCCAGCGCCTCTGTCGCAAGTTCAATTCCTTCTGAGTGAAGAGATACTTGAGGCTCTTGTGGTCGGTATAGATCGCGCACGCCACACCATATAGATAGTGACGCCACAATTTTAACGCGAACACAATCGCTGCTAACTCCAAGTCGTGCGTAGGATAGTTCTTCTCGTGCGGATTTAACTGTCTGGAGACGAAGGATATCACCTTGTTTCGCTGCATGAGCACACATCCCAAGCCCTGGCCTGAAGCATCGTTGAATATCTGAAAACCCTCTGGCCCATCCGAAAGTGCGAGTATAGGTGCCGAAATTAGTCGCTGCTTCAGCTCCTGGAATGAAGCTTCACAGTCATCCGACCACTCATACACGACTCCCTTTTGAGTGAGGCGAGTCAGTGGCGATGCAATCTTCGTGAAGTCTTTCACGAAGCGTCGATAGTATCCCGCCAAACCAAGAAAGCTTCGAATCTCACTAGCAGACGCAGGCCGCTTCCAATCAGCAACAGCTTCCACTTTCTTCGGGTCGACTGCAATGCCTTCGGACGAAATGATGTGACCAAGAAAGAATACGCTGCTTAGCCAAAATTCGCACTTACTCTGCTTCGCGTACAACTCATGTTCTCGAAGTGTCTGGAGCACGGCCCGTAGATGTTCTGCATGCTGCGCCCTGTCCTTCGAGTAGACGAGAATATCGTCAATAAAGACTACCACAAATTTATCAAGGAAGGGTCAAAATACCCGATTCATCAGATCCATGAAGGCGGCAGGAGCGTTCGTCAGGCCGAATGGCATCACCAGGAACTCGTAGTGGTCGTATCGAGTACGAAAGACGGACTTTTGCACGTTGTCTGACTTGATCTTGAGTTGATGATAGCCTGAGCGGAGATCAATCTTCGAAAATACCGAGGCGCCTTGCAGTTGATCGAATAGGTCGTCTATGCGGGGCAATGGGTGCTTGTTCCGAATGGTGGCCTTGTTCAGCTCTCGATAATCGACGCACAGACGCATGGACCCATCCTTCTTTTTTACGAACAATACGGGCGCTCCCCACGGTGAAACACTAGGCCGAATAAACCCTTTATCGAGTAACTCTTGTAGCTGGACCTTGAGTTCCTTCAGCTCGGCGGGAGCCATCCTGTACGGGGCCTTGGAAATCGGTCGAGTATCGGGAAATGTATCGATGCTGAACTCGATTTCTCGATCGGGGGGCATGCCGGGTAGCTCGTCCGGGAACACATCGGGGAATTCTGCCATAATGTCGGTCTGACCCACGTTTGTACCATCCTGTCGCATGTCTCGGACGGACGCCAGATAGCCTTCGCACCCAGAATGCAGCATCCTCCGAGCAGAAATTGCCGAAATCAACATACAGGTCGACGACGCCTTACCACACGAAAAGCAGAATTCAGGCACTCCAGGAATGCGGAAAGTGACCGTCTTTCTAGCGCAGTCTATGGTTGCGTTGCACGGCCCGAGCCAATCCATTCCCAGAATGATATCGAAGTCCTTCATGTCTAGGACTATCACGTCAAGACCGATCTTTTAACCGCCGATACAGATAATCCCGTCGGCGCAGGCTAAATTAGTGAGTATCGGTGTGCCCGAAGGTGTGCTTACGCTAAGGTCGAGATCTAAAGATATCATCGGGAATTTGTGCTCGGCGGCAAAGTTCGTCGATATAAAACTATGTGAAGCACCTGAATCAAATAATACACGAGCAGGCACATTATTGAAACTAAGTATACCTGTCACGACCGTATCTGATGCAAGCACTTCATCTCGGGTCATGGCGTAGATGCGGCCCTGGGCATTGGGGCGACGGTCTTGGCCATTTTGTAGTACGGGTTGAGGTGCTCGAGGTGCCGGAACTTGATTCTCTGGACGGTGCTGTGGATGCTGAGGCGCGTCTAAGTTGTTTCTTCTACGCTTCGGGCAATCTCCATGAAAGTGACCCCTTTTTCTGCAAATGAAACATCCGCCATTTTGAACTTCACAGTCGACGGCGAGATGTCCGTTCCGGTTGCATTTTGTGCAGTGAGGTCCCTGGTTCCGCGCCTGGTGTCCGCCCTGGGGCCCGTTGTTCGGACGCTTGGTCACGTTGTTTCCTCTCGCGTGGCTAGGGCATTTGTGATTGTAGGTATGCACAGCGCCGACAGCACCTGGAGGATATTGGCGTTCAAGGCGGAGGGCGTGGTTGAGAGACTCCCCCATCGTTTTGTATTGTGGAACGGACACATGGGCGTAGATGGATTATCGTAGACCCACTTCGAACCGTCGAGCACGACTTGCCAGGGAGGGCAGGAATTCTCCAGCAAACTTGGCTAACTTGTTGAACTCCGTCGCATACTGCCGTACCGTCATGTTCCCTTGCTTTAGCTGCATGAATTCATTTTCCTTCTCTTGTCGAATGGCTATGGGGAGGTACTCGATCTCGAACGCCTCACGGAAGGTGGCCCAAGAAATTGCCGCTGTCTCGTCGTCGCGTCTGATCGCTCGTTTTTGTACGGCCCACCAGTCGTGCGCGTTCGACCGGAGTAGAAGTTGAGCGCATGCGACTTTCTTGTACTCCTCGACGCCCAGAAGCTCAAACTTGTCTTCAAGTTCCTCTAACCAATCGATCGCCAAGGAGGGGTCTTCCGTGCCGTTGAAGGAAGTACGGCAACTCTTTGTGAATTTCGACACGTCGAAGTTGGAACTTCTCGGTGCTGCAGGTGTAAGCTCGGGTGCCTCCGGATCGACTTCGCTTTGTCTGACCGCAGGCTCGGTTACGGCATGGGTTGTCGCAGAGTTGTTGTTGTTGTTGGCCACCACCGTCTGAACGATCTGCTGGAGAGTATCAAGCTGCTTCTGCTGCAACTTGAATTGTGCTTCGAAAAGGGCCTCGAACTGAGTTTGACGTGCCTCCGCCTGCCGTCGATGTTGCTCATTTTGGCGTTGACTCTCCTCAGCTTGTCGTTGTTGAGATTCCAGCATGCGCAACATCCGCTCCATGGCATCGTTTGAGGGTCCGGGCCTCGAGCTACTCGAGCCGCTCGAAGCACTTTATTCGTTCGCCGCCACGTTCACCGACGTGCCTTCTGGGATTTTGAAGGCAAAATATATTAGTCACCAAACTTATTGCGGGCGCAATCGTATCGAACGACATATCTCATCGACACGAGACCAACGATTTTGAGACTAAAGACTCGACACTGGAGGCCAAGGACGTAAAGCCGTGCTCTGATACCATTATGTCACGCCCCGATTCGATAGTATCGATAGTCGTCCCCCGGGCGTGATGCCGTGCAAGCCTAAGTTGCGCTTGCACAAGGCGGTTCATAAGGTTATCCGAAACAACAGCATATTTAAGAGTACGCAGAGAAATTGAACACATTGATTTATAAAGGAAACTTGCATTTTCATTGATAATAAATAGGTTACAGACTCGATTACAAAAGTGGCCTCGCGGGCTTACAACCGACATCGATGAGATAGTCATTCCATACATTTACATCACTTTTTACAAACATCAAAACGACTCTCTAAGACCTGGGATCGGCGAGAGTTTGTGACTCATGATGCGGTTGGATCGGAGTCTTCAAAATATTGCAGAATTAGCCTTCACACCAGCAAGGCTTCAACAGAAAGGAGCGTCACCTTCAATTCCTTGGCACGCTATCCTGGTCCCGAGTACCTGTTGAGAGCGAGGGTCAGCACTTTACACTTTGTGCTGGTGCGTGGCAATTTAAATCCCGTGCTCTCATTTGTTGAAGAATTCAAGTGAGCGTGCATGCAAATATTTAATGAAGTTTCTAGCCATCCTACTCAATTCACACTTGTGATTGAAGGCACAACGTATAATGACGATAGATCTTACCCCTGGCAGAGCGTGCCGTCGTAGCGTAAACTTACCATGTTCTTCCATGTCATGTTGATAATAATGATACGTATTTGAGTGCGTTCGTGAAGGTCACTGGCATGACAAGCCATCCTGGACATATAGCTTGGTAGACAGAGGTCCTTCAGCGCGGGTAGCGAGCCCCATTGAAAGCTACTGCCTACCGTGGCATGCATCCGGCATAGCTATCCGTGTTTCTTCCTAGGCCGGAACGGTCCCGTGGCCTCGGGATACCGTCCGAAGAAACAATCGCCCTTGTCGACAAGTTGTCAATGACCGTGCTAAGTTAATTTGTTATTTCAAAGCACTTCTTATAGTATCGTTGCGACATTCATTTAAATCGATTCATCTATTCTTAGCACGGTTCTATATGATTTGATAACTGCAAGCACGATAGTATTATATGACAAGCATCTGTATGTTCGTGTTCGTGGGACGTCGTGTGACCGTTCATCGGAATATCATTCACGTCGTTGCCTTATATCTAGCATAGCATATGTCTAGTATTGATAATGTATTAGAGAAGAGGGTCGAGGGAAGAAGGGTCAGCCACTCACCTTAGTATTTACTTGAGGCGAGGAACTGGTTGGCCGCGCTAGACGTTGCCTACGCGATCACCTGAAATCGCACAAGCAACCGATTAGAACACTGTGTTATTCAAGGAAATTCGATACGAATGCAAAGTTCGAAACGTAAGCCATGAAAACCATCGAAAACATTCACGAAAACGCATTCAGAAAACAAAGCCAAAACCAACGCAAGCGGCGTGAAAAGCAGAGCAACGGGAGGACTCTCCCGACTCAGCCGCAGAGTCAATCCTTGAGGCGTAGCCCGTTGAATATGGGACTTGGTTCCGAAGAAGCCATTCCATAACGGGGAATGGATCTTAATTCAACCGTTCCCGTTCGATCGATTCGATCGATCCCGACCTATCGGTCCCGACCGAGTCGATAGCGACAGTGTTCCTTTCTCGTGCACCCCGTGGACGAACAACGGGGCACGATGTAGGGACGGGGCACTACACGCGGTCTCCAAGACGCTCCACTGATGGCGGTGACGCTGCAGTCGAGGCGAACTCGACAGAATGATGGCGGCGCGGTCTCCGAGGCGACGATCGTCAGAAGCGCGCGGCTCGAGAGACTCCCAGATCGAGGAGCATTGATGGCGTGGCACGAGGATCGAGGGCTGTCCCTTCGAACTGACAGCACTGCAGTCAAGGCGACGGCGGCGCTCCGGCGAAGAAGCTCGGCGGGGATCGAACTCCGGTGACGACGGCGGTGGTGCTCGGCTGAGCTCAGCCCCTTGCCCAGTGAGGAGAGAGAGAGAGGACACAGAGAGAGAGAGAGAGAGAGAGAGAGAGAGAGAGAGAGACTGTAGAGAGGGTGACGTGTACTGTTCTGTGTGGTATCAGAATTTATTGGAAAACGTGTAAATTTATAATAAAATATTATGTGTGTGTGAGTGGCACAGTAGGTAAATACGTATAGATCTGGGGGTAAAATAAAATGGCAGTGGCAGGTAAATAATTACAGATCTGGGGCTAAAATAGAATAGCTGTAACAGAATTGTAATTTCAAATTAAAACAGATTTTCAAAACCAAATATTCCCTCCAATAATTGTAACAGATTTCAAAATCAAAATCAAATAATTTCCAACAGAATTTCCAAAATAATATTTTAAAATAGAATTTCGAAAATCAAGATTCCCTCCATAGATTTCAGAATAGGTTTTTAAATTCAGAAATAATTTCAGTTCCAAAACAAGTTTAGAAACGCCCTAACTGAGTTGTAATCACTTGTAACTAAGTAACATAATTAGTTACTAAACCAATAACCACCCATAACAACCAATCACTTATAAAAATTTAATTAGTGAGTAAACAGTTTTCTTTAGCTGCTTAATCAATAATTAATTCTGAAATTAGTTAACTAAATTAGTTCTACTTTATTAATCCCATGTAAGTACCAAGTAGTATTACCAAATTATTTACAAAATATCTTTTAAATACGTATTGTCAATAAAGTAGTTTAGTCAAATAATACTATTACATATATTTTGAATAGAGCAAACTTTTCAGACAATTTATAAACATGATAAAGTTGCTCGGTACGATCCAGCTAGAAGTTTGAAGTGCAAGAAGTTGTAAGTCACTTGGAAAAGTTCAAGTTTTGCCAAAGCGATCATTGAAAGAAGTTTGGCATGCTCTTCTGTGAAAAGGCACGTGGTTGTAACCCTATTTCACAAATAGTGGATTTCAATCCTGAGCTAGAGTTCTCAGGCCTGGACTAGTCCTCCACGAGGGAAACCAGGTTAAAAATCTTGCTGTGTTGTGCTTGCTCTATACTCTTTATTTCCGTATTTCTTTTACACTGATTATTTAGTTGGTGAAGAGAGTTTAAATTTTTAATTGATCATTTTTGTTATAAACTATATTCACCCCCCTCTAGAGTTGCCTACATGTACTTTAATTGGTATCAGAGCTCCGTTCTCTTATCAAGGACTAACATCCTAGAGCTGATCCATGGCAACCACTCAACCCATGTTTTCCAATCACGGTGAAGGCTAGTCCACTCATAGGCCTCCCCTATTTGATGGAACCAACTACACCTATTGGAAAACAAAGATGAGTTTTTATCTCAAGTCGCTAGACTTCGACCTGTGGACCATTGTTACCGATGGTTACAAAAAGCCCGCCAGGATAGTTGTCAATGGTGATCTCGTTGAGAAACCCCACAAAAAATATTCTGACGAGGAGAAGAAACAGGCGAGTCTAGACGCGAGAGCTATTAATGCTTTATTTTGTGCTATAGACAGGAATGAGTTTAACAGGATCTCTACATGCACCACCTCTCACGAAGTATGGAGACTTCTAGAAGTGACGCATGAAGGAACCACCCAAGTCAAGGATTCGAAAATAAGTCGTCTCACTCAAGAATATGAGGCATTCAAGATGAAGCCAAATGAGACGATCACACAAATGTTTACAAGATTCCTCGACATCATCAACCCCTTGTCCTCTCTCGGCAAGCATATACAAATCACGAGAAGATCCGCAAGCTACTTAATTAGGGGGCTACCAAAGATTTGGAACCCTAAGGTGACAGCCATCATAGAAGGAAAAGATCTCACTACAATGTCCATGGAGACCTTGATGGGAAAGCTGATGACTCATGAGCTTGACCTCAAAGACTTCGAAGAGCCTGCTCCTAAGGCAAAGGAGATTGTCCTTAAAGCTCACCATCGAAGGGCTGATCCTGAAGAGACGGATGACGACAACTCGGAAGGTGATGATCAAGCTCTCATTGTCCGCAACTTCAAGAAATTTCTTCGCTTCAATGGAAAAAAGAAGAAACCACAAGAAGATGACAAAAAAGAGCCAACATGCTACGGCTGCAAGAAGACTGGACACGTCCGAAAAGACTGTCCATTCGCAAAGAAGAGCAACCGATATGAGAAACCATACAAGAAGGCTTCCTCAAGAAAATATGCCAACACAATTATTTGGCATGAAAGCGAAGCTAGTGACTCCGAGGAAGAAAAGGACTCTCCTCAAGACACTGCCAATGTATGCCTAATGGCAACATCCGATAAGGTAACTAGCGAAACCCTCGATGATTTCACTTTTGATGAACTTGGTGATGCATTCAATGATTTACTCAATGACCACAAGAAAGTCATTAGTAAATATAAACATGCCAAGGAGAAGATCAAAAGATATGAAGTCGAGATTCAAAAACTCTCTTCTTTGCTTGATAATATTAGAGACACTTCACCCACGGAAGTCACAAATAAGGTGTCTAAGCTTAAATTAAGCCTACATGATGCCGAAGCACGTATTGAAAAGCAAACACAAGAGATCACAGCGCTCAACACTGAGCTTGCTGAAGAAAAGAATAGACACAAGATCTCTATTACTAAGATTTATGGTTTGAATGGTAAGATTGGTGAATTGCAAGCTGCCTCTAAGAAATTAGAGACTAGATTGGGAAAATAGGTTGCTCAACCTCAAACCCAATCACATGAGACACACACAAAGCACAACACTGCTCAAAATAGTCAAACACGTCATCCACCTGCAGCACGTAAATATGCTTACATGTACACCCACTTCCATACAGCACACAAACCACATACACGTAGAAATTATTCTCATAACTTTCATTCTAATGTGACACATAATCACCCTGCTACACATAGATATAATCATCACTATGTTGCACATAAACAAAATTGCCACCACACTGCATATAGATATAATCATCATCATGCTGCTACATATAGTCATTATCATGCTGCTCCACACCACTCTTATCATGCTACACATAGACATCATCAACATGCTCCTAACATAAATAGGAATGCTATTTGTACCTATTGTGGATCGCATGGACACATCTCACCACAATGTAGAGTTAGGAGATTAGTAGACAGGAATATATATGCATGGATGCCAAAAACTAACTTTTCAGGACCCTCAAGAACATGGGTACCAAAGGTCACATCTATTCTTGATGTAGGTGGACCTTCTTTTCTCAACTAAAAGTAAGTAGATTCTCGATAGTGGATGCTCGCGACATATGATGGGAGACGCAAATCTTTTCGTATCACTATCGATGAAGAGAGAAGGGTATGTATCCTTCGGCAACAACCTAAAAGGGTATATCATAGGTAATAGTACTATTGGTCATCCTCCTTCTCCTGTAATAAAGGATGTCTGGCGCCTAGTAACCGATTTAAAGCATAACCTGCTCAGCATAAGTCACCTTGCTGATCATGGATATGATGTTAACTTTAGACAAAATAAATGCTTTATTTATGATAGGTCAACGGAAGATATCGTTTTTGAAAGGATAAGAGAGGATAACATTTACATTTTTATCTATCTAGAGATACTAATAGTGCAGGAAGATGCCTATATGCTCACAAGGATGAGAGATTACTGTGGCACCAGCGTCTTGGTCATGCCAATATGGATACTATATCCAGGCTATCGACTAAGAAGCTAGTTAGAGGCTTGTCCGACATCACATTCAAAAAGGATACGGTATGTGCCGAATGTGAGTTGAATAAGGCAACAAAGTCCTCATTTCATTCCATAAACATTGTAAGTACTACTAGACCCTTGCAATTACTTCATATGGATTTATTTGGTCCTAGTAGAGTAGCCAGTCTTGGTGGAAAACTCTACGCTTTTGT
This sequence comes from Iris pallida, assembly GCA_029216955.1. Lineage (NCBI taxonomy): Eukaryota > Viridiplantae > Streptophyta > Magnoliopsida > Asparagales > Iridaceae > Iris > Iris pallida. The sequence continues at coordinate 4,592,036 of JANAVB010012599.1, read as the reverse complement.
TATAGTAGATGACTTTTCTAGATTACTTGGGTTTTCTTTCTTACAAACAAAAGTGATGCCATTTCTGTTTTCAAAATCTTTGCTAAAAAGGTTCAAAACGAAAAAGGCTACATGATTACTCGAATCCGAAGTGATCATGGAGGCGAATTCGAAAATACTAATTTTGAAAAGTTTTGTGATTTAAATAGTTTTGATCATGAGTTTTCTTGTCCTAAAACTCCACAACAAAATGGTGTTGTGGAGCGGAAGAATAGAACTCTTGGCGATATGGCTAGAGTCATGCTGAATAAATTTTCACTTTCGAAATATTTTTGGGCTGAAGCTGTCAGTACAGCATGCCACATTTTAAATAGGGTGCTCATTCGTCCTATTACGAAGAAAACACCCTATGAGCTTTGGTTTGGAAGAACTCCAAATGTTTCTTATTTTAGAGTTTTTGGTTGTCGATGTTTTATCCTTAACACCAAAGACAACTTAGGCAAATTTGATGCCAAAGCTGACGATGGTATATTTCTTGGCTATGCTGCCAAGAGCAAGGGATATAGAGTGTTTAACAAACGCTCATTAATTGTAGAGGAGTCTACCAATGTGACTTTTGATGAGGATAACAGTGCAGCAGCTACTCTTGACGATGATGTTGAAGCTTCAACTTCTACTCTGATGAATACTACCACTGAAACCAATTCTCTGGAGGGCTTGCCGAAGAAATTTTCTTTCAAGCCGACACATCCAGAAAACTTGGTCATATGTGAGGTTTCACGCGGAGTAAGTACTCGATCATCATTAAGAGACTCCATTGCTAGCACTACCTTCATTTCATAAATTGAGCCTAAAAATGTTTTAGAAGCTTTTAAAGATGAGTTTTGGATTTCTGTCATGCAAGAAGAACTCAACCAATTCGAGAGGAGCCAAGTTTAGGAACTCGATCCTAGGCCAGCTAATCATTCGATTATTGATACGAAATGGTTTTTTTCGCAACAAAGTAAATAAAGATGGTTCAGTTACACGCAATAAAGCTCGTCTAGTAGCTCAAGGATACAACCAAGAGGAAGGTATCGACTACGATAAGACGTATGCTCCTGTTGCAAGACTTGAATCCATTCGGATGCTTTGTGCATTTGCTAACTTTTAAAACTTTAAACTATTTCAAATGGATGTGAAAAGTGCTTTCTTGAATGGATTTATTAAGGAGGAAGTTTTTGTAAAACAACCCCCTGGTTTTAAAAATCATAAATTTTTCGACCATGTTTTCAAACTCAAGAAAGCGCTATATGGCCTCAAACAAGCCCCTAGAGCTTGGTATGAACGGCTAAGCAATTTCTTACTTGAAAAAGATTTTTCAAAAGGGAAAGTTGACACTACACTTTTTATAAAATCTTTCAAAGACACTATTCTCTTAGTACAAATTTACGTTGATGATATTATATTTGGTTCTACTGATGAAACTCTCTGTCAAGATTTTGCTAAGTGTATTTAGACCGAGTGTAAGATGAGCATGATGGGGGAGCTCAATTACTTTCTTGGACTGCAAGTCAAACAAACATCAAATGGAACTTTTATCTGCCAGTCAAAGTATACAAAGGACATGCTGAAGAAATTTGACCTTGACAACGTCAAACCAATCGGCACTCCAATGGCTACTACAATCAAACTTGAACCAGATGAAAGCAGCAAACCTGTTGATCAACATAAGTATCGAGGTATGATAGATAGTCTACTTTATTTAACTGCTAGTCGTCCTGATATTATGTTTAGCATTTTCCTGTGTGCTAGATATCAAGCAAATCTTAAGGAATCACACATGTCCGCCGTTAAGCGTATCTTTCGATACCTTAAGGGTACGGTTACAGTGGGCCTATGGTATCCCAAATCAACATCATTTGACCTCATTGGTTACTCTGATGCTGATTTTGCCAGATGCAAGGTCGACCGTAAAAGCACAAGTGGCACGTGTCATTTATTAGAAAGGCTCTAGTCTCTTGGTTTAGCAAGAAGCAGAATTCCGTCGCACTATCCACAACAGAAGCTGAATATATCGCAGCCGGTCGTTGTTGTGCACAAATTCTGTGGATGAAACAAACACTTGAAGACTATAACTTATCTTTCATGCACATTCCTATATTTTCTGACAACACTAGTGCTATAAATCTCACTAAGAACCCCATATGTCACTCACGCACGAAACACATTAAAATTCGTCACCATTTTTTCGTGATCACCAACTGAATGGCATTATTAACTAAGAATTTATTGACACTGATCATCAGTTGGCCGATTTCTTTACAAATCTATTATCCGAGGAGCGATTCAATTTTCTTTGTCGTGAATTAAGAATTTTAGATGAAACGGTTATACATTAAATTGACCTGCATAATTATCGATTATGTCACGATTCTCTATGCTGACTTTGCTATGGGTACAAGCCGAAAGGGTCCTTCTGACAACAAGGCGTAAAAGCCTAAGCGACACGGTGCACTAGTCTTCGGACTACCGCTAGCTGGGATCCGGCCCCTGCAGCTACCCCATAGCAGCTTCACTATATTGATTTATGTCATAACTTCTTAGTTATTATATGGTTAATTTTTATTTATAGCTTGCCTCATTTGAAAAATTCTAATCATGCTTTTATATCTTTGACCACTTATTCATAATATTCTCCCTTTCTTGTTTTTAATTCCATGCTTAAAGTTCTGGCCCAAGGGACCAGAACTCGGGTCGAACTCTGCCCCCATACAGAGTTCGGGCCGAGTTCGGCCTCCTTGTTCCAGAACCTCGGGACATTCTCAGCCGTTGATCAAATCTTCATCCAATGGTCCCTGTTTCACTCGACCAGCCGACCAAAGAGACATATATTCGGGATTTCCTCTCTCTCCTCCCTCCATTGTCTTCTTCCTACATCTCCACACATATTTCTTTCAAAACCCTAACCCTAAAAGTCTCCATTCCTTAGGAATTCTCTCTCCAAACTCAAGGAAGTCATTCTTGGAGTTATTACCCTCCGTCTTAGGTCTCTTTTGTTAAGGTATATCTCTTTCTTCCTCTTCAATCCCAATTTTTTTATGGCACCTAGGTTGCTTGGTAGGGGTAAAAGACCAAGGAGAAGTATTGGTGAATCCTCTACTAATCCTAACCCAAACCCACAACCTAATCCACCACCACAACCAATTCCTCATCCTCCTCCTCACATGATCTACCCTCTTTTTAATCCACCTCCACCCATCAATGCCGACACATACGATGACCGTATTTTTGTATCTTTAGATGCGTCTAACGCATGGTTCGCCGACTCCGTCATCGTCGTGTCTTTGTGGGACACCCGATTAAGTTTACGGTGTTTTCCAATTTTCTTCCTAACTTTCGTGACTTATGTCTTGATGAACTTGTTGCAACTCGTGAACCGATCTATGTGAATGCCATACAAATATTTTATTGCAACATGACTTATGACCGCGACCGTATCTATTCACGTGTCGTCGGTATAGACATATCTTTTGATGATTTTGAGTTAGTCGACCTTCTTGGTTTGCCCGACCCCAACACTTGGGAACGGCTTGATGATGCCCGGGACTTTGTTTTCCCCGGCGAGACCACGTTGGAAAGTTTCAAGGAGGATCTTTGTTCTCCAAATCCTTCTCCTCGAAAAGTTATGGCTAAACATCTCAATAATCATTTTTATGAACTTCATCGTATTGTATTCTCTTCGGTCTTGCCAAAAGCTGGGTCGACAGATGAAGTCACTTACTTTGAGATTACTGCTCTTTTCTTTCTCCACTTTTGCGTCCCCTTCAACTTTCCTCGCACGATGATGGATTGGATGATTCGTGCTAGGCCTAAACCAAAATCTTTGGTTTATACCATGTATCTTCCTTTGATTTTTCGTGCCTTTCATGTCCCATTGGATCAGTGTCCGTCCTTGCCCCCTCCTGCCTTTCTGACCAAGGCAAGGAGAACTATTGCTGTTGTAGCCTCTTCTGAGTCTAATGATGCTGAGGAGCCTGACTCTCCTGCACCCTTTACTGCTCCTGATTCCCCTGCTCCCGAGTCTACTGCTACACTGGACTCTCTTCAGACCATGCTTCGCGATCGTTTCCGTTTGGAGGATGCACGTTGGGCTGAGATGAATGATCGCTGGACGCAGATGGACTACCGCACCACTCTGCAGATGTGTGCGCTCAGCAACTCCATCCACGACATTCAGTACTCCATGGCCTCCCATCCGACGATGTCGATTCCGATGATGCGTGATCCGTCTCGCGATGGTTATCGAATTGACGATTCTTCGGTTCGTCGCTATCTTGATCCGACTTCTGCATTTGTGGGTCCCCGTCATACCGGTTCTGATGGTACGGGGCCTTCACATGCTCCTTGATGGATATGGCTATTGTACTGCCATTGATGATTAGGACTATTTTTATTTTGGTACTATGTTTCTTTTTGCTTATGTTTTTATGTTTAGACTCTATGGCTCAGTTTGCTCTTAGTACTACTACTTGCATGTTCTCTATGTGGATGGTAGTTTTTATTACTTCTATATTTCTTTCTCCATTTTTGCTGATTGTCAAAAAGGGGAGAACCATTGATATTTGTCTTCGTACTATGAATTAACCATTGATATTTGTCTTAGTACTATGAATTGTGAACCATTGCTAGCACTATGAATTGTGGATACTTGGATATGTATATTTGGATGAGTACCTGTTACAGGAAATATCTGTTTACGGGGGAGTACGGTTGTTCAAGTACGGAGGAGCCATAATGTGTGCAAGTATGAATATTGGACACACAAATATCATGTTTTGTCAATTATCAAAATGGAGAAGATTGTTGACCCAAATAGGATCACAGTCAACCTAATCTTGAAAATTAACACAACAATATTTGTCATAGTCCAATGTGACAATCGAGCTCAAATTCAATCCACTCAGCTCAGTGGTTCAAGATCAAAAGCTGCTTGAAGATTTATTATTCTGTGTATACTGGAGTCTGTATTTTTATTTGTTTTTGAGTATAGGATGATCTACGTTGGGTCATACTGAGCAACTTTGGGCTAGACATAGCTTTATAGGTTTACTTAGCCCAAAACCCAATCAACCCATTCATCAAATAGCACACAAAGAACATTCTGTCCATAGGACAGAGTTCGGGCCGAACTCTGCCTCCACATAGAGTTCGGGCCGAACTCTGTCCCCTAAATTACAGGGTGCTGATTTTTAGGTCTTGATCACTGCTAGTTGTCCAACGGTCGAAAATTTGAATTCTACATACAGAATTCTGGACGAATTCTGCCTACCCCGAACCCTATAAATAGGCCTTGGTTTCTCTCATTTAAAACCATCCAATCTTCTCTTCTTCTTCTCTTACATAGCCTATATATTAAAGAGCCTTACCTTCCCATCCACTTAGTATTCAAACTTCCTAACCGTCCAAGTTGCTCGGTACGATCCAGCTAGAAGTTTGAAGTACAAGAAGTTGTAAGTCACTTGGAAAAGTCTAAGTTTCGCCAAAGCGATCATTGAAAGAAGTTTGGCGTGCTCTTCTGTGAAAAGGCACGTGGTTGTAACCTATTTCACAAATAGTGGATTTCAATCCTGAGCTAGAGTTCTCAGGCCTGGACTAGTCCTCTACGTGGGAAACCAGGTTAAAAATCTTGTTGTGCTGTGCTTGCTCTCTACTCTTTATTTCCGTATTTCTTTTACTCTGATTATTTAGTTGGTGAAGAGAGTTTAAATTTTTAATTAATCATTTTTTTATAAACTCTATTCACCCCCTCTAGAGTTGCCTACCTGTACTTCAAGTTGGCCGTCCGAATTCGTAATTTTCAACTTATAAAATTTTAATTTGGACCTGGGACTCCGGATTCAAATTCTAAAACCACCAGCAGACTCGTGGCATCGTTCTGGCATGAATTCATATAAACTTTGTTAGATTTGGAGGAAGTGAACCCTGGCACGTATTTCGGTACAAAGTGGGCTCCACAGTCCGAGTCAACGAACCATTTTGAGATCGGCTCATCGAAATCTAATTCAAGATATACCGTTGAGTTTGTATCATCATTTTGGACTCTTTGACATATACTTTGCTAGATTTAATGGATATTGGCTTCGACACACATTTTCGTGCAAATCGGAATTCTAATGCCCTGGTCAACGAATTATTTTGAGATCGACTCATCGGAATCCAATTTTAGATTCCAAGTGTAGGATACTAATGTATGTATCAGTGAACTGGGAATTAAAGGGCAGAGGGTTTAGTCTTAAAGACTGAATGTAGGTGGGTCATTCCATAAGGACTGACCTGGGATAGCAGTTTAACTGATATTTGTATCAGTTATTGAGGTAGAGGTGAGGTTAGTTAGGATGTATCTTACTGGTTTATGTAAAGGGTATATTGTATATAAATATATGATATATATATAGGAGGGTTTTGAATGAGAATTCAAAAGTGAAGGGAAGTAGGAGAGAAAGGGAATTAAGAGTAGGCAAGTAGGGGAGTTCCTTTTGAGTGTTATAGTGAGGGTTGGTGAGATGGTGAAATGTCAAATTAACAGTGAGAGGGTGTCATCTTGGATTGAACTAGAAGGACCAATGCATACAGTATAGGTGTTTATGAGTGCACTAGGCTACTAATACCTATGTATATCGTATATATATAATAGTAGATAGTATATGGATACCAATGGTATCCTAGTATCCTGTATTGTAGGTATTGGGTTAGATAGCTAGGTTAGTTATAGGTGACTATTATAGACTAGTTGATAGCCAAGGTTAGTCATGTTGACTAGTTATTCTTAGTTTTAACCTAGAATTTGATTAGTATGACCTGTTTTCAAATCCAAACATAATATTGATACAACATTCCATATTAGGTCTTCGAGGCGCCATATCGGACGTCGTTGATACTTCACACCAGTTTGCTGGCGAGTACATTCTCTGATAGTTTCCATTATTTGATTTATACTATGATTCTCGTATTTAGCGATGCTATATTTGATTCTCGACACGTTGGTCACACGTATTGGTATTTCTGGATCCCGTCATGAGATGTTACCATGGTTATCGTATTGACATTATGCACGACATGTTCATTAGATATTGTACATGATAGCTTTATAAAACATTGCTCGTGTATCGTAACGTGTCATGGTTTGATCCACTGTACTGGTTGGAGCGGGAGAAATTCTAGTGAGAGATGTGATCAAATCCCTATTGTAATTGTAGACATTGTAAAATATTAATTGTACACCTCACGCATGATAAACCAGGCCACATAGCTATTGTACAAGTTCCCAAGCCGATCACATCTCGAGACTAGTATTTCAAAACACATAATATTTATAATACTTATTGTTTCCGTCATATTTCCTGGACTCTACTTACAAGTTGTCTATTTATTTCCATTCTTGTACATTATACTCCTCTCATTGTTCATTCGTTATAGTACTATTGCCAGGCTACAATTACATATTAAAATTCTTTGCCTTCATCATTTATTGTACTCTCTATTTACAGTTTTATAGTTTTTGTCAATTAACTGGAACTGCTGTTAGTTTATGTACTTCGCTCCATCCTGACTGGGTACGTTGATAAAATTTTACCGATGATTTAGATGACTGTCCGACCTTCTATGAGCAGGGGTATACGAGGGTGGCGCAGGAGTCAGAGGAGGAATCCTGCTCAGTGGAGAGTGCCCTAGATATAGTTTAGAGTATTTAGTTTTTATTTCAGTTTGTGAGTTACAACTTATTTATTTTCAGGATATGTATTGTTTTTGCGTTGGACACCTAAACTTTGTGTCGTGATAACTTACTCTTTATTCAGTTACCCTCCTTATTATCTATTTCCATATCGTGCTCTATCTTTCTTTAGACTTGTGATTGAGATTATATGTTAATATATCATATTATTCCTTCGTGCGGAGATGACAGGTTTATATTTCTTATTATTAGTGTTGGCCCAATAATTACATCGTGTTTTTGAATATGGCTAATCAGTTAAGTTTAACATAATGATGTCACGAATATTCATATACTCACTATCATGTTGCTACTTAAACTTATCATTGTCCGAATTATCCTATATTATATTGCTATGCATGTATCGTACTGTAACATATTTTGCTGGCCTAACATGTATTTGTAGACATGCAGTAAGCATGATCAAACATGATCAAACCAGGACATAGGCAATGAAGAATTAATGATGGACCAAAGACGGCATCATACAAAGAGATTTCTCCGAACCACCTAGCGACCTATCTGGGGCCTCGCATCGGGGGTTCCGCTTGTCTGTAATCTTCAATTTATTGAGTCTAGGAGAATGTGTACGTTGAGTCGCACTGAGTCATCTCTACCCCTAGACATATCTCTCCAAGCTCTAGTATACAAACAGACCAATTGTGAACCAATCCCAAGCTCCACAAAGCCCAAAAGCCCAAAGGCCATTCTGCCACCTAGGAGGCAGAGTTCGGGCCGAACTCTGTCCCCACACAGAGTTCAGGACGAACTCTGTCCCCTGATTTCCAGGAACTGATTTTTAGGTCCTGCTTGGTACAAGCTGTCGAACGTTCAAAAATTTGAATTCTTGGGACAGAATTCGGGCCGAACTCTGCCTCCCCAGAGTAGTATAAATAAGGCTTGATTTCTCTCATTTCAGATCATCTTTCTATCTCTCACCTTCAAATATTCAAGCCTTCTTTGCTCTACTACTCTAAGCCTTATTCTTCCATATCTCCTAAGCCAAAACTCTCCTTAGCCCAAGATGCTCAGTACGATATCAGCTAGAAGTTGTGTGCAAGAGTGAAATAAAAGTTACTTGGACAATTCTAAGTTTCGCCACCTGCGAATTTGTAAGAAGTTGGCATGCCCTTCTGTAACGCCCCAGTCCCAAAATACTTAGGACCAAGTACGTAAACATGCCAGCTGCATATATACGATGAATACTCTAATACATGGAACTCTCGTATATATACATAAGCTGTAATAATATAATCGCAGGCCAGAAAAACTAATAAACAATATCTCATCCACAGCAGATACAAAAGATATAAGAAGTCTAAATAGAATAAATGAGTGAGTTTAAAAGATAGCCGGGTGGACATGCCCACACCAAACAGCTATAAAAATAATCTCAAATAAGGTAGATGTCCACTAAGAGTCTCAAAGAACAACATGAATCTAGATATCAGCGGGAGACGCCTCGTCATCAAGGTACGAAGAATACAGTGCCGAGCCATACTCCTGCGGGAAAGCGTCTATACCTGGAGAGATCACCAGGTCCTCAGAGGGACGTAACAAGATACAGGAAGAACATGCCATATGAACTGAATATAAATGCACCATAAAATAAAGAGAAAGTAAAAGTGTCTAACCCATAACACGGCTCAATATCCCATCATCGAACCAGTAGGCTACCCCTACAACCAAACAAGGACAAGGGGTAACTTACTATTCCGCGATGTGACATTTTTCTATGTCATGATTGGAACATAAAATTTGCTAAGGTCTCCTAACCTTTCTAGTAGGCAATTTAGAAGACATATCGATGTATGGGCAGGTGAAGGCTGACTCCCCCAGGACAAGGTAACAACTCACAACACACACGTCAATACCAATACTATCAGCCGGCATAACTCGAGGCTAGCGGCCCACGTGACCCATCAGTCCACATAGCTCGAGGCTAGTTACCCTCGCGACTCGACTACCGTAGTACGCAGTTACTACAGTATTGGATTTGGGGTAGCCCATACATTTAACTGTCTTCTCCCTCCCAAGGACACTAACAAAAGGTAGTTCACTAAGACTAGGTCCATATGCATACAAAAGACAAGAAGGAAAAATAACTGAAGCAAAAATAAAATAAACTAAAAATTGCAAGTAATGGATCCAACTGAAAACAGATAATAAATATGCAGTAAATAATTAAATAAAGATGCATCTAATTATAAACAGTAAATAAGGCAAGGTATCTTGCCCGAGGGTGGTGCGAGAAGCAGCAAAATCCAACAATCAGAATCGTCAACACGAAAGTCAAAATCCACAAGATGCTCCGGACGCTGAAACAAACATCACGAACGAGTTTGGAATAAAAGATATGCCTAGGAAACACCTGTCCAAAAGTCAAATTCTGGAACAGGGGCAAAATCGTAATTTTAGGTCAAAATGATGTCCGTCGTTGGACCCGTCTTGCACCGAAACGCGTGCCAATGTCTACGGTCTCTAAAGTCGTCAAACCATATGTCTACGGATCCGGTTTGAGGAGAGGAACCCAACGGTATGTCCAATTTTGGATTCCGATGAGCCGTGCACAAATTCGCTCGGTGGAGCGGGTCGCGGGCCCGCCAATTTGGCGTTCCGATCAACCTTCTCAGAATCGGACCAAACTTGGCATACAGGACCAGAAAAATGATTCGGTCCTGATGGCGTAAGTTTCGCGTCGATCCGACGAACGTGCACGAAGTTATGGTCAAGTTTGCAAAAGGTCGATACGGGGGTATTTCGACGGATACGTACTGATTTCGTCGCGCACACGCAACGAAATTGAGTTTCGTCAGTTCCCACACGTCGACAACATCCATACGCACCTTTCGATGCGTATAGTGCATGACCACGTCGCCCGGTTTGTCGGGACGCACGTCGTATCGGAAAATTTTATTGAAATTTTCAAGTTCTAAAATTAGTTTTCCCTACAACTTTGAAACTGATTTAACCACAATTTCATCCATGAAAAATAAAACTAAAAGTTGAGATTCGATCCTCTATAGGTTGTCTATAATGCTATTCAAACAGTTTTCAAAAATTTATATTATCCTGTCCAAAATCTCTCTTCCAATATGTGGGTTGGGACTGTTTTTTGGGTGCTGTCTTTGGACAGTTTTTTTCCGACTTCACGTCGATTTCCTGACCTTGTCGTGCTATCGCGTTCAAATCCCCTTGATGGGATTCTGAGAGGGTCATGTAAGGTCTCTATAGAGACTTACGAATTCAAAAACGACCTAGTATGTAAAGAGAAATTGGTGCGAGTAGGGGGGTACCTGGCTGCGGTCAGAGAACAGAGGCTCTGTTCTCGCGCTGTCTTCTGCCGCTGCTGCGCGCGGCTTTGCCCAGCATTCGACCGGGCGTCGACGGCGGGATGGACGCCGGAGTGTGTGGGTCACGATGGAGTCGCTCCTTGAGGTCGGCGAGGTAGTAGCTAGGGTTTTCCTGTGGGTGAAGTTTCGCATACGCGATGCTCATATATAGCACATAGCTATATACTCAATCGGCCTGGGGACTTACTCGTGGGTTGCTGGCTGCTTAGGGAATGCGGTGAGCTGAGCCCTGCGGGCTGGGGTGATATGGCCTGGCCCAATGGCTGGGCCGGGCTTCTTTTTTTTGTCTTCCTCCTCTGTTTCGGAACCGCACAGCATGGGCTGCTGGACGCACTGTTCACTTGAACAGTGCTGACGTCAGCATGACGTCAGCAGCAACTTTTTTTTCCATCTACTACTATGTATATTTATATAAATATAATGAATAAAAATATTTAATAAATCATTCTTATTAAAGTATATTCATATAAAAAATATTTAATGCACCATTATTTTAGTACTAATCAATTATTACTATTTATAAATCCTTCTAGCATTCAAAATACTAAACTAATTTAGAAAGCAAAGTTTAACCATATATTATATACAAGGAAATATTCGGTATATCATATAGTAAATGTTTTAGTACCTAACCATAAAAGATTGAAAAATCTCTAGCCCTAATAATAATTATATAAATAATATTTTGTAAATATTTATTAAAAGGTATTTTATGTACACATTTAGGTATATAAACAAATCTATCATTAATATTATACAACAAGGAATAAACTAATAATTTACAAATCATTCTAAAATAGTCAAAAATTCAATTTAAGACGAGAAAAACAAAATACCCAAAAATTTGGGGGTTTACATCCTACCCAACTTATAAGAATTTTGTCCTCGAAATTAAAAATTGAACTTAACATCAAAAATATAATGAAGCTGAATATGAAGGAAGAGTAATTATATCAAATATCAATTCATAACTTAGTTTTCGAAAATATGGATGGGGTAGTTATAGAAGGAATCCATCTGACAACATATTCTATAAGGTAGGACATTCTTAGTCTGGCATGGTTCATGGGTATCCAGTCGTTTGAGGGATTGTGACAAAATCGCATGGTAAAAATCAATTGGGACAAAAATGGACATACATGGTTCGCTACAAAGAAATTGTGTTATACACGTAGTGTAATTGAAATGGAGCATAGGAAGGAGTGTTTGCTTAGGACAGGTATGTCATAGGTGTAGAGTGGCTTGTCTAGTTCATGAGGGTGGAATTTGTTGAAAGAAAATGGTTAGTGTTGTGCTTCAAATATCAAGGTCACGCAGATGTGTTAAATTGATACGGATGGAAATAGACGTTATAAACCAACAATTTATAAGTCCTGTTGGAACAAATCTTGATTAATTCACGTATTGGGTTTTAAACTATATGGGCTGGGCAAGATCCCTAAAAATTAGTCTAAACCATTACTATTAAATGAGGTTTGCCTAGAATAGTTTCAACTCGAGTGGTTGAGCTAATTGTCAGTCGGATGGTTACTAGGTTCCTTAAGCCCAAAAATATGCCTTTTACGACTTTTGTGTATAAGTAGCACATGAGGCCTTGATTGCGTGGCATGTTAGTGGCATGCGCGTAGTGGGCTTTGAGTGGATCATAACCATATATTATGTTGAAATATTTGAGTCGAGGTTGGGCCTCTAATTGAGGTCGGGAAGTTCATCGATATAGTGGTAAGGGTTATAAATGACCATCATAATCTGAAAGTTGCATCATAAAAATAGGGTACAAGGGGACGTGTTTAAGTGGGACATGATATGCCTAGATGAAGGTGGGATCGTCTAGGTCTCGTATATGGAACTTTTTGGAAGGAAAAAACTATTGTTGTGCTTCAACTTTCAGAGTCACGGTAGGAGTATCTATAGTGTTACGAATAGAAGTGGACGTTGTGAACCACTGAGTTACTTGCTTGATTTGAGAAAATGTGTTAAGTTGAAGATCGTACCTTGAACATCGAACAAGAGAGAATGACTACGTATGTCATCCTTGTGCTTCCTAGTTGGCGAGGGATGCCGTGATGACACATGCACTAGGGGAATTGAATGATTCACCCTCCTATAGCACAAGAAAAACACTGATGGGGTAATAAATTTTAAGGTACGTTATGTAAGATCTCTAGCTACTAACTCTTAAATCACTATTCGTAGTAAGTCTGCTAGACTACGGTCAATAGAATTCTAATGGTGTCGAAAGTAGTGCATATGCAGTGTTGCTGATAACTAGTGATTCATACTAAGACAAGTATTATAAAATGCATGTTGACCACGCCAAAGGATGTGTTGTTCGAATGCTAAGCCATGCCTAAAACAAATAAATATTACAACCGAAATAATACCTGCCAATTCTCCAACCTCAGGATAGGTGCCTGTCATAGCCATGCTAAATGTATGCCCATGCCTTTGTCCATTTGTCTCATGTCCATCCTGTCTAACTTGTATAGGTTGATTCGCTAAGTGTGACCCTCTAAGATAACCTCCATGTGATGGTTGACTAGGCTCTGCTATTGGTCCTGGTGCTATGGGTCCTTGCATCCGTCGTTGTGCTGCCTTTAGTTGTTCTGTACAGTCTCGGGCCTTGTGATGATTATAGCCACAAATCATACATTGTCCTAATCTGCGACGACAATCCTTCATGACATGACCTTTCCTATGACAGAAGCGACATGTAAGAAGCTCATCAATTGGATAAGGTGATGCTCTGGTTGGTTGTCGTGTCATAGAGTGTTTGATTGGTCTACCATGGATAAGGTTACTTGGCCCAGTTGCTGGAATATGGCGTCTCTGAGCCTGTTGTACTTCCTTGTCAAGGAGTTCCTGGCTTCTAGCTTCTTCTAACACTGCAGCATGTGAAACTCTAGACTGCACCGTAGTATGCTTCTTGAGCTCTGGTTTCAACCCTTGGTAAAATCTCTTGGCCTTTTCCTGCTCAGTAGGAATCAGTGTCTCACCGAATCTGCTCAGTCAACTGAATTCTACCTCGTACTCATCTACGGTCATGTTTCCTTGCTTGAGGTGTAGAAACTGATCATAGAGGGCTTCGCGTACATGGATAGGAAAGAACCTCTCATTGAAGAGTTTGTAGAACTCTTCCCAGGTCTGATTGGCTCCCAAACGTCTTTCTTCGGCTTCCCACCAATGATGGGCATTGTCTTCCAAGAGCAAGTCTACTGCTGTCATCCAATCATTTGTTGGCAACTGGGATGCCCTCAGTAGCTTCTCCGTGCTAATAAGCCACGCGGTGACCTCTAGTGGTTCCTCGGTACCTCTGAAGGGCTTGGGATTCATATCCATGAAGTCATTGATAGAGCCCTCATATGGATGTAGAGCTGGTGCTGGTACCGGTGTCGGAGGTGGAGGTGGGGGCCTAGTTAGTGCTTCCGTCATGCTATGCCTCATTAGTTCAGCTTATTGCCACCGAGTATGTATCATGGCATACATGAACTGTGTAGTAGGGTTTCCATCCTCTGGTGGTGGAGGCATCTGTGGTCCGCACTGAGGTGGGTACTGCTGAGTGAATGGTGGTAGAAGGGGTGGTACATTCTCTTCGGTTGGTGCCTCGGTAGTCTGCCCAATCTGGATGACTGGTGGCACTTGAGTTCCCTATTGTACCATCGATGGGGTCATGGTGGCCTGCGACTGTCCTGGCTGATACGGGGTCACCGGGGTCATTGGTAGGATCTCCTTCTCTTGAGTGGCTGCATCCCCAGACGTGATCGTCGAGGTAGGAACGTGTCCGCTTCGAAGATTCATCCTTACTGGCACGAAAAATAGGATAACGTTAGAATAGATGCAAACAAGTTACAGGTCAAGCAGTTGAAGGAGAGTTGTCAACGCAGTTGCGGATGAGATTTTGGAGAAACAAGTTAACTATATCTCAATGAGTAATTTTATGAAGAGCAAACCAAGTGCACTAGGTTGATCAGACCCTCATGCACCGGTTCTGATAAACAATATGTTAGTGGGGTACCTCCAATAACATATATGTCATGAACAAGCTCGAAAAATGAATAGGCTTGCAAATCTAGGCTATAATAGTAGCATTGGGCAAGATAATAAAACATAAGTACACGAGATAATGATAAAAGAATAAAAAAAATTTAGTCTTTTAAGAATCGAAGTTTTGTTCGGGTTTCGTGCCCATATAGACGTCCTACTGTCTTCTTGTCTGAGGCCATGGTTACGGTCAAGGAAGGATTAGATCGTGTGGCATTCTACCCAACTTATAAGAGTTAAGCTAGTAACGATGGAACATGTCTACCTAGTACGAGTCGTCGTCCTAACCTCTACCAAGCATGAATTAGACTGATATTTTGAAGGGTTAGATATTAGGCAGTACAGGTAATCAGAGAGAGTTGGAAAAGTTTGGAGGTCAAAGGAGGCAATGATTATGGATGAGAAACTATTCCTATTCCTATATGCAGGCTTGTTGGGCACAGTCATGTAACCCAACAATATTTTCTGACCTGCATGGGCCACCACAAAAACATGTAACGCCCCAGTCCCAAAATACTTAGGACCAAGTACGTAAACATGCCAGCTGCATATATACGATGAATACTCTAATACATGGAATTCTCGTATATATACATAAGCTGTAATAATATAATCGCAGGCCAAAAAAACCAATAAACAATATCTCATCCACAGCAGATACAAAAGATATAAGAAGTCTAAATAGAATAAATGAGTGAGTCTAAAAGATAGCCGGGTGGACATGCCCACACCAAACAGCTATAAAAATAATCTCAAATAAGGTAGATGTCCACTAAGAGTCTCAAAGAACAACATGAATCTAGATATCAGCGGGAGACGCCTCGTCATCAAGGTACGAAGAATCCAGTGCCGAGCCATACTCCTGCGGGAAAGCGTCTATACCTGGAGAGATCACCAGGTCCTCAGAGGGATGTAACAAGATACAGGAAGAACATGCCATATGAACTGAATATAAATGCACCATAAAATAAAGAGAAAGTAAAAGTGTCCAACCCATAACACGGCTCAATATCCCATCATCGAACCAGTAGGCTACCCCTACAACCAAACAAGGACAAGGGATAACTTACTATTCCGCGATGTGACATTTTTCCATGTCATGATTGGAACATGAAATTTGCTAAGGTCTCCTAACCTTTCTAGTAGGCAATTTAGAAGACATATCGATGTATGGGCAGGTGAAGGCTGACTCCCCCAGGACAAGATAACAACTCACAACACACACACGTCAATACCAATACTATCAGCCGGCATAACTCGAGGCTAGCGGCCCACGTGACCCATCAGTCCACATAGCTCGAGGCTAGTGACCCTCACGACTCGACTACCATAGTACGCAGTTACTACAGTGTTGGATTTGGGGTAGCCCATACATTTAACTGTCTTCTCCCTCCCAAGGACACTAACAAAAGGCAGTTCACTAAGACTAGGTCCATATGCATACAAAAGTCAAGAAGGAAAAATAACTGAAGCAAAAATAAAATGAACTAAAAATTGCAAGTAATGGATCCAACTGAAAACAGATAATAAATATGCAGTAAATAATTAAATAAAGAAGCATCTAATGATAAACAGTAAATAAGGCAAGGTATCTTGCCTGAGGGTGGTGCGAGAAGCAGCAAAATCCAACATTCAGAATCATCAACACGAAAGTCAAAATCCATAAGAAGCTCCGGATGCTGAAACAAACATCACGAACGAGTTTAGAATAAAAGATATGCCTAGGAAATGTCTCTCCAAAAGTCAAATTCTGGAACAGGGGCAAAATCATAATTTCGGATCAAAACGATGTCCGCCGTTGGACCCGTCTTGCACCGAAACGTGTGCCAATGTCTACGGTCTCTAAAGTCGTCAAACCATATGTCTATGGATCCGGTTTAAGGAGAGGAACCCAACGGTATGTCCAATTTTGGATTCCGATGAGCCGTGCACAAATTCGCTCGATGGAGCGGGTCGCGGGCCCGCCAATTTGGCGTTCCGATCAACCTTCTCAGAATCGGACCAAACTTGGCATACAGGACCAGAAAAATGATACGGTCCTGATGGCGTAAGTTTCGCGTCGATCCGACGAACGTGCACGAAGTTATGGTCAAGTTTGCAAAAGGTCGATACGGGGGTATTTTGACGGATACGCACTGATTTCGTCGCGCACACGCAACGGAATTGAGTTTCGTCAGTTCTCACACGTCGACAACATCCATACACACCTTTCGATGCGTATAGTGTGCGACCACGTCGCCCGGTTTGTCGGAACGCACGCCGTATCGGGAAATTTTATTGAAATTTTCAAGTTCTAAAACTAGTTTTCCCTACAACTTTGAAACTGATTTAACCCCAATTTCATCCATGAAAAATAAAACTAAAAGTTGAGATTCGATCCTCTATAGGTTGTCTATAATGCTATTCAAACAGTTTTCAAAAATTTATATTATCCTGTCCAAAATCTCTCTTCCAATATGTGGGTTGGGACTGTTTTTTGGGTGCTGTCTTTGGACAGTTTTTCCCCGACTTCACGTCGATTTCCTGACCTGGTCGTGCTATCGCGTTCAAATCCCCTTGGTGGGATTCTGAGAGGGTCATGTAAGGTCTCTATAGAGATTTACGAATTCAAAAACGACCTAGTATGTAAATAGAAATTGGTGTGAGTAGGGGGGTACCTGGCTGCGGTCAGAGAACAGAGGCTCTGTTCTCGCGCTGTCTTCCGCCGCTGCTGCGCGCAGCTCTGCCCAGCGGTCGGCCGGGCGTCGACGGCGGGATGGACGCCGGGGTGTGTGGGTCACGATGGAGTCGCTCCTCGAGGTCGGCGAGGTTGTAGCTAGGGTTTTCCCGTGGGTGAAGTTTTGTGAGACTCGTCTCACAGTATCGATATTTATATACGGATACGTATTTTGTATTGCATTTCGTATTTTCTCGGTTTTTGGAACGCTTTAAATTTTTTCCCAAAATATAGATTTTCCTTGGCCGGCATACCGATGGTGTACCGGAGTATACCGACGGCATGTCGCCCGGACAGATTTTTCCACATTTTAGATATTTTCGATTTCAGATATTTTCGTGAATAGTGTTTCCGATATTTTCATGAATAGTGTTTTAGATATTTTGATGAATAGTATTTAGATCTAGATATGATTTTTGAGTATTTTGAGGTTTTGATCTATCAAATGTTTTAATTTGTGAAAACTAATTATTCCATGTTGTAGGAAATTCAATTCTATTCAATTTTGACTTTTGAAAGTCCGAATTTCGATTTAAAATGAAGTTTTTATGGCCGAAACGAGTTTTACCAAAAAAACTGGATTTTGTTGCTGTTTGGAAAAACGGCATACCGCCGGTATGCCGTAGTATACCGCCGGTATGCCGGTTTTTGGCACCAGAAACTTACTGTCTTTAGTCCGGTATACCGCCGGTATGCCGCAGTATACCGCCGGTATGCCGCAGTATACCGCCGGTATGCCGTTTTATGCTGTTTTTGGCTGTTTTTGTCCGTTTTTGCCCGTTTTCGTCCGTTTTTGATATTTT
Organism: Iris pallida; assembly: GCA_029216955.1. Taxonomy (NCBI): domain Eukaryota; kingdom Viridiplantae; phylum Streptophyta; class Magnoliopsida; order Asparagales; family Iridaceae; genus Iris; species Iris pallida. The sequence goes on along the minus strand of JANAVB010012599.1, from coordinate 4,573,391 downwards.
CTCGATTGTAATGGACTCTTAACATGATTAGATGACCTTGGATAGTTAAAGAATGATTGTACACTCTATATATATGGTACATGCTTATGTTCACGTATTGTTCTATGTCCAGATTATAGATAGTGGCCTGTTATGGTGCACTCCAGATTACTGTATATGCCTAGCTCGATTTAGTGGCTCATAGTAGCGCACTCATGACTTGATTTTCTTATTGATTTCTAGACCCGAGATATGAGTACATGTTCTTTCTTGACACCGTGGATATAGCTTGTTGAATATTTAATCTATTGCATCTTGGCAATGGACAATCGAGTGTGAGTATTGTCTATTGTATCGCACGTAATGTGTATTGAGAACATTTGCCAGAGATATCTCGCAAATGACTTGTACCCATGGCTCGTCATTATAGGACGATTCTTGAGTGTCCACGACTTGAGAATTAAAAACGAATGTTATAGGTAATTGACTAGTAAACTCATATAGATCATTGGGAGGGGAGGACACTTCATGCTACCGCGTACTCGGATCGCTATGGGCCCCCACAGTGGCAGGGATAACCCCGATTGGCGTGGGCCCCTGTCCACTATTGATTGAGTAGATGTTTATCTACTATTGATATGTTATTGAGTAGATGTTGTTTATCTACTATTGATATGTTTCATTTTTGGAGTAGATGTTTATCTACTATTGATTGAGATTGTTTGGTTGATTTTATTTCTTTTCTTCTACCGTTGTCGCCCCCTTGGCCATCCGAGTTACTGCAGCGTAGGTGGTAGTGAAGTTCCTCAACCTGCATACTAGTAATTAGGATTGTGATAACCCTAGCTAGTTAATGATAGAAAGCCGTAGGCAATGATTGGCCGTGCACTTTTGATTGTGTGTTACCTTATATTCTCTTGTGTCGTCGAGTGGCCAGAGACTAAGTTCTGCTCGGGAAAATATCTGCAACCCCGGTCCTTGTTTGGTTTAAGGGTTGTGGCTCCGACTTCGAGTAGTTCCTAAGTCCCTTGTTGCTCATTGGCTTATTGTTCTCTATTGCTATACGGTTCAGTATTTCCATTCAGTCATTTATATTCTCGAGATACGTGCATTGGTACCGCACTAGTCTCGAACCATCTTTATTTATTTCTGTCACTATGTTGTTGTGTTGTTGTTGGGTTTTGTCGTTCACCTCGAGCTTCCTTGTGGTACTTGCTATTTGGGGCCTGACCCCACTGGTTTTGTTTGGCCAGATTTACCGCTGGAGCCCGAGGATTCTCCATACCTTTCTCTGGATGACCCGTCGCCTGCTTAGATCCGCGGTTGTTCCTCCTCGCGAGTGGGTTCCCCCTTCTTACCACTTGCGGTTCATTTCATTTTGGTGGTGTTAGCTAGGGCATGTGTTAGCCCTATTATTTTGAGACTTTCTCAGACTTCGGTCAAAATGATGTATTATATTAGATCTAGACTGATATAGTGATCATGTATATTGGTACTTTGCTAGTGTAGCATTTTGTATTCACTAGCTTCATGATCATGTATGATATAGTATTTTGGGACGCCTCTTTACTTTCATATTTGATATACTCTTGATACTTGTTGTTGTTGGATTGAGATAGGATTTGTTCGACCATAGGAGTCGTCAGTGGCATGCTAGAGTCTTCCCACTTGTCTTCTAGACAGCTTTTATCGTATATTGGGGTACTGGCGTACTCTAATACACGTAGCTGGCTTTGTTTTGCCCCTACTTTCCAGTATTCTGGTTCTGGGGCGTGACAGGGTTTTTTTGGTGGCCCATGCAGGTCTGTCTTCAGACTTGTGGGGGATTCATCTTGTTAGAATCTCAATCCTATATTTGTCTTCATTTGATCTCTCTTTGCTTATCACATTCTCGTTTTCCTTGAACTGTAAACATGATTGACATATCCTTGTTCTATTCCTGTCCATTATTGATACCTCGTGTCCTTATCTTTCAGGGACATACCGCCTACTTCTTCTTTCGAAGGTTCAGTTGCTCCGCCGTCTCAGGCAGCTCAGATGGAAGGTCATGATCAGACCCCTCCTCTGCAGAATCAGAATCCCGCACAATCTCAGCATCCGTCGGCAGCTCAGTCTGTTCCTGTTCAGTCAGCTCAGCCAGCTCCGTCAGTCCCTTCAGTACAGCCAGCCCAGGTAGACCAGCATGCCCTACTCGAGATGATACGGGGCATGATGGAGGCACAACAACAGCAACATCAGAATCAGCTTCAGATCCAGCAGCAGGTGGTTCAGTTGTACCAGCAGTTGCAGCAGGGCCAGGACCATACCAACAACACCCTCTGCCAGGGCGTTACAGTAGCTTTGGAGGCGAGTGGACGTCGTGGTCACAACTCAGCATCCGACTTTAGTCGTCTGCGTCCAGCTCAGTTCTTCGGCACCGAAGATGCAGTATCAGTCGATTCTTGGCTTCAGGACACCGAGGCTATTTTGGAGGCAGCTAGGACTCCAGTAGAGGATCGGGTAGCAGTGGTGAAGCTGCAGTTATCAGACATTGTCCGCGACTGGTGGGCAGCACAGGAGATGGGTCTTCCTAGGCCTATCAGTTGGGAGACATTTCGGGAGCGCTTCCAGGAGAAGTTCTTCCACACCTCAGCCAAGTTCCAGCTTCAGCAACAGTTCATCAACCTTCGTCAGCAGACGAGAACCGTGGATCAGTATGCGGCAGAGTTCAGTAGGCTCAGTCGATTTGTATCACACATGGTAGCTTCCGATGGTGATAGAGCTCGGAGGTTCGAGCAGGGCTTGCACTTGGAGCTTCAACAGCTTATGGTGGGCCATTTTTATGACACCTATGATACAGTACTGAGAGCAGCCAGATCCTTGGAGATGACCAGTCAGAGGATAGCAGAAAGGACCGGAGGTCAGAAGAGGTCACACTCGACTATGAAGGGCATTACCATTCAGTCCTCAGCTCCAGCTCCAGCAGTCAGAGCTCCAGATCATCGACCTCCTCGTCAGACAGTATCATCAGCCCCGACAGTGGCATCAGTACAGCAGTCCAGGCAGTCAGGTCCGCCAGGATGTGATTACTGTGGAAAGCCAGGGCATACCAGGGCCCAGTGCAGGAGGGCCAACGGTCAGTGTCTCGGATGCGGCGCATCTGATCATATGGTTGGGTCTTGTCCTCGTAGACGTCCAGAGGCTTCATCAGTTGCCCCAGTGCCATTAGTGATTGAGGGTCAGAGGGGACCAGCAGAGTCAGCACGATCCTATGTTCAGCGCCCGCTTCCGACGCAGTCCCAGCAGTTTCATCACCAGCGTCCAGCACAGTATGCCCAAGCCCTGCGGGCAGGACCGAGCCAGCAGCAGACTACACGAGTACCCGTGATGCGTGGACAGGCTTTCAACATGAGCTTGCAGGAGCTGTTGGCAGAGGGCGGTCAGATTGTAGGTGAGATTTTGAGCATTCCTTCAGTTTATCTTACTCTTGGGTTCCGTTGACGGCCTTGCATTTCATTCATACCCGGAATGCGAAGGTCGACTTGACATATTCGGCGAGTGAACGCGAGTTTCTCGTACCACTCATCTTCCTCCGTATCTCGTGATATACGATATCTATCTTGTATTCCGACTACGTAGGTGCGTCCTGGATTAGAGTCGTGTCTTCGACTGAGTCGTTGGTACCGACTTACTTCGAAACTTGACCCTTGTCCACTTTGTGAGTCAGCGTAGGCAAGCGAGGACGAATCCCTACTCAACTGACTCAGGGGTATATTATTTCATATGCCTCCTTTTCTTGTATTATATATGTATATATTTATTTTTTCGCATTTATTTAAATTCTGTATCTCAAATATCACTTGTACACGGGATGTTTTCTTTTAATGTGTTATGATTTTACATTATTTTAGCATGTGTATTTTTTGCTCGATTGGCTTTAGGAAATTCCGAGGACGGAATTTTTCTAAGTTGTGGAGAGTTGTGAGACTCGTCTCACAGTATCGGTATTTATATACGGATACGTATTTTGTATTGCATTTCGTATTTTCTCGATTTTTGGAACGCTTTAAAATTTTTCCCAAAATATAGATTTTCCTTGGCCGGCATACCGATGGTGTACCGGAGTATACCGACGGCATGTCGCCCGGACAGATTTTTCCACATTTTAGATATTTTCGATTTCAGATATTTTCGTGAATAGTGTTTCCGATATTTTTATGAATAGTGTTTTGGATATTTTGATGAATAGTATTTAAATATTTTCGTGAATAGTGTAGATGCATTCTATTATCCAATGGACAATTGGTTTTCTTTCAATGGCTAGGATTGATCTAGAATTTTGACACGGATCACGATCCAACGGCTAAGATTAATTCACCCCTTCTATATATATCCTATGAGTTTCTCTCTCCTCTCTCTTTTCTTTCCTTCACCATTTCCTTTTCACTCTCTTCCCTCTTCCTCAAGCTTAGGAAGGCTTGGCCTTGAGGCCTAGAGTGTGGTTTCGGAACCCCTCTTGGTGGTGGAGTGGAAGATTAGGCTTGGTTGCTAAAACCTAGGCAAGTACATCTTGCTCAAAAGTGATATGACCATACTTTATTTTTGTTTTTCATAGAAATTAAAGTTTTATTGTTCTATAATATGCTCCTCTAAATTGTTAACAAGTTTAATGTATAGCACTTTTGGTTTTGATCGATAATATGGCATAGATCTGAGTTTCTAGATATGATTTTTGAGTATTTTGAGGTTTTGATCTATCAAATGTTTTAATTTGTGAAAACTAATACTTCCATGTTGTAGGAAATTCAATTCTATTCAATTTTGACTTTTGAAAGTCCGAATTTCGATTTAAAATAAAGTTTTTATGGCCGAAACGAGTTTTACCAAAAATCTGGATTTTGTTGCTATTTGGAAAAACGGCATACCGCCGGTATGCCGTAGTATACCGCCGGTATGCCGGTTTTTGGCACCAGAAACTTACTGTCTTTAGTCCGGTATACCGTCGGTATGCCGCAGTATACCGCCGGTATGCCGTTTTATGCTGTTTTTGGCTGTTTTTGTCCGTTTTTTGCCCGTTTTCGTCCGTTTTTGATATTTTCTCGATTGTAATGGACTCTTAACATGATTAGATGACCTTGGATAGTTAAAGAATGATTGTACACTCTATATATATGGTACATGCTTATGTTCACGTATTGTTCTATGTCCAGATTATAGATAGTGGCCTGTTATGGTGCACTCCAGATTACTGTATATGCCTAGCTCGATTTAGTGGCTCGTAGTAGCGCACTCATGACTTGATTTTCTTATTGATTTCTAGACCCGAGATATGAGTACATGTTCTTTCTTGACACCGTGGATATAGCTTGTTGAATGTTTAATCTATTGCATCTTGGCAATGGACAATCGAGTGTGAGTATTGTCTATTGTATCGCGCGTAATGTGTATTGAGAACATTTGCCAGAGATATCTCGCAAATGACTTGTACCCATGGCTCGTCATTATAGGACGATTCTTGAGTGTCCACGACTTGAGAATTAAAAACGAATGTTATAGGTAATTGACTAGTAAACTCATATAGATCATTGGGAGGGGAGGACACTTCATGCTACCGCGTACACGGATCGCTATGGGCCCCCACAGTGGCAGGGATAACCCCGATTGGCGTGGGCCCCTGTCCACTATTGATTGAGTAGATGTTTATCTACTATTGATATGTTATTGAGTAGATGTTGTTTATCTACTATTGATATGTTTCATTTTTGGAGTAGATGTTTATCTACTATTGATTGAGATTGTTTGGTTGATTTTATTTCTTTTCTTCTACCGTCTCGCCCCCTTGGCCATCCGAGTTACTGCAGCGTAGGTGGTAGTGAAGTTCCTCAACCTGCATACTAGTAATTAGGATTGTGATAACCCTAGCTAGTTAATGATAGAAAGCCGTAGGCAATGATTGGCCGTGCACTTTTGATTGTGTGTTACCTTATATTCTCTTGTGTCGTCGAGTGGCCAGAGACTAAGTTCTGCTCGGGAAAATATCTGCAACCCCGGTCCTTGTTTGGTTTAAGGGTTGTGGCTCCGACTTCGAGTAGTTCCTAAGTTCCTTGTTGCTCATTGGCTTATTGTTCTCTATTGCTATACGGTTCAGTATTTCCATTCAGTCATTTATATTCTCGAGATACGTGCATTGGTACCGCACTAGTCTCGAACCATCTTTATTTATTTCTGTCACTATGTTGTTGTGTTGTTGTTGGGTTTTGTCGTTCACCTCGAGCTTCCTTGTGGTACTTGCTATTTGGGGCCTGACCCCACTGGTTTTGTTTGGCCAGATTTACCGCTGGAGCCCGAGGATTCTCCATACCTTTCTCTGGATGACCCGCCGCCTGCTTAGATCCGCGGTTGTTCCTCCTCGCGAGTGGGTTCCCCCTTCTTACCACTTGCGGTTCATTTCATTTTGGTGGTGTTAGCTAGGGCATGTGTTAGCCCTATTATTTTGAGACTTTCTCAGACTTCGGTCAACATGATGTATTATATTAGATCTAGACTGATATAGTGATCATGTATATTGGTACTTTGCTAGTGTAGCATTTTGTATTCACTAGCTTCATGATCATGTATGATATAGTATTTTGGGACGCCTCTTTACTTTCATATTTGATATACTCTTGATACTTGTTGTTGTTGGATTGAGATAGGATTTGTTCGACCATAGGAGTCGTCAGTGGCATGCTAGAGTCTTCCCACTTGTCTTCTAGACAGCTTTTATCGTATATTGGGGTACTGGCGTACTCTAATACACGTAGCTGGCTTTGTTTCGCCCCTACTTTCCAGTATTCTGGTTCTGGGGCGTGACAAGTTTCGCATGCGCGATGCTCATATATAGCACATAGCTATATACTCAATCGGCCTGGGGACTTACTCGTGGGTTGCTGGCTGCTTAGGGAATGTGGTGAGCTGAGCCCTGCGGACTGGGGTGATATGGCCTGGCCCAATGGCTGGGCCGGGCTTCTTCTTTTTTTTCTTCCTCTTCTCTGTTTCGGAACCGCACAGCACGGGCTGCTGGACGCACTGTTCACTTGAACAGTGCTGACGTTAGCATGACGTTAGCAGCACCTTTTTTTCATCTACTACTATGTATATTTATATAAATATAATGAATAAAAATATTTAATAAATCATTCTTAATAAAATATATTCATATAAAAAATATTTAATGCACCATTATTTTAGTACTAATCAATTATTACTATTTATAAATCCTTCTAGCATTCAAAATACTAAACTAATTTAGAAAGCAAAGTTTAACCATATATTATATATAAGGAAATATTTGGTATATCATATAGTAAATGTTTTAGTACCTAACCATAAAAGATTGAAAAATCTCTAACCCTAATAATAATTATATAAATAATATTTTGTAAATATTTATTAAAAGGTATTTTATGTACACATTTAGGTATATAAAAAAAATTTATCATTAATATTATACAACAAGGAATAAACCAATAATTTACAAATCATTCTAAAATAGTCAAAAATTCAATTTAAGACGAGAAAAACAAAATACCCAAAAATTTGGGGGTTTACATCTTCTGAGTAAAGGCATGTGGTTGTAAACTATTTCACAAATAGTGGATTTCAATCCTGAGCTAGAGTTCTCAGGCCTGGACTAGTCCTCCACGAGGAAAACCAGGTTAAAACTGCTGTGTGTTTGCGTATGTTCTTCTGATCTTTATTTACTTCCGTATTTCTCTCTGATTTATTTAGTATCTTGATAGTTATTTTGTGGAGGTGATATAGAGTTATTTTTTATTTGGTGATTATCGACACAAACTCTATTCACCCCCCTCTAGAGTTGCCTACACGTTATTTCAGTTAGATAGTAGATGTTATAGATGACCTATACAGCGTTCTACCGCCAACACTGTAGCGTAGGCTAGACGTACCCACGTCCTCGTTCCCCTATACCAGGTGCGGGTCGTGATACTGGTCGCTATTGCGACGTTTATTTGCGACGTAATGACATCGCTATATTTTCAGTGGATAGCGACGTTTACCGACGTGGCATTGCTAATCAGCGACATACAAATTCGTTGCTAAACGCCGCCGCCCCCTGCAACCCTGCACGCGCCAGCACCTCCCCTACCCCCCGCCGTACCTCCCATCCTCCGCCGCCCCCACCAGCCCCGCGCGCGCCACCCCCGCCGCCCCCGCTGCCCCAGAGCGCGCTGCCCCCCGCCGTCCGTCGCAGCCCCGTGCGCGCCCGCTCAGTCCCGCGCGCGCCACCCCCGCAGTCTCTGCCGCCCCTGTAGCCCACGACGCCCCCGGCAGCCCATGACACCCACGACCACCGAGAGAGAGAGAGATTACCTTTGGGAGAGAGAGAGAGGAGAGGTCGCCGATCACCGCTGCGGGAGAGAGAAAGAGGAGAGTGAGGTCGCCGACCGCCGCGGGAGAGAGAGAGAGAGGAGAGAGAATGAAATTTGGGGGGAATGAGAAGTTCCTCCCGTCATTTCAATTTAAGTCTGGGCCCTTTATTTAGCGACGGACTAGCGACGGATTATATCTGTCGCTAGGCCGTCGCACTTTTTGATACTTGCCGACGGAACATCCGTCGCTACGTAGTCGAAGAATTGTCCCGCCATTTCTCTCAACAATTCTCGCCAAACAATCGACTGCATAGCGACGGTTACTTATCTGTCACCATATCTCTGACGCCCTAGCGACGGATGAGCGACCTTTTCTTTCCCTTAAAATAAAATAAAAATTGTATCGGCTTGTCGTCGGTACGTCGTCGGTTATTTGTCGCAAATCTGTCGCTAACGCCGACGGAAGTTGTCCATCGCTAATGTGCCGTCGCTAATTTACTGTATTTTGGTAGTGAGTAGAGCCCTGGAGAAAAGCAGAGGCTGCATTGTGGATGTCCTCCTTGATGATGTCCCAGCATGTGTGAAAAAAAACCCCTGAAAATCCGTCTGGACCGGGCATACTGTGTTCGTTGAGGGCCCAAACGGCATCTTTAACCTCTTGCTCGGAGGGAGGCTGTTCTAACTGGGTGTTGTCGGCGTCGCTTATAAGGTGGGGGATCTCTTCCAGGAATGAGTTGTCACGAAGGACCACTTCCTTCAAGAAAATCCTGGAATAGAACTCCGCAGTTGCTGCTTGGATACCCTTGGGATCGCTGATGATGGTCCCGTTATCATCGAAAATCTGGTGGAGAGTGAGTCTCTGTCTGCGACCACTGACACAGGCGTGGAAGAAGTTCGAGTTTTTGTCCCCCTCGCTATCCCATCTGAGCCTCGCTTTCTGCTTCCAAAAGTTGGTCTCAACTTTCAGTCTGAATTTGAGGATAGCTTAGGTTAGGTTAAGGGTGTTCCTGGTGGCAGGCGTACCGTCGGTCATGTGCCTGATTTCTGCCCGGGTCACGTCATCCTCGGCTTCGCGGATGGCTTAGAAAATATCTCCATAAGCTTGCTTGCTCCAAGCCGCGAGGGCTTTCCTTGTGGCCTTGAGCTTGTTGGCGATCCGGGTGAGAGGCTCAGGGGAGTCCGCTCTGTCCCATGCTTCCTTGATAATGCCTAAGAATTGAGGGTGCTTGCTCCAGAAGTCGAGGAATCGAAAACTCTTGGGGGACTGGCGGGATGAGCTAGTGATGCCAAGGAGCAGGGGGCGTGGTCGGATTCGGTGGCGTTGAGGTGGGAAAGCTTGGAAGTCATCCCCATGTCGTACCGGTGGGCATTTGTGAGGGCTCTGTCAAGGCAAAAGTATTGCCGTCGGTCACCTTCCTGCATGTTATACCAGGTGAAGGCGTTGCCGGTGTACGAAAGAGGAGAGAGGTGGGAGTTGAAGATGAAGTTGTTGAAATCATGCATGGACGCAGTGGTGGGGGGACAGCCGCCAGTTTTTTCTTCTCTGCAAGAGATAGCGTTGAAGTTGCCTATGCAGAGCCACGGGAAGTTATGGTGGTGATGGAGGATGTTCGTGAGGTCGTTCCAGAGGTGCTTGCGATCAGCGATGTCGTAGCTACCATGAACGGCCGAAAGGATGGCGGGCTTGTGGATCATAGGGTGCTCCATCCAGCAGGAAAGGGCTTGCCTGGAGTCCTAGATGACTCCGATCCTGACGTCCTTTAAGTATAGAATCTAAATGTCGTATCTTCCAGCGATGGCCGACTGAAAGCCTAACTGTAATTGAATGAATTTGAGTTTTTTGTAGGGAATTTTGGGTTCAAGGATGATCAAGATGTCGATCTTGTGAGTCTTCTTAAGGCTGGTGATTCTCCTCATAGTAGGCTTGTTCGCCAGACCGTGGACATTCCAGGAGAGAATGTTCAGCATTAATTAGGCTTGGGGGATGGTTGGTTGGACCGCTTGGTTGCGGACATGGTGTGCATGGTCGTTGATTTAGTGGGCCTCTTTTTATCTGATTTTCTGGTAGTGGTGGGAGCCTCTCCCTCCGACGAGGTGGATGTGCCAACGATGGAGTCCTCGTGCTGATTGGTGGAGGGTGTCTTTGTGGTGTTCTACAGATTCTCCGGCGGAGTCGAGGTTGTGTTCCTCCGGCGGGATGAGGAGGGAATCTTCGTGGTGTTGTACTGATTCTCCAGCAGAGTCGAGATCGGGTTCCTCCGGAGGGATGAGGATGGTGTTGTCGCAGATGCCCATCTGGTCACCTTCCAACTGGAGCGGAAAGCCTGCAGCAAGGACCTGAAGTCCTCTACGAGCTTGCTTAGGCCCAAGAATAGCGAGGGCGTCTCTGACGTCAGCCCCGTTGTGGTCCGGGGTGCTAGGAAGTTCTAGGAGGGTCTCCGCTGCGTCCTCCGATGGAGTACCGCTGGAGTCCTCGGTGGCCAGTCTGGGGATTTCGACCAAGTCTGCGGGACTCTTCTGGTCGTCGGCGCTCCCTTCTGATTCAAGGGCGTTGAACTGATTGGAAAGGAGGAGATTTGGAGGGTGGAGGAGATAACCGCCTTTTCCAGGTAGGCGCTTTTGCCAGATGTGCCTTTGCCTTCGCTGGAGTTGAACCTGGTGTGGGAGTTAGGGAGTGGGAGCAGTGGGGGTTGGGCGACAGCATGATGCTTGTCCCCATTGGTGTGGGATTCTTTTCGCACAGGTTTCTTCTTAAGCTCAGGATGTAGGCGGAAGCAATGCTTTGAGAGGTGGCCGCGCAGATGGCAATAGGAGCAGAATACTATGTGGTTGTCGTAGACGATTTGCTGGGTATGGGTTTGGTTGTCGAGTTCGAGGAGGATATGGTTGGGGGGTTCGGAGGTGAGGTCGAGTTCCACACAAATCTTGGCGTAGTGGGCTTTGGTCAGGTTGTTGGTTTCTGTAGCAGTGGCCACGTACGACCCAAAAGAATATATATATATATATATATATATATATATATATATATATATATATATATATATATATATATATATATATATATATATATATATATATATATATATTTTATTATTATTATTATATATATATATATATATATATATATATATAATAATAATAATAATAAAATATATATATATATATATATATATATATATATATATATATATATAATAATAATAATAATTCTTAAACAATTTTGTAGCAATATTTAATATTTATATAGCTTGTAGAAAAATATCTTATACATATATAAAATCAATATATAAACCTTATACTTCATATGCACAATTTATTATAAAAAAATATAAAGTAAAGCCTAGAGGTCAATAATATACGCAAAATTAACATTCTCAAAACAAAAATGAATAATGAGAAATAAATGAAAAATATCGAGATAAATATTTAGTGAAAATTAGGGGGTTTACAATAGCAGCGATTTGTGCTAGTGAGTTAAGTTCCCAATTGAAGTTAGAGTCTTTATGTCTGCTGCAGTCACCAAATTCTGTCAACCTGTGTGCACACGAGTTGTGGGTACTCTAGTGTGTAGAGTGTGTATGTATATGTTGAAAGGGGACTCTGGACTGTGTTGTAGTTCCCTACAACAATAGTATGGAGATAGAAGAACTGTTTTCCTAGATCAGTGAATTGCAGATGACGTGTCTGGGTATTAAGAGAATGTTGGAATGCTTTAGAAGTGTAGGTGTCATCCTAGATGTAGGTTTCACAAATGGGTATAACATGTATACAGAAGTTATCAACTAGGTGTGTGTCCGTTTCTAATGTATCCATGTGTGTGAGGGTAGAGTAGCAAGCCAGTGTTGAGTGTAATATATGTGCTAGTGTAGGGTGCGTCCCAGTGTGTATCCATGAGCGTGTGTGTCTGTATGTGTATCACTAGTAAGCTAGCTTGGGATCTCTGTGTTGAGAGTATATATAAAATACATTAAAGAGTGTAGGTTAGTAAACCTATGTTATATACATATACACATATATAGATGTGAAGTATAGAATACTATAAGACATAGATGAGATAAGAATATTATAAGTGTAGGTAGAACTTATCTTAATCTTTCCAAACCTATCTATTAACCATGTAAATTCATAATTTTAGGCCTCTTGGATTTGGATTTGGATTCAGTATCAAACCCACGTACAACATAGTACTTCAGGCAAGTACTTGCTCTTATTGCTATCATTTTCTGATAGTTTCTCTATTACATTATCTAGATATACATTAATTTGAGATCTTGACATGCTTGTTACACGAGATTAGTATTTTATGGGTTCATAGCCTTGATTATCGTGGTTTCATGCTTATCATGTTATTCATGGTTATTATGTTTCGTGATTTTCGTGTTTTGTGAATATTTGTGTCGTGACTCGAATCCATGAGTGCTAATCGGACGAAAACATACTTTAGTAGACGTGTGAACCACCCATTCCAGTTCCTTGTCTAATCGTATGGATAGCAATCGCACAGTACACATGCGATGTGCCGTATTTACCCATAATCATTCACGTGTAGAACGTGGTATTTCAAAACACTTAGTTTAAATGCAAATTTACTTATTTCACCCTATTCTTGTTGTCACATGCCATGATTGTTCGTGTTTACTTGTTTCTCTCTACTTGTCATACCATGATTCTAGTTTTACCTGTTTATCATTTTTCTCATATTTTATTTCCTATTATATAATTTTTATCATGTTATTAAAAGTTCACCATGTATGTACTTACTCCAATCCTGACTAGATAACAACATTTTATGCGATGAGTTTAAGGACATGTTGTCACGACCCGCACCCGCTTTTCGGAATACGAGTGCGTGTCCAAGCCAGCCTACACCGCAGTGTCGGCGGTAGAACGATGTCAAGGTCATGATGCTCAAAATCATATAAAATAGTAACTTTATTACTTATTCACCAACTAATTTTGATTACAAGGTTCACAAGTTTACATTTGCTAAAATATACATTGTCTCACAAAGTAGAAAAGACAACTAACTCAACTATCTAGTTTTCTAGGGTTGACCTCCGCATATACCCATGTCTCCCCCAATGATCCAAAGCATAAAGTAACTGCGACAAAACTGAAAAATAGGTTTCCAGTCAGGAATAGAACGAGTACAATCTAACAGCAGTTCCAATATTTTGACAAAATTTATAAAACAGTAAATAATACTGAAGTACATGATGAGTGAATAAACAGAAAATCATGGAATGAAACATGTGAGTAAAAGCAGGAGAGTGTGGCATTCAAGACAAGGAAATAACTATAATAAAAGATCGAAACATGAACTGTAATATAGCAAGACTACATCTAAATAGTGAGTTGAAATACACATTCGACATGTAAACAGCTAAGGGATAAATCTGGCACCCCGTACGTGAATTGTGCGACTGCTATCAGACACGACCAGACAAATAGAATGTTTCTGGGTATGTTTACATGTCTACTAATGCATTTCTCCGCCCGACTAGTACTCATAGATTCAACAAGTCACGAACAGGGTAAACATGCAAGTCACGAAAGATAACATAAAAGGAATCCATACATACTACAACGTGAACCATCGTGTCGAGAACCAACAGAATATCAATGTAAAACACTACTAAATACATAAATCATAGAGATGATCAAATATGAAAACTATCAGAAATATACTCGCCTGGGGTCCTTTGCTGGTGAAACCGATAATCCCGTTATGTCCAAGATAGTATGATTAGCCTATGATCGATATGAAGTAGTCAGAAACACAAGGAATAAGAACGTATGACTAGTCATGATCAAGGTCCATCTAATCTAGAACTTAAAAAGGCGATTCTAAATAAGAAAAATATATTTATCTAAGAAAATTATCTATAACCTATTCTAGAAAATAATTATGATACTTTGGAAAAACTATGGTTACTAATAAAAATATTTTTAAGTAATTACTTGAAATTCAAGAGAAATCATTTTTTACCAATTATAATTTAGTTATTAGATACGTAAAATTTATAAATATATATATATATATATATATATATATAGCAATAATATTAACGATAATAATATCATAAGACAATAATCATAATCATAACAATATAATGATATAAGGCCACACTAAGGCCCAAAATATAAATCCATTTTCGAATAAATGTTTATAACTAGTTTGGAAAAATCTAGTAAATCTTTTTAGGCGAAGCTAAATTTTTAGTCAAACCATAAATTATAAAATCCATTTGAAAACTACTCTATACATATAAAAGAACCCATTTAAAAATGCTCGAATCTAGGAAAATCATTTTAAGAATATAAATCCCAATTTTGGTTAAAACTGTATTTGGAAAAAATAATTAGAACTATATATATATATATATATATATATATATATATATATATATATATATATATATATATATATTTATAAAGAATATATATATATATATATATATATATAAATACATATATATATATATATTCTTTATAAATATATATATATATATATATATATATATATATATATATATATATATATATATTCTTTAGTCAAAAACATATTTAAAAATAACACAATAGTATAATTAATATATATACTAATAATAAAGATAATATTAATATTAGTAAATCAAATAACTAACTAATAACAGTATTACAATGTACATATGCTTATTAAGTATTGAATATTATTAGGCCAAGGCCAGCCTTCAAATCCCCATGGGCCTTGAGCCCTATATTTTATATAAATTTATAATTTATATAAGAATCCAATTTGTGAATAAACCAACACAGTTTATTAGAAATACATCCATATATTAATTTAGCAAAACTATAAATTAGTTTATGGCACAAAATAGATATTTGCTACAAACATACGATGGAAATATTTACATACTCAAAATAACACTAACAGTGATTCCCACAATAATAATTCTAATATATATTTGTATACTGTTCTTCTAATAATAATAATAATAATAATAATAATAATAATAATAATAATAATAATAATAAAAAGAATTAATCCCTTAGCCCACACCTTGCTATTGAGCTCCCAGGCCTATCTAACCCATTCACCAAATTAAACAAAGTCCAACCAAACAGGAAAATAAAAATATAAAAATATATGAAATAAAACATCAGTAAAACTATGCAAATGTTAAAGGCCATCCCTAAATTACTAAGGGCCACCAATCTACTAAGGGCAACCATCCTACACTTATATTTTTACTAAGGACAACCTAAAATGAATCATTTCACTAAGGGCTTCCCAAAAAAAAACAAAAAAAACCAAAGAAAACAAAACCCACCCGCCCCTCCTCCTTTTCCCCTCCTGTTCATTCCCTCCTCCTTCCTCCCCGAAGTCTCCCCGCCTCCGACAGCCCCCCTTTCCCCCCTCCTGTTCATTCCCTCCCCCTCCTCCCCGAAGTCTCCTCCCCCTCCGACAGCCCCCCTTCCCCCCTACTCTACGAAGTCCCCTCCCCCTCCTCCACGAAGTCCCCTCCCCTCCTCCTCCGACAGCCCCCCTTCCCCTTCCTCCAAGAAATTCCCTCCCCCTCCGACAGCCCCCCCTTCCCCCCTCCTCCACGAAGTCCTCTCCCCCTTTCCGATAGCCCCCCTCCCCTCCTCCTCCACGAAATCCCCTCCCCCCTCCGACAGCCCCCCTCCACCTCAAAATCACCTCCCTCTCTCCGCTCTCTACCATACATCGAGCCGACAGCCTCGAGATACTCGAAAATCTTCCCGTCATTCTTCATGGGTCGCCAAAAATATTCTCAAGCTAGGTATGGCTACGTTTCCTTCTTTTTTCGCTCTATACAAATTTTGAAATTTTGTGCGTCGTGTTTATGAGGACCGTAGTACCTACATTCTTCCCTGCAGTCCTTAATATATTAGGACTGCAGGCTTGGCCTGCAGTCACGCCATCTATTTGAGAAAAAATAGGAAGAAGATCTGTCAATTGGAGACTGTAGGGTAGACCTGCAGTCCTCAATCGACTTAGGACTGCAGGGAGTTTGTTTATTTTTATTTTTCGCTATAATTTTGCATTACTTCTTGCCATTGTAGTCGCGGAGAGGAAGGTGGCCAGAGAAAGCGTCCGACGGCGTCGGAACGAAAAACACGCCAATTAGTGCAGGAATGTCCCAAGAGAAAGCGTCCGACAGCGTCGGAACGAAAAACACGCCAATTAGTGCGTTATGTCGAGAAACCTCTAGTTATAGACACTGAACCGGCTACGAGTCGAGGCAGAGTGAAGAGGGTGGCTTCAAAGAAAAAGGTTTTAGTTAGTTCTTCATCTAGCTCCGATGAGGAGTACGTACCACCGGTGGATGATCAAGGGGATGAAGGAGCTTGACCATCATCCCTACCCTCATCTTAACCCTCGTCTCCCGAGAGGGAGGGCGATCCACGTCCAATTGGGTGCGCAATCTTAACATCAATAGAGCACCATATTGCATACAAAATTTGGAATGAACCTGTAAGTACAGCGCCCTGCCATATAGTGCTAGTATTGTATTCGTTATCAAGTTACAAATTATGTTGACACTTTGTTCTTTAAATGTTGGAATAGGCCCATATACGTGTCCTAAGACCTATCAATCACGGCACGAAATATCGCTCTTGGGCGTACGATAACCTCTCAAACGACGTCAAGGCCCTTATTGCCCCTACCGGTTTGCATTATTTGGCAAAATATAGCTATCAGACGGTCGACAACGCTCTAGTCTCTGCATTTGTCGAGCGTTGGCACCCGAAGACGAATAGTTTCCATCTTCGATGGGAGGAGATGACGATTACGCTTGATGACGTTTATCAAATATTGGGTGTTCCTGTGGATGGTCGTCCGTGGGAGAGCGACAATGAAGAGCAGATGGCCTTCAATTGGTACGATGAGATGGTCTCATTGGTCGGCGAGTCCCTCGGACTAGAGCCGTCGGCATTTACATCTCTGGAAGGTTTCAAGAAGGGGCAATCTCTCCCTCTGAAATTTTTGGAGTCATTGGCTAGCGTGCCCGGGGTTGCTCATGATGCGAATAGGCTCGCCCGTACATACTTGATGTTTATTCTTGGATGTGTCGGCATCACATATAAGTCTGGAACTTCGATAAATTCGAGGTATCTTTTGGACTTCAGAAATATGAATAACCTGGGAGAGGTTTCTTGGAGAAGCGGGCTTCTTGTATTCCTATACCGCGAGCTTGGGGCGGCATCTCGTGTCAATTCGAAGACTATTGCCGGATGCCAAACCTTACTTCATGTAAGTTCTTTATTAGTTTATACTTATCTTACTTATCGTCTGTCACTGCATTAATGTTGTTAACTTTTCTAGCGTTGTTAACTTTCCTAATGTTTTTATCAAGGCATGAATTTATGAGCACTTTTCGACGCTCAAACGTGCATCAGTCGTCGGAAACTACGATGAGCGTCTGCCCAGGAAGTGCAGATGGAAACAAAACATATCCAACTCATCCGACGCCAAAAAACCAGACGCATTACATGCCTTGCGGAATGCGCTGTCTTGTATTGATAAAGAAGAGGTAAAATATTTACTTATGTTACTTACCGTCGGTCATTGCACTAATGTTGTAATTGTCCTCTACAGATAGTATGGGATCCGTACCGTGATGTGAGACAGAGTCGACCCATGCAACAAGTTGCTCTGTTCCACGGGATGCTTACCTGTCATGACATTGAGGAACCATATATGCCGAACCGAGTGCTTCGCCAGTTTGGTTACATACAGACGGTCCCGCGGAACACTCTCAAGGTGGTGAAGGCTTCAAAGGGGGATAAGGCCCAAACATACTATCAACCAAAGTTCAATGCACTACCGGCTTCTTTTGTGGAGTGGCAAAGTCATTTGTTACACAATTCCGATCGTCGACCGGTGGGCGAGATGTACGATTGTAGCGACGATTACATGCAGCATCATGCGTACGTTGGCATGACTATCCTGACCAATCCAGACAAGCCCGGGCCATCCCTAAAAACTCCTATCCCGACCAAGGAAGCGTTGTACGCCGCTGTGCAGAAAATGGCAAGTAATCCATTCATTAGCATATGTTGTGTGACTATCTTAACTAATATATGTTTACCATTGTACAGGGTAGGAAATTGCGCGATTTGTCAAGAAGTCTCATCATTTGCAAGGGTGCAAACTATGTCGAAGTCGTCGCACAAATACAAGACTTAGACACCCTGGCTGAATATCCCTTAACCGCAACGATGGAGCGACGCACGAAAAAAAGAAATGACCAATGAATGGAGCGACACACGAAAAGAAGAAATGACTTATCTTGTTTTCCCATGTTGTATTGAAATGTTATTTTGTAATGTTTGGAATAAGTGAAATTATGGCTTGTCTTGGGATATGTATCAGACTACTGTCAACTTAGGCTCATATGGGCTCATATGGAATGTTGTTTTATAATGTTGTCTTGGGATATGTATCAGACTACTGTCAACTTAGGCTCATATGGGCTTCTTCATGTGTTATTTAATCTAACCTATTATTGAATCACATGAGGCAGCATTGATATCTCAGGGTAGACAATTAGGACTGCAACTTTTTGTGTTATCCCTCTTTCCTTCCTGGTGCACGGTCTCATTCTGGCATACTTTGCTGCTTGTATCGTATGTATCAGCTGCAAGATTTGTATCTTTTTGTCACAGGTTGCAAGTGTTGATTCATTCCAGGGAAGAGAGAAAGATTACATCATCTTATCTTATGTTGATTCTTCCACAATTTAGACTATTTTTTTTTAAAGTTTGGTGTGGTTTCCATAACAATTTACATGAGTAGCATATTGTAAGAATGAAGAACAGATGCATGCTCATTTAAAATAGATGTCTGCTCACTGTAGCATATGGGACTAGGCATTATGTGCCCTCAAGAATGTATTTTGATAGGAAAGTTTCCCAGGCAGGCTTTCTGTCCA
Source organism: Iris pallida (assembly GCA_029216955.1). Lineage (NCBI taxonomy): Eukaryota > Viridiplantae > Streptophyta > Magnoliopsida > Asparagales > Iridaceae > Iris > Iris pallida. Next base: position 4,554,115 of record JANAVB010012599.1, on the reverse strand, counting down.
CAGTTACATACTCTTAAATGTCTGCTGCTGGCTTAAATGTCTGTTTGAAATGCTTATGTTCATCTCATTTCTTCTCTTTTACAAGCGTGATTTTATTTCTGACCTTCTCTCTTCCTATATTTTACATGTTCTTAACATGATGTTTGAGAGTATCAGTTACATACTCTTGTGAGGGTTCAGTAAGTTAGATACAAAGGGAATGGGAGATAACATTTGATTAATATGTTTCGGTAAGTTAGATTACATTTGATTACATTTCAACTTAGATACCATTTGATATGTTTTCTTTTGTTTCAGTAAGTTAGTTACCATTTCATTCTGTAGGCTTGTGGGGACTGCAGGCCAAGTTAGATACCATTTTATATCAGACCCAATATGTTTCAGTAAGTTAGATTACACTTCTTTTGTTTGAGGTAATGTGGACTGTTTGGTTTGGTTGACCTGTGATTTGCTTAGAAGTGTTTTTTTTCCAAATGAAGGTGATGCCTGCATCGACAACTAGGACTGCAGCTTAGCCTGCAGTCCTCAATGCACGTAGGTTTATCTGCACGCTCCGACTCAAAAGTGATCTGGTTCTTGAGCCTTTTGTTTTCCTCAAAGAAGGTTTTGATATTTACAAGAATTTCATCATTAAGCTTCTTCAAGTCTTCTTGGGTGCGACAGAGTTCAGCCTCAAGGCAAGATATCCGTTTCTGGGAAAGCTGGAATTCAAGCAAAGCAGCTTCCTTGTCAGATTCTAATTTAGAGATAGTGTCCTTCAGACTGTCAGCGTCAGCTTGAGCCCTATCTGCACGCTCTGACTCAGAAGTGATCTGGTTCTTGAGCCTTTGGTTCTCCTCTGATAACTGCAAAATTTTATATTTCAGTACCTCATCTCTGGAACCTTTGACTTCATTCTCCTGAAAATTCAAGCCTTTCCATGGCCTCCCATCAGCATAGAAGTGCTTAGAAGTGTTTTTTTCCATGACTTCATTCTCCTGAAAATTCAAACCTTTCCATGACTTCATTCTTCTAAAAATTCAAGCCTTTCCATGCACGTGACTGTAAGATATGAAGTGCTTAGAAGTTTTTTTTCCAAATGAAGGTGATGCCTGCATCGACAACTAGGACTGCAGCTTAGCCTGCAGTCCTCAATGCACGTAGGACTGCAGGCCAAGCCTGCAGTCGCTGTAGCCTTCTTCTTTTTTAGTAGAATGAGACCCATTTAGCTTTTGTCAACATTGGACTACAGCCTAGCTGCAGTCCTCAACGAAACTAGGACTGCAGGCCAAGCCTGCAGTCGCTGTAGGCTTCTTTTTTTTGGTAGAATGAGACCCATTTAGCTTCTGTCAACATTGGACTGCAGCCTAGCTGCAGTCCTCAACGAAACGAGGACTGCAGGCCAAGCCTGCAGTCACTGTAGCCTCCTTTTGCCTGGATATTTGTTATTTATTCTGGTGTTCATTTTCAGCTGGCTTTCGTAATATCATCTTGATTTCTTGGAACATTTTATAGACATTAAGCTTCCTGAGAAGTTAAAAACAAACTACAAAAGTGAAGAGGAAGTAACAATGCTTCACAAAGTTATCTAAATAGCTTTCTGGTAGAACTTATCTAAATAGCTTTTCTACAAAAGTGAAGAGGAAGTAACAAACTATATTTTTAGCTGTCTTTTGATCTTTCTGGTGGAACTTATCTAAATAGATTTTCTATTTCTTTGATATCTTAGCTTCTTAAAAAGTAACAATGCTTCACAAAGTTATTGAACCATCTTCAACATTATTAGAAGAGGAAGAACCATTGTTGCAAGAGCTAGTGCTCCTTGAAAGACCTCAACCTGATGGAACAATTGAGCAAATAGTCTATTCTTCAGCTGGTGATGTTGATGTGTATGATCTCCAAGCCCGACCCGAATTTGTTTCAGGTTTTGGTATCATATTAGTTCCTTCTTTTGCAGTAGAATAAGATATTAGTATAATTGTTGACATTTGAGAAGTTTATCTAATGTGATAACAAGATAAGGCTAGGAAATGGTAATTTTTTGATACAGACAACTAATTTTTTTGTGTCCCACACTTCTGAACTGCAGGCTAGGCCTGCAGTCCTCAATGTACTTAGTACTGCAGGCTTGGCCTGCAGTCACTGTAGCTATCAATTTTTTTCCAAATTCCCTCCTCCCCGAGATTCTGTCAACATTGGACTGTAGCCTATCCTGCAGTCCTCCATATACTTAGGACTGCAGGCCTGGCCTGCAGTCACTGTAGCCATCCTTTTTTGTTCAAATGAGCTCCTCCCTGAGCTTCTGTCAATTGGGGACTGCAGGCTAGCCTGCAGTCCTCAATATACTTGGGACTGCAGGCTTGGCCTGCAGTCACTGTAGCCATCCTTTTTTTTCAAATTCCCTCCTCCCTGAGCTTCTGTCAACTTGGGACTGCAGGCTAGGCCTGCAATCCTCAACTGAAACTTCTGTCAACTGAAGCTTCATTAGAAGTGCACAAATAAAACATAAATCAAAATCAAAATCATGAAATGTTGGATTAGAACATCATTAATTATAAGCTAATAGCCATGGTTTAAAGTATCGGCCTATACCGATACGATAGTAGTGATACACAACTGAAGCTTTCCAACATAGTAGTGATCCACAAAATGGGGAAAGCTAAAACACTCAAGCACTAAAGCAAGCTAAACAATACCTTTCCAACATAACCCAAAATCTTCCAGAAAAAAGAAAATACATAGTAGCTTTCCAAAACAGTAGCAATCCAACATAGTAGCTTCAGGTGCCGTAAAGCCTCATTATAACCCAAAAGAAAAAAAAAATACACATTCATTCAATTACAACATCAAAATAGTCTGCGGGCCTGATTTCGGGGTCCTCGATCTTCATCAAACTCTTATAAGCATTTATTGAGCCCAAATAAGGAATCGTCCAACCGATCGCTTCAGCTGGTGCATGCTTTGACCAAGAACTCGCTGGTGGAGGAATAGGAGCATGTCCAATAAATCTGGGAATGACAAAGTGTTCTCCGACACGGCCAATTGCAGGAAGAGTAGTTCGAACGTGGTTGTCCGGCGGATGGCACATTGGAAAGAAGGTATTGTTATTGTTAGGTGAAAGAAGTACTAGTGGTATACTATACCTATTAGCAAACAGGTATGCAGCGGAAGGGACGGATAAGTAGTTTGCTTTTTCACAAACGGTCTCATTGCAAACAAGGCTCGTTAACAAAGAACTAACCATTTCGATACTGAGTAACTTGGTGTACAATGGAAGATGTGACTGTAACTCTGAATGAAGCTCGGCTCGTACTTGTCTCCACCCTTCTTTATGACAATACCCAAGGTGTCGGGCAAGAGCATGAAATCCACAATGTCCATCAGCGGGAACATCATCAATAACCCATATATAGTGACGTATCTCAAGCGAAAATACATCACTGTAGACGCCAAGAGGAGAAGGTAAGTGTTTCTCAACTCCGTCAGCGGGAACATCATCGACTGTTTTTTGTTTCCTCCGACAAACGGACAACTTACTCCTCTAAGACCCAGTAGAAGGTAAGCTAGCTTCTGCTCTCTGAAACATTCGATCAACATGCTCGAATGAGGATGGATTTCTCTGAGTAGACTGGATCTTCTTCTTTTGTGCGCTAGTCAGTCTTGTCTGTGGTCTTCCCTTACGAGCGGAAACAACGGATGGCTCTTGCAATCGAGTAGATGATGGGTTAGCAAGTTCATGTATTTGGTTCTCGATAGACCGTCTTTCTGGTCCAAGTGAGGCGCACCATCTAGCGTGGAGTAGTTTCACCTGCGGCAGAGAGTAGAAGTCATCTTCAAGAGCAACCGGAGGCATAATTGACAGTTGTCTCCACCGTTGATCAACATCATCTACCGGGATTGGTCTTCCTTCACGTCGATACAAGTTGATTTCATGTGCACACGGTAGGCCGAGAGAATAACGATATGCACAACCACAAACATCATGATCAAAACCAACGAATTTAGCCCTCTCAATCTCCTCCATTAGTAATCCCAGCGCTTTGTGGGACACTTCGTGAGTTAAGGCATCCAACATGTGTTCTTTCTTATGATCATATTTTGTAATATTGAGACTCATCTCAAATGATGCTTTAATCTCATGGAGGGCGGACGATATCATCATATCCATCGCTTCCCAAACAGACACGAAATTACCAAGCGATGACCGAAGACGTTTCTTCAAACTTGAGTGCGCTCCCTCGACCCGGTTTGTAGTGGTTGTGCCATAATGCTTCAACTTGTTGGCCCACGCTAAAACAAATTGCTCTTTATGTGGTGCTAGCCAAGTATCGTTGATGTAAGATATACATGTCGAATTACTTGGCCCCCACTTCTCCTTGAACAAGTACCATGCAGTGTCGTAACTGTCTATGGTAGTGGCTCGCCACACAAGTTCCCAATCCTTATAGAATTCAGTAAAGTGGGCCTTATCGAGCTTTCCATCCACCTTTTGGAACTTTAGCTTACACTGTGATTGAACATTTCGATTTATATGCCAACTACATAAGATTCTTTGTGCGGTAGGAAATATCGCATCCACGGCACTCATTAGTGCATATTCTCTGTCTGTAACAAAAATGGAGGGCTCTTTTTGTTCATTGTAAAGTGATTTGACTCTCATCATCGCCCAGGTGTAATCCGCAATAGTCTCACTCTTCATGAAACAGAATGCGACCGTGAAACTTTTCCCCGTTGAGGTGAATCCGACGACATAAAAAAGTGGCATCTTGTATTTATTTGTCTTATACGTGCAATCAAGGATCAGTACGTCGGTAAAGGACCTAGCCAAGTGTATTGAATCAGGATGAGCCCATAAGATTGAAAGAACTTCCTGTGAATCTGGGTGTCTTCTACTGTACTGGACATAGTGACTATCGGAAAGCAACTTTATCAGTTGCTGCATCGCCATTCTTCCCATCATTTTATCAGATTTTGCTCCGGCTAAGGCATTGTAGATGGTCCTTAGTGTCGACTTCATGTCGACGTTTTCTTGTCGCAAGGCTGTGTGAATCTGTCTAGGGGCAACTCCGCTAGTGGCTAGTTTTTTAACTAGCATCTTCTGATCACTATTCAATCTTTCGGCGTAAGCATGACCCACGAGTGTGTCGGCAATAGGGTGATTGTGACTTCCATTCTTCATTTGGACTGTATAATCCGTCATACATCCTCGTGATACAATCTTTAAGGCGAAAGGACAACCACATTTCTTCGTCCCTCCTCTTCTACGTTTGACGACGTTTAGATTCATGCTTTCAGAATCTTTTGCACTTTTATGGCTCCTAAAAATACCACCTCTTTCACATCCGAGTTCTAACTTTTTCCATCCAGCATCTCCTCTCTCGGATTTCACAATGACAACAACAATGTTATGTAGGCGTCCAACTTCTCTACACCATCCAAGCGCCGCATCACAAGAAGGAAATGTAGAGGATGTCGAGAATAAGTGTCCTACGTCAACATTATGTTGGACAACATGATCTGTACAATGTACAACCTGCAAAGTAATAAAAAACTCAAATTTATAATTGTACAAGATCTCCAAAATCAAATTGTAAAGGACTGCAGTACTAGACTGCAGTCCAGTCCTTTTAAAGGACTACAGCAATGGACTGTAATCCATTCCTATTCCAGCCTGCAGGACTGGACTGCAGTCCATTTCTTGTACAGGACTACAGGCTCGGACTGCAATCCGCTTTTTGTATATGCGTATTTTTTGTGTACAGGCGTGTGAAATCTCGAAAATTGACATTTCATGTACTTACCGACAATGGTTCACACGTAATCGTTGGTTCTTGGGGAGCCATAATGGGATTGGATGACCCAATCTCTTCTTCAACAATATTTTGGTCCATAATTCTAAACAAAGATTGAGTGTCAACACAATAACCTAATTAAAAAAAAACAAAATAAAAGAAGAGATAGAGAACTACCGAAGATAGACAACTTCAATAGAGGTGGGGACAACAACAATGGAGGAGGGGGGACCAATGGTGGAGGTGGGGACAACTATGGAGGAGGTGGGGACAACAATGGAGGTGGGGATTGAGAGAAGTAGTTTGGGGATTGAGAAAAGAGAAAGAAGACAAAGGAAGAAGACAAAGGAAGAAGATGGTGGCCCTTAGTGTTTTGAAAATGGCAAACTTGTAATTTTTTAAAAAAATTTAAGTTGGTGGCCCTTAGCGATCTAGCTAAGGCGGGTTGGGAAGGCTTGTACGAGTGTTTGAGGAGAAAGACAGTGCGCCGCACGGGACAAAGTGCTAGCAAAAGTCCGTGACAAGTGGTATCAAAGCAAAGGTTCGATCGCCGTCATGTCTTCGACCGAAGCCATCATCAACGAGGAACCCGCACAACCCTTATCGCCTAAGGAGAAGGCGAAGACCTCGAGAAAGGGCAAGAGCAAGGAACCGTTGGTGGAACGGGCTCTTGGCGAGTTGGCTGACCGGGTTGAGATGCTGGAGAAAGGCGTGACGGGCGTCGAGTATCAAGTGGAGCAGAACCAAGCGGCTCACGAGGAATTCGCCCAAGGTTTGGAGGCGGATGTCGCCACGGCTATGACGGAGTTCCGAGAGCATCTCCGCGAGATGCAGGCCGAGTTCGAGGAGGAACGAAAGGCCACGAAGGCGGAGATTGCTGAACTACGCAAAGAGCTACAAACCAATGCGGAGGTCCTCGAGAGGGCCATTGCTGGTGGTCCGACTCCGAGGAGGGAGTCGACACAGAGGGTGAAGTATCCAGAACCCAAATCCTTCACTGGCGTACGGGACGCGAAGGAGGTGGATAACTTCATCTGGAATGTCGAGCGCTACCTGAAGGCGGTTCGCATCGAGGATGAGACCGACAAGGTAAACACAGCGTCCCTATATTTTTTGATGATGCTACGCTGTGGTGGCGACGCAGGTGCATCGATATAGAAAAGGGACTCTACAAGATCGAGACTTGGGAGGATCTCAAGAAGGAGATGAAGTCTCAATTCTACCCGAAGAATGTGGAGTATGTCGCAAGACGGAGTTTGCGTCAACTCAAGCACACAGGGACGATCAAGGAGTATGTGGCGGAGTTCACCCGCCTGATGCTCACCATTTCCAGTATGGGCGAAGAGGATCGTCTGTTCGCGTTCCTGGAGGGTCTACAACCATGGGCGGCACAAGAATTGCAGAGGCAAGATGTGTCAGATCTGAACACGGCTGTTGCGGCAGCCGAGAAGCTGATGGAGTATCGACGGAGCGATGCCCCAAAGCCCAAGGAAAAGACCACCACCAAGTTCAATGGTGGGGGAGCGAAGAAGAACAACGGAAAGGGAGCCCCGCCGAAGGACAAGCCACAAGCAAAGCCTTCGACGGAGCGGAAGATCGAGTGCTATGTGTGCGGTGGAAATCATCTCACACGGGACTGTCCGAACAAGGGCAAGAGGGTGAACGCGGTCCAAGGCGAGGAGGCCGAGGACATGGAGCCTAAGAAGGGGGCTCACTTGGGTGCCCTGCGCCTACTGAATGCTTTGAAGAGCAAGGCGGTCGTGGCCAAATCCCAGAATCGGGAGCTGATGTATGTGGACGTAAAGATCAACGGCCACAACACCAGGGCGATGGTCGACACGGGGGCAACCCATAACTTTATTTCGGACATGGAGGTCCGATGCTTGGGTTTGGTGCTGAAAAAAGACTCAAGCACGATAAAGACAGTCAACTCTGAGGCGCACCCCGTGCAGGGGGTGGCCAAAGAGGTGAAGATCCAAGTGGGAGACTGGACGGGTGTCACCAGTCTCACGGCAGCACCACTAGACGACTTCAACATGATCCTCGGGATGGACTTCCTCACTTCGGCGAAGGCGGTCCCAATGCCGTATTTGGGAGTCGTCGGGATCATGGAGGAGAGCTCTCCGTTCATGGTGACAACTGCACGAAGCGAGCTTATGAAGGGGAAGGCTCTCTCCGCATTCCAACTCAAGAAGGGGATGCGACACGGAGAGATGACTTACCTTGTTGTGCTCAAGACGGAGGAGGCGCCCGTGCAGGGGGATCTTCCGCCTGAGATCGATGACGTCCTTGTGGAGTTCGGGGATGTCATGCTGAAGGAGTTGCCGAAGAGGCTACCTCCGCGGAGGGAGGTAGACCATGCCATCGAGTTGGAGCCGGGCACGAAGTCGCCCGCCATGGCTCCATATCGTATGGCCCCGTCCGAGCTGGACGAGTTGAAGAAGCAACTCAAGGAACTGCTGGACGCGGGATTCATCAGACCGTCAAAGGCCCCGTATGGTGCACCGGTGCTGTTCCAGAAGAAGAAGGATGGAAGCCTTCGTTTGTGCATCGACTATCGTGCACTAAACAAGGTAACCGTCAAGAACAAATATCCCATCCCGTTGGTGGCGGACTTGTTCGACCAATTGGGAGGCGCGAGATACTTCTCCAAACTTGATCTGCGCTCGGGATATTATCAAGTCCGGATTGCGGAGGGCGACGAGGCTAAGACGGTATGCGTGACGAGGTATGGCGCATATGAGTTTATGGTTATGCCTTTTGGTCTAACAAATGCTCCTGCAACTTTTTGTACTTTGATGAACAAGCTCTTTCATCCCTACCTGGATCGGTTCGTCGTGGTCTACCTCGACGACATTGTCGTGTACTCAAACACGATGGAGGAGCACATCGAGCATTTGAAGACTGTCTTCCAGGTGCTAAGGGAGAATGAACTCTTCGTCAAGCGGGAGAAGTGCTCATTCGCACAAGAAGAGGTATCGTTCTTGGGGCACTGGATCGGGCATGGTAAGATATGGATGGACGGCGCAAAGGTCCAGTCCATACGGGAGTGGAAGGCTCCCACCAAGCCGACGAAGCTGCGATCGTTCCTTGGCTTGGCGAACTACTACCGGCGGTTCATCCGAGGATATTCCGCCATTGCAGTGCCTCTGACCGATCTGCTGCGGAAGGATCGGGCGTGGAGCTGGATGCCCCGATGCGAGGAGGCATTCGAGGCACTGAAGCGGGCTGTGACGGAGGAGCCGGTCTTATCTCTACCAGACTACTCCAAGGCGTTCGAAGTGCACACGGACGCGTCCGACTTCGCCATCGGTGGGGTATTGGTGCAGGAAGGACACCCCATCGCGTTCGAGAGCCGCAAGCTGAATGACACTGAGTGGCGCTACACGGTACAGGAGAAGGAGATGACCGCGGTCGTGCATAGCTTGAGGACATGGCGGCACTACCTCCTCGGCACCAAGTTCGTGGTCATGACGGACAATGTTGCCACAAGCTACTTCCAGTCCCAGAAGAAGCTATCTCCGAAGCAGGCGAGATGGCAAGATTTTTTAGCCGAGTTCGACATGGTGTTGCAGTACAACCCCGGCAAAGAAAATCAGGTGGCCGATGCGCTTAGCAGGAAGGCCGAGCTCGCATCTGTGTGCTTGCTCAAGGGGGACATTCTGGACCGTGTTCGAGTGGGAATCATGGCGGACCCACTAACACTGGCCATAGTGAAGCTTGTCAAGGAGGGCAAGACGAGAAGGTTCTGGCTGAAAGACGGACTTCTCTACACCAAGGAAGACGGAGTGGTCGTGCCTAGGTGGAGTGGCTTGCGGAGACAGCTGCACAAGGAGTGTCATAACACAAAGTGGGCTGGACATCCGGGACAGAAGCAAACCTTGGCGCTGTTGGAGGCCGCATACTACTGGCCTCGCATGCGCGAAGATGTGGAGGACTATGTTCGCACTTATCTTGTGTGCCAACAGGACAAGGTGGATCATCAGAAGCCCGAGGGCCTGCTGGAGCCTCTTCCCGTGCCGAGTCGACCGTGGGAGAGCATTTCGATGGACTTCATCTCCGCCCTACCGAAAGTGGGGGCGCTTGGGTCCATTCTCATGGTGGTGGACCGGTTCTCAAAGTACGCGACCTTCATTGCTGCTTCGACGGACTGCATAGCAGAGGAGGCCGCGCGACTGTTCATCAGCCACGTGGTAAAGTTCTGGGGCATCCCGGTCAACATTGTCAGCGACCGAGACCCCCGCTTCACGGGGAAGTTTTGGACGGAAGTGTTCAAAATCCTCGGGACGGACTTACACTTCTCGACCAGCTTCCACCCGCAGACGGACGGGCAGACCGAACGGGTCAACTCGCTACTCGAGGAGTACTTGCGGCACTTTGTGAGTGCCAACCAAAGGGATTGGGTGCATCACCTCGATGTCGCTCAGTTTTGCTACAATCTTCAACGGAGCGAGTCGTCGCACAGTAGTCCATTCGAGTTGGTGATGGGTCGCCAACCGCTTGCCCCGCACACGCTGAGTGCGGGGTCCTCGAGTAGAAGTCCCGCGGCCAACCAGTTTACTTCAGATTTCAAGGCAAAGGCAGACATTGCGAAGGCATTTCTGGAGAAGGCCGCAAGGAAGATGAGGAAGTAGGCCGACGCGAAGCAAAGGCCGATCGAGTACAAGGAGGGGGACATGGTGCTGGTGAAGCTACAACCACAACAGTTCAAGGTGTTCTGCAAGGTGCACAAAGGACTAATCCGGAAGTATGAAGGCCCCTTCCCCGTGCTCAAGAAGGTAGGCAAGGTGGCCTACAAGCTTGAACTCCCTGCCAAGCTGAAGATTCATCCAGTCTTCCATGCCAGTCGCTTGAAGCCGTACCATGAAGACTTGGAGGATCCCCAGCGCGGAGTTCCGAAGCGACCGACGGCGACCATGACGACTTCCTTCGACAAGGAGGTGGAAGCCGTGCTGGACAGGAGGACCATTCGGCGACGAGGCGTGTCCCCGTATGTGGAGTACCTCATCCAGTGGAAGGGCTTGCCTTACGGCGAGTCTAGCTGGGAACGTGCTGATATGCTGCATCAGTTCGAAGCCGAGATCCAGGCGTTTCTCAGCAAGCATGGTTGACGAGGGCGTCAACGCCTTAGGTGGAGAAGAATGTAACGGCTAAAATGTTGCACCCCGCCCGAGGCCCAGTTGCATAACCTTTTCACGGACTAAGGTTATACGGGAAGCTTCCAAAACATTCTAGAAGATGGCGGAAGGCTCTAGAAGATTGTGGATCTCTCCGGAAGGCCCAAGATCGTTCTAGGAGGCCCAAGAAGCTTCTGGAAGGCCCTTGAAGTTTTCTTTTATGTTGCTAGGGAATAAACCTGGAATATGACATTCCAGTTATGGTAGAAAGTAATAATCCTTGGAATATTCCTTCAAGGACTTTTCTTGTACTGCTCTATGAGCACTTATAAAAGGGGGAGGCTCTCATTTGTTCCTCACCACCTAAAAATTGTAAGCATTCTCCAAGTCAATAAAGAGAACCTTACGAGCCCATCTTTGCTCCACTATTCTAATTTTCTTAGCGATCTAGCTAAGGCGGGTTGGGAAGGCTTGCACGAGTCTTTGAGGAGAAAGACAGTGTGCCGCACGGGACGAAGTGCTAGCAAAAACACTAAGTCCATGACATAGGGCTCCTAAGTGTTGCTTATATATATACTAGTGGATAATCCGTACCATAATGGCACGATGGATAACCCGTGCCATAATGACCCGAGCCCGGCGGAGGCGGACGCGGCAAAGACCACGGTGGCGGCGTTCGGGACGGCGTGGGGCCCCATGGAGGCAAAGACGTGCAGGGCCGTCGCGGGACGTCCGAGGGCGGCGAGGTCCGAGACGGCGGCGGTCCAGGAGACGACATCCCTGTGCGATATTCCGTCGAACACCCGCAGGGCATGATCGGCAGAGCCGCATCGGGAGTAGGCGGTGAGCAAGACAGTCTGCACGAAGGGGTCGGGCCAGAATCCGAGGAAGAGGGAGTGTGCATGGAGTGACCTGGTGGCGGCGGCGGTGGTGGTATTGAGCAAGGAAGAGAAGGTGTGGGAGTCGGGAGGGACGCGGCGGCGGAGCATTTGGGAGTAGATGAGAGTGGGTCGACGGAGATGGCGATAGTGGTGTTGAAGGAGAAGTGGTTGGTCATGGCGTAGAAGAGAGAGGCGGCGAAGGAAGGGTCGGCGTCGACAGCGCGGTGGAGGAGGCTGCTTGCGACGAAGGGGTTGCGAAAGAGGCCGGCGACGACGGCGTGGGCGAGGATGGAGCGGAGGTGGCGGAGGGAGGGGCGGTGCAAGAGGAGCTGGAGACGGGGGTGCCGTTGGAACAACCGGTTGCTCCACACCCAACATGGAACTTCCTCCTCTCTTATAAAGAGAGGGACAATTTAGTCATTTCATCATCGTTGAACTAAAGCATATGGGTCGGTCCAAAAACCCACTGTGCTTTATATTATAGATAGGTGAGGGGATTTGAATGATAGGGGAGGATATTATGAGAGTATATAATTATATGTTGTGTCTAGAGATAGGGAGAGAAAGGGAATCTTAACAGCTTTTAGTTTTCTTCATTGACTTAGAAAGATATTGTTGGAGTCCAGTCTGGATTTGGTAATAACATATTTATGGAGTCCAAATCTAATTAAATATTTGATTTAATTTAATTTGGAAGTCCATAATTAGTGTTGGGCTATTTTAGATATAATAGAATTTTTATTTGAGGGTTTCCTATTTAAGAGATCCTATTATAAACTAAAATAGGGGTGAGGGTGGAGGCACAAAGCACAAAAGTGGAGATTCTAGGTGCTCGTCCACATGAAATCTAAAAGAAAGTTTCGTACTTTGCTCTTAGGACTTCGTCATCCAAGACAGAAGGAAGAAGAGATCTAATCGAGGGTTCGTCAACTTCGGTTAGGAAGATTGCTACGGGTTGGTGAGCAATTTCAATTGTAATCTTTCTTTTTTTCTTGAGTGTGGTGAGGGGGTTGAACCTATTAGGGCAAAGGGTTCAACATTAGTTTTTGTCAATCTTGTAATTTCATCTGAGTTATAGAGATTGAGATTTGTCCAGGTGACGTAGTTACCGCCATATACTTGTCTTTATCTGTACTTGGTATCCGTCAGTCGACGGGGGTTGGTTATTTCAGATGGGTTAGCCTAAGTTTCTGCTATGGCAACGTCTTAGACACGGTGTCGGAGCGCAGGAGGGCATATCCGATTTCCAATATCTGGTATCATAGCTTTGGAGGTTCTGGCAACCATGTCTACGGAACAGGTGAACACTCATATGATCACCCTCACAGGGGAAAACCGGGCGATTTGGAAGCCAAGGATGGAGGATCTACTCTGGTGCAAGGACTTGCATGGTCCGTTGGAGGGCGACAACGCAAAGCCAATGGACAAAGCTGCTGAAGACTGGAAACGACTGGATCGGAAGGCCGTTAGATTCATCCGCCAATGGTTTGATGATTCGGTATTTCACCACGTGTCCATGGAGAGTTCAGCAAAAACATTATGGGAGAAGCTACATTCGATGTACGAAAGGAAGACGGCTGACAACAAGGCATTTTTTATGCGCCAACTCGTCAACTCGAAGTACACGGAGGGTACCCCAGTGGCACAACATCTGAACGAGGTTCAGGGTATCATCAATCAGTTGTCTGCGATGAAGATGGTGATTGATGATGAGCTTCAGGCCCTACTGCTCTTGAGTTCTCTGCCGAAAAGCTGGAAGATGTTGGTGGTGTCGGTGAGAAACTCCGCGCCTGATGGAGTTGTCACGATGGAGGCAGTCAAAAGTAGCTTGTTGAATGAGGAGGTCCGGTGCAAGCCAAGGTTGTAAAAAGCGCTAGGCGGTAGGCGGACGGCCACCTACCGCCTAGCGCCTAGGCGGCCTTCTAATATTAGGCGGTCACCGCAAAAAATATAGGAATTAAAATATGCTAAAGTGAAAATTATACTCCAAATTTAAAGTTTCTCATAATAAGTAAACAAAGTTAAATTCATAGTTCAAGACAACATAGACAAGACTACAAGTTCAAACATAATTCAAGTAGCTAACAATATTATAGCAACAAAATAAGAATATCTCCTCTCTTTCTTCTAAGTGTCCGTCGGCATGGATCCCACTTCTTCATTTTCATAATCAATAAAAGCCATAGAAGGACCATCAGATTCACACTCAATGTCCTCATCTCCTTCATCTTCGATTTCTGATTCAACTTGTTCTGGCACGACATTTCTGCTACTTCTTCTAGGTTGTAAGTAGTCGTCCGCACCCGATGCTTGTCCAACCATTGCCCAAGTAAGTCCCTCATGTGGTCCACTATCATCTTCATCATCATCTCCACCCTCAACAACCCATCCTTGAATATGGATTGGCTCACTAGAATGTAGTACATCATCTGTCACTTCTCTTTTCTTCTTGTTTATAAGTTTTGCATTAAATTGCACATAGACTAGATTGTTCAACCTTTCCACATCTAGCCTATTTCTTTTCTTTGTATGTATCTACATAAAAAAATATAAACTACAAAGTTAGATATTGCAAAGAAAGATCTAGTTGTTAAAGAACTAATTATAATTATATTAAACTTACCCCTTCAAAGGTGCTCCAATTTCTCTCACATCCAGAAGAACTAGTTGTTAAAGCTAGAATTCTTTTTGCAATTTTCAACAAGTTGGGAGTAGAACCTCTATAGTTTGACCACCAAAGTACTATTGATCAAAGTAAATTAGTATCAAATAAAATTTCAATGAAACTTAAGACAAACATTATTAAATAATTATACCTGGATTATACTTGTCATCATTGTTTGTACATCCTTTTAGTGCTAAGGCTCTTCCAAATGAACCCTCTCTCATCTTGTATCTTCCTAGCTCCTCATTCATGATTCGATCTTGCATGTCCAAATCGTCGGAGAAGAAACTCTCAACACATTGTATAAGACCATCATTAAGTGTTGGATCATCAAAGCTACTAGTATCCTTATATGCATAATAAGGATTTAGTAAGTAGCCCGCCAAATGCAAGGGGCTATCAAGATGGCCGGTGGCTTTTGAATCGATGATTTCAATGATCGTCCTATAGCTCATCTCATTGTTTTGAAACACAATCTTTACTTGTTCTCTTACTTTCTTGAGCTCCCCGTAAATAAAATCCATTGATGGCTTCTTATCTCCATCGGTCAATCTAAGTAACTTGACTAATGGAGCAAACAATCGCAAGCATAGTGCTACACCCGACCAAAAGCTTGCACTTACCACAATGGCATAGGCTTTCTTTCCTTTTGTGGTACCATGACACAATTTGCTTGATTCCCAATCAGAAGAACCCACCATTGCATGAAATCGATGCTTCTTCTCAAACATACTTTGCAAAGTCAAGAATGTCGTTGCAAATTGAGTCACACCCGGTCTCACTATGTCACGTCTTTTTGTATATTTTCTCATCATAGCCAATGTCTATGATGAGAATAAATGAACACTATGAATGCCTTTGCTTTGTCGATCACATCTCTGAACTTCGGAATTTTAGCAATCCCTTCAAGTATAAGATCTATTGTGTGAGTGTCACACGAGGTCCAGAAAATAGTAGGCCTCTTCTCCTTCAATAACTTGGCATCCGCCATGTTGTTCGACGCATTATCCATCACAACTTGAACTACACTTTTGGGCCCAATTTCTTCAATGCACTTGTCAACATAATGGAATATATATTCTCCAGTGTGTGCATCTATTGAAGCTTCTTGTGAAGAATGAAAACTTGTACCTTAAGCAAAAAATATATGAATTTTACCATTAAGCAAAAAATATATGAATTTTACCATTAAGCAAAAAATATATGAATTTTACCATTAAGCAAAAAAAATATCATACCTTCAATACAATTGACGCACATGTTCATGATACTCCTCCTCTTACGGTCGGTCCAAGCGTCGGTCATAACTGAACAACCACTTTTAGTCCATTCTTCTTCATGCTTCTTGAGTGACTCTTTAGTTTTTTTCATCTCTTTCTTCAAAAGTGGTTCCCTCAACATATATTGGCTTGGCTTCCGATAACCTGGACCGAATTGACCAACCGCTTCAATAACCAATCAAAACTATCAAGGGTAATAGCATGGAAAGGTATGCCGGCCTCATACACCCACTTAGCCAAATATTGATGCACAACTTCCGTCTTTTCTTTAAATAATGCCTCATTCATATTTTGTTGTCTTAGCCTCTTTGCCAGATTTGCCCCACTATCGAGATTGATGGATGTAGCCCATTTGTCGATAGCTCCAAGAAAATGTGGTCTTTTTTTTATCCCACAATTTCAATTTCTTTTTCTTCATCTTGATCTTCAATTTGTACCTCTTCCCTTATGCTTTCCTCTTATTTTCTCTTCTCCTTCTTCTTGACTTTGCTAGCTTCAATAGCCGTCTTGCATTTATCTTGATCTTCTTTCGTATATCTCGGGCATGAAGCTACATTTCCCTTAATATGACCTATATGTTATTTGATCCTATAAATCCCTCCAGAACAAAGTTTGCCATATAATTTGCATTTTAATTTGTCTAGATTTACAGGATCAACCAATGCACCGTACTCCCATCCAATATCAGTAGAGGAACGCCGAAGCACCGATGAACTTGAAACGTTGACATTGTCAGAGGATGCTGTATTAGATCCACTTCCAGACATTTTTCTATTTCGCGCAATAAAAATATGTTATATAAAATGAAAGCAAATAATATAAAATGCAAGCAATATAATTTGTATTTTAATTTGTCTAGACATTTTTTGTTTCATAACTTTTAATATTTTTTTATTCTTTACTATGTGTGTGTGCAGCAGGCTAGCAATACTGTGGAGTGTGGAGAACACTGCACTATGGAGAAAAAAAGGGGCCAGCGTCGAAGCCAGCGTCAAAACAGAGAGAAAGAGAAAGAAAGAAAGAAAAGGAGACTGGAGAAAATAGAAAGAGAAAGAAAGAAAGAAAGAAAATTGAGAAGGAGAAAGAAAGAAAAAAAGGAAACATAATCTCCTGCTGGAGCCTGGAGAAGAAAAATGAGAAGATGAAGAGTGAGAAGAAGAAGAGAAGAGAAGATGAAGATTGAGAAGAAGAGAAGATGAAAGGAGAGAACCCTAACCTGCTCCTTATTCATCCTGCTGCTTCTCCTTCTTCCTCTGCTGCTTCTTCTTCCTCTCTTGTGTTTTCTTTGGGTGCTGTCACGCCCCGATCCGGGAAATCGCTCGTCCTCGCTAGATTTTATCCAAATCATCGTCCTCGCTGGAGCGTGATACCGCATGAGCCTGGAGTTGCGCTCGTACAAGGCAAGATAACGGTTCACATAGTAATTATCTTAAATTTGTAACATAAGCAGCGAAAGGAAACAAAGAATACAATAAGAATCTCTTTTATTGATAACATATTGAAGATTACAAAGGCTCTGAATAGCCCAACATATATGCCAATTGGCTACAACGCTCATAATCTCTCACAAAGGATTATATTGTTCCATACATTATGCCTCTTTATAGCCACCAAGTAGTCTTCGGCCGAACATCTCCATGTCGCAAGTCCGAACGCCTATGCGGTAGCTCCTCTTGAACGCCAAGGACACATGCCTCGGCACGTCCAAGTCAAGCTCCACCCCGAGCCGAACATATCCCGACCTGCACATAAACTAGTGGAAGATTAGTGCTTTCATCCTAGCTTCGCACTGATCAAGACCCGCTCGCACCCAAACCAAACACTAAATATCTTTAGTGAAACATACATCTTAATTCTTGCTATCTTTCTATTTAGCCTTAGGATCAGTTTCATGGCAATGTTTACGCATAGCATCTTTATCATAATGTGTCCACTACCGTATTCCTGCAGCAGATACAGTTAGGCATAATATGAACGTAAACATAGTGTTCGTGCTCATCTCCGTCCCATTTTTCTTAGCCTGCACTGGTTAGAACTTACGTAAGAAACCATATAATTCATGCAACATTCCGACCATAAACTTAGACAATGTATAAGGGTCGCAGGCCCTGTGCCTGCACCCAACTCTCATCTCAGCCCATCGGCCCTATCTATATGAAGGTCACGGTATTTCGCACCGTAATGGACTTGGCATCTCTTATGTGTAAGCCTACAATCGCTTCGATACGGGTTGCTAGCCCAGTATCCGAAGGATCCCAAACTTACGGATATCATAGCTTATCACAACACTGGACGGTCGTAATCCGTCCGAATGATGTGCACCATAAATACCACACATAATTCCCTCCTAGGCCGAACGGTCCCGGTGCCCCGGTCGTAACCGTCCGAGGGAAGCCGCACCCGTGCACGGGCCATCCGAGTCCATTGACCATGCAATACGCGCCATGGCAAACACACATAACATTCCAACCAAATCCTCCGTTGCATAAACATAGTCTCGTTCCATAAACGGTTTCTCATGCCATAAACATATTCGCGTCTCATAACATAATCCACCATCCATATGGGAAGCTTCGTCGGCGTTATGCCCCAATATAATCCATATTGATGCACGACACCTAACGGCTTAGTCGTCTCGTACTCATATTCAGCGCGTACCATTCATAAGTTATTCTCATAGCCTAATTCCGTAGTTACTCAATCATTTCATAGCTTCCGTGCACGAAGGCACGCTCAGCGCCGTAATCAATATTCTACGCCTAGTGTTCATTGTTCTCGGAGCCGTGCACATGATGCACATCTCATATTGTCTTTCACTATTCTAGCATCACCGCCCTACCGCGACTCGTACACTTGATGCACGTCGCTTCAATTGTTCGATTGTTCAATGTTCTACCTTAATGTTCAACACACACTTAGACCTTTCGTCGTCGAGCCACGCTCGCTAACTCGATAACATCTTACGCATACAATGACATATTTTATTAGACGTGGAGGAATAGGGAGAGAGAGTCAAGAACCCGCCCACCTTAAGTCGATACGCCTTGCCGTTTCGTCGAGTTGAAGCGGCTCGCTTCCATAACTTGATCGCATAACTAACTCTCGGACTTAGCCATTCCTTTGAACTACTCGGTTGATTTGGCCTATCATGCCTATGCCACAATCCGTTGCAAGGCCACGATTTGGTTTCGCGGACACTTTATTGCATAAGGCAAAATATCGACCTCTTATCGTCCAGCGTAATAGCATAGCATGCACACCAGATCAACTAAAGTCAGCACTTGCTCAAACGGGACTTTATCCTTTACATCGGTTCGATTCATAGGTTCCAACCGACTCAAAGCGTACCTTTGGCCAACATAACTCTTGTATCGATTCGCATCGATACTTTATCGGGTCAATGCAACTCTTCTAGTCAACGACTCATCATAATGCACCGTGCGGAGCGGGGCATTACATAATATACCACTCAAAATCAGGTTCATCCTCGAATCGAAACCAACACTTAATCAAAGTGCCTCGTATAGATCGTTTCACGATCTCGTGCTACCATCGTTGGAATCATACAACTTAGTTTGGATCATACACATATTTTAGGCTTCCCATCAATATATGCATTTCAGCCAAGCTCAGTTGTAGGATATCGGGACAACTAACAAGCTCAACTTAAATCCTCAAGCACCAGCTATTCCGTACTCGACTTAGTCAAATCTTAGCGCCTATTCTTAAAGTACTTCTCGTATGCATCATCCCATAACATCCGATCCTCTTCCAACATCTCTGCACATAACTTGATTCAAACCCGTAACTTCGATCCCATAAGTTTCTCGCCGGCCACATAACACTCATATTGCATCGAGTCATTGCACATCCGATCGCAACAATTTTCCGCAATGCCTATTCGCCCAATTGTTTCCTATCTTTCACATAATTCAAGTCTTTCATCCAATCGTTCATAACATTTGGTCTTAATGACATGGACTAAGTCCACATGTCCAACTTTCTTTGCCTACAATCCGTACTATACATACCGTACAACTATTCCAACACGATCCACGTTCTCGAACTACCTGCGCATCGAGTCTGGGGCTACCCCCGCTAGGTAACTTATCCAGACATCATGCTCGCACTCTTCCGACACAAGAGGTCAACTTGAGTCTACGATGCTCAAAGGCAACAATCTTTCCGACCCAAGGTCTCTTACGATACGCCCATCTCCTATTCTCGACCGAGTATAATTCTTTACTCAATTTCCGAATCAATCTCGACTAGTTCATTTCGTAACATAGATGGCGCGCCCAAACACACATAGCCTAACCGTTACTCAAATCGATCTACGACACAACTCTTAGGGTCATTCTGTCATTCGTCACTCTCTCGCGCATTGCAGAATCCTTGCAATCGTCTTACCGCATCGTTATGCTAAGCACGTTCCTCGACATCTATTCGATCATCGACCAACCAAGTCTACTTACGCACTCGTTCGATCGATCATAACTTTTTTCACCATATCGATCTAGTCGAAGGCTACTCGTTAACTTTCGAAACACGATACTTAATCGCTTAGACTTATCCTCGACATGTACTACATCATCCTTCGTCATCAACGTAATTTCTCATACGACTTCTTTAGGGTCGTCCTATGGTTTCCAACATTCACTTGATTTGGCGGTCAAGTCTTCTAGGGACACCTGTCCCGAAACTACGCTCGATAATTGAAGATCATCAACGAGGGACAGTTATAACGAACCATGCTATATCCTATCGGGAAGCCAAATCAATTCCCGACAATTCCTGTGGGACTTTATCCAATCCGACATACTTTACTCATCCATAATTTCTCTACTCCTGCACAACTGATGTGTCCTTGCTACTCGAATGACTCATGCACTTGCGCGCCGTTACTACTCGAATCACTCATATACTATCGTCGACTATCCTTGCCAGTCATATGACATATACTCGCCTCAAGTTCGAGTTTACCTATCCGTGATCATAGCTCGACACATTTCGTACTCATCAAACTATCCTAGAATAACTTTCGTATCAAACCACAAGTCAAATCCAATTTGCCATGCCTTGCAAGTTCGATCATCCCCGTTGGATGAATCACCATACCAGCGCTCACGCGGAATGATCGTCCTAATTTGGCGTGACGCATGTGCGATACTGGAGTTGCACTCGCATAAGACAAGAATATCAACATTGTGGTTATCCTCGAAACAATCAAGACACTTTTCATTTTCATCCAAGTAACACCCATCCATTCTTAAATTCTCCGAAGCATTCCTATCATTGTCATCCTTATCGACATCAACTTAACTTGCATCTTATTCCTCCAACAACAATGCTCAACATAATTTTCGTTCATTCGATCAGAGTATCCCCGAGTTATTGTATATCGTCTTTGATACGCCTCAATACCGTCGTCGATATGCATAACTTGAACATCTTCCTTTCTCATAAGCTCCAATTCGTTGCAATCATTGTCATTATCCGAACTCGAATACGAATCAAGTCTCGCACTTATCAAGATCCATTCAGTTGGAACTACTTAACATCGTCATGACACAATTTCAAATTCACATATCCATTCTCATATCCCTAACTCGTACTTCCAAATCGTGCTACCGACTCCTCGCGCTAACCCAAATCTGTTCGCACGATTTCTCTGTACCTACTCGACACGTTCCGAACAAGCTTCCGTACTAACTCAACATAAATTCGACCGGTTCGACCATTTTCTCAACGTACATTTCTTCGCTATGCTCAGCCTATCGTTCGACTTACACTTCCTCAAGGCATACTTGCATCGACTTCTCTCAAGTCATTCCCACTCAAGTCTCGGTACTACTTCGTCCGTTGAGGACAAACATATCATAACAACATAATCGTCTCGACGAAATCTATCGTAAGTCACCAAGCGGCTTAACATAGCTATCGCTAAGTGGTTTTCCATATACCACTCAGGATCGAGCCTATCGTTATCGATATAATACTTCGCTACACTTGCTCGCATAATTGGTATTGCATATACCACTCGAAATCGAGTCATTACTCGGCATCACATTCCGCATAGGTCCGACATCTATTCTTAATCAACTATCCCGTATGGCAATTTTTTTCGATCCCAGCTATAGCGTTCTTCTTACTCGAGTTGGCACAACAACTGAACCAATATGCCCTATCGTTCGCTCAAGTTCGACATTCATTCAAATCTAACCGTGCCTTAGCGATCATTTCGATCACATACGCAACATTCGCTTATTCACATCTCAACGCGACATACGGCCAACATCAACGTTCGCCTACTCAACTCGACATAGCGACCAACTCGACTCGTTACTATCGCATCCGTGATCTTCTACTCTCACTCGTTGCAAGTCGTGCAACAACTCATTTTCGGTACTCAAGGTCTTTACTCAATCCCGTACAACATATCGCTATCCATTCGCATAGCCGTACAACACGTATCATACCATATCGACTTGTTGCACTGATGCAACGAACGATTAACAACTTGCTGCACTCCGTGCAACTAACAACACATAACTGTTTGCATAGCAACATAACACGCATCGCCTCACATATCGACCCGTTGTACTTCGTGCAACCAACAACACATATCTCCTCGCACTTCGTGCGACCAACAATACATAACTTCTTGCATTTCATGCGACCAACAATACGTATATCATTGCACTTCATGCAACCAATATCACTATATTCATTACACTTCGTGCGACCAACATTCCATAACTCGTTGCACTTCGTGCAACCAACGTTCTTCGATGGCACCCGGAGATAGCGTGATAGTCACGACATACTTGTGGCAAACGTACGCACTTAATATAGACTTATTGTATGGAACATCCAATGTAGCACCGAGCAGATCCATGAGCCATGCAGTTGCGGAAACAACTTAGAGTCAACTGAATTCGATAGCGAAGCAACTGGGGGTCAAAGAGATTCGTGCACGGTCCAAAGGATGGAACCGCTTTGATACCAACTGTCATGCCCCGATCCTGGAAATCGCTCGTCCTCGCTAGATTTTACTCGAATCATCATCCTCGCTGGGGCATGATGCCGCACGAGCCCGGAGTTGCGCTCGTGCAAGGCAAGATAACGGTTCACATAGTGATTATCTCAAATTTGTAACATAAGCAGCGGAAGAAAACAAAGAATACAATAAGAATCTCTTTTATTGATAACATATTAAAGATTACAAAGGCACTGAATAGCCCAGCATATATGCCAATTGGCTACAACGCTCATGATCTCTCTAGCTCACAAAGGATTACATTGTTTCATACATTATGCCTCTTTATAGCCACCAAGTAGTCTTCGGCCGAACATCTCCATGTCGCAAGTCCGAACGCCTATACGGTAGCTCCTCTTGAACGCCAAGGACCTATGCCTCGGCACGACCAAGCCAAGCTCCGCCCCGAGCCGAACATATCCCGACCTGCACATAAACTAGTGGAGGATTAGTGCTTTCGTCCTCGCTTCGCACTGATCAAGACCCGCTCGCACCCAAACCAAACACTAATTAAATATCTTTAGTGAAACATACATCTTAATTCTTGCTATCTTTCTATTTAGCCTTAGGATCAGTTTCATGGCAATGTTTATGCATAGCATCTTTATCATAATGTGTCCACTACCGTGTTCCTGCAGCAGATACAGTTAGGCATAATATGAACGTAAACATAGTGTTCGTGCTCATCTCCGTCCCATTTTCCTTAGCCTGTACTGGTTAGAACTTACGTAAGAAACCATATAATTCACGCAACATTCCGACCATAAACTTAGACAATGCATAAGGGTCGCAGGTCCTGCGCCTGCACCCAACTCTCATCTCAGCCCACCGGCCCTATCTATATGAAGGTCACGGTGTTTCGTACCGTAATGGACTTGGCATCTCTTATGTGTAAGCCTACAATCGCTTCGATACGGGTTGCTAGCCCAGTATCCGAAGGATCCCAAACTTACGGATATCATAGCTTATCACAGCACTAGATGGTCGCAATCCGTCCGAATGATGTGCACCATAAATACCACACATAATTCCATCCTAGGCCGAACGGTCCCGGTGCCCCGATCGTAACCGTCCGAGGGAAGTCGCACCCGTGCACGGGCCATCCGAGTCCATTGACCATGCAATATGCGCCATGGCAAACACACATAACATTCCAACCAAATCCTCCGTTGCATAAACATAGTCTCGTTCCATAAACGGTTTCCCGTGCCATAAACATATTCGCGTCTCATAACATAATCCACCATCCATATGGGGAGCTCCATCGGCGTTATGCCCCAACACAATCCATATTGATGCACGACGCCTAACGGCTTAGTCATCTCGTACTCATATTCAGCGCATACCATTCATAAGTTATTCTCATAGCCTAATTCCGTAGTTACTCAGTCATTTCATAGCTTCCGTGCACGTAGGCACGCTCAGCACCGTAATCAATGTTCTACGCCTAGTGTTCAATGTTCTCGGAGCCGTACACATGATGCACATCTCATATTGTCTTTCAATATTCTTGCATCACCGCCCTACCGCGACTCGTACACTTGATGCATGTCGCTTCAATTGTTCGATTGTTCAACGTTCTACCTTAATGTTCAACACACACTTAGACCTTTCGTCGCCGAGCCACGCTCGCTAACTCGATAACATCTTACGCATACAATGACATATTTTATTAGACGTGAAGGAATAGCGAGAGAGAGTCAAGAACCCGCCCACCTTAAGTCGATACGCCTTGCCGTTCGCCGAGTTGAAGCGGCTCGCTTCCATAACTTGATCGCATAGCTAACTCTCGGACTTAGCCATTCCTTTGAACTACTCGGTTGATTTGGCCTATCGCGTCCATGCCACAATCCGTTGCAAGGCCACGATTTGGTTTTGCGGACACTTCATTGCATAAGGCAAAATGCCGACCTCTTATCGTCCAGCGTAAAAGCATAGCCTGCACACCAGATCAACCAAAGTCAGCACTTGCTCAAATGAGACTTTATCCTTTGCATCGATTCGATTCATAGATTCCAACCGACTCAAAGCTTACCTTTGGCCAACGTAACTCTTGCATCGATTCGCATCGATACTTCATCGGGTCAACGCAACTCTTCGAGTCAACGACTCATCATAATGCACTTTGCGGAGCGGGGCATTACAGGTGCTGCTGCTGCTTTTTCTTCTTCCTTCTTCTCGTGGTTTTTGTGGTTTGAAGCCTTTCGGGTTTCGGGCGGGTCCTGATCACTTAAAAAAAAATTTCAAAAAAAAATTGAACCCTCCTAGGCGTCCGCCCCTGCTACGAGCAAGTCCGCCGAGACGGCCGCCCCACCAGTAACTCCTCTTTTCGAAATTTTTCCAATTTTATTTATTTGCTTATCCTACTTTTAGTATCTTGAAATAAATCATTTTTGAAACGTATACGCGTTAATTACTACTTTCATGTCATTTCAAAATTTTAGTTTTAAATAAATAGTTTAAAAATAATAAATTATGGTATTAGAAATATTTAGTCTTTTATTAATATATATCATGAGGATGTTATCATTATTTTTGACTTTCAAAACCATTGACTTGAAGGGAATAAGTAAGACGTCCGTCAAAATTATTTTGATTTTTTTTTAAGAAAACGATTTTTGCCAAATGTCAACTACTATTAAATTTTACTTTGATAATACTAGATAATTTTCAAATCGTTGGCAAAAATCCATTATTCGATTAGGATTACAACATATATGACTTAAATTAATAGATACTATCAAATATTTTTAAAATATTATTTATATGATTTTAATAAAATTTAATTGTTTATTTGATCTAAATTAAATATGGTCATTATTGGCTTTGATTAGATTATTTTAAATGTTTATTTGATTTTAAATAAAGGAAATGGTTATCTAATTGGAATTTTGATCCTGATCCAATTTAGGAGTTGCATGTCAAGCTTCTCCTATTTAAAGGGAGTCTCTTGTTTTCTTTTTCCATCTCTTTTGAGACTCTAGCCTCCTTTTTCTTCTTTTGGCGTGTTGATTCTGCTTCTGCTGAAGATCGCCATGGCCGGAGTCCAGACGCGACACCGACTTGGACACCGACCAGGTTTTGGTTGAAGAGAAAGGGAACGCGAGGATCGCGACACTGAACAGGCCTAAGTAACTGAACGCTCTCTCGTGGGAAATGATTTCGAAACTTCTGAAGCTCTTCACGGATTACGAAAAGGATCCCAGCGTCAAGATATTGATTTTGAAGGGAAAAGGAAGAGCATTCTGTGTTGGGGGTGATGTAGCAGCAGTGTCCCATTCTATTACTAAAGGTCATTGGAAGATGGGTGCAGATTTGCCCAGATTTCGGAACCCTTCTCCGGCGTCCGTGCACATCTTCGGTTCGCCCCATCGTGAATTTCGAGTGCGAAGTCTTCCCATGTCGTTGTCGAGCTCTTGGTCGGCACTAATTTTTAGACCACAGCCAGTTGCAACTGGAGAATGAAGGGCAGTAGTATCCGCGGGGAGTAGAGCATTTCTTTTATTCTTTTGGCAAGCTACAGTGGCATGCACGATGGAAGAAGAAGTTAGCAATGAAAGCTTTAGGTAAAGTTTATACTACCCCTCTTTTTGTCCATAATTACCTTGTGTGTTATGTATATATGGATGCAACTGATCACGTCAGCAACTTCTCTTTAGGAATTGAAATATGATAGCATTAATTTCCTATAACCCCCAACTCATTAAATAATTACATATTAAGTTTATAGGCATATGTCATTTGCAGTAGGTAAATGAAGGAATTGAGTTGAATTATAAGTAAGTTACTTTATTATACTTTTTGATAACCTACACCCTGTTGACTTGGGTTGTTTTAGCATTGTTATTTTTGTTTGTTATCAATATGTATACCAATATCAGTATATATGCATTAATAAGTGTACATATGTGTACAAGTATAATTTTTGTATAAAACTATTAAGACTATTTTGTTAATAGTTTTGAGTAAAATATATAGATATGTATAAAATATATATTTGTGAAATTTTATACTATACTCTTATGGATTTTATGGTATATAATTTTGATTGATTAGGAGGCTGAGCTAAGAAGGGAATTGGGTTCCAGTATTGGGCTTAAACTATTTTGGGCTTAGTTAGCTTAATAGTCTTGGATTTGGTTTTATTTTATTTCTTTTTATTATTTTTCTTTCTTTGTTTAATTTTCTAATGGGCTAGGGCTGTGGGTTGTTACTTGGGCCTTTAGGTTATATGAATACTAATTAATTAGTTATTTATTAGTATTACTATTGTGGTTATTTCGTTATCTACAACTACTATTATTATTATTATTATTATTATTATTATTATTATTAACATTGGTTTTACTAGTATTAATATTTTATATATCTAGATTATATGAGTGTAATATCTTTATGGCATTTTAAATAGGGCTTTGACTTGAACAATATTATTATATTAGTCTCTATTGATTAAACTTTAGGTTTTGATCTAAATTATTATGATAATATTTTCTATATATAGTCAAAATAACTTATATATAAATTATATACAAAGGATTAAAATATGAATTATCTTTCTTAAATTAAATTTTCTTAGATTAGATTGTCCATTATGGCTAATCGTACTCCTACTTTTCTGCACATAGACCCTCTCCAATCAGTCTATCCCGGACGCAATAATATTATTGGTTTCACCAGCTAAGGACCTTAGGCAAGTGCACTTTCTGATTGCTTTCCGATTCATAGTAGCCTTTTCATTTTATGTCTATACATATATCTTGCTGCTTGTTGACACGCTCGTCACACGGAGTAGTCGGGAGGAAAAATATCGTAGTAGACATGTGGACTACCCAGAACTATCCCATGATGTCTATTCGTGAACAATAGCACATGTACACGACACGTGCAGGTGCCGGATTTACCCCCTAGCCGTTCACATGTCGAAAAGGATATTTCACACCACCTAGATAGATGTCTTTTATTAGTTTTTCCTTGTTTACTTCTCTATCGTGCTATGTCATCAGTTATCTTCCAGTTTTTATCTCTCATATGTTATTTTTATGTCTTGTTAATTCTATTGTGTTTTTGTATTGTCGTCGGTTTGTGTACTTGTTCCATTCCTGACTGGAAACCAACATTTTTCAGGTTTAGCCGCGATCACTCTTAGCACTGAAAAGGTAGGGGTATGTTGAGGTCAACCTAGAAATAGATAGCAGTTGTATCATTATCATCAATCGTGAGAACTTTGTATTTTTCTTTAATTTTAAATATTATAAATGTTGTAATAAATTTAGAAATGTGAATGAGCAATAAAGTTTATTTTTGAGCACTTATTTCTTGCGGGCTTGACAGCGTTCTACCGCCGACTCTGCGGCGTAGGCTGGCTTGGACACGTCTCGTATCCGAAAAGCGGGTGCGGGTCGTGACAAGTTTTTGTGGTGGCCCATCCAGGTCCATTTTCGCAAATCATGCGAACTTGTAGTAGTACCAATATTAGTCGTACTACTGCAAGCCTGCGACTAAGAAATGCTCATTCACAACTAGGAGTAAGTCAATTTTAAGAGAATGGTTAGGCCTAGGAGTCCTTAATTTAATTTGACTGTCGGGTAGCTAAGGTTGCTAGATAGGCCATATAATTCAGATAGGAATTTATCGAATTCTACACCTGTTTACTAACTGGAGGAAATTTTCTAGAAAGATGTACCTTTGAGTTTCTACATGATGGTAGACTCTAAGGTGGGTAGACACCCGTAACTTAGGACTCCTTCGGATTCAACTACTAATATTGATTATTTGTGCAAAATTTCTTTTCAGCCCCTTTAGATATCACCCACATACCATGTAGGTATGTAATGCTTATTTATTTCACATTTGGCCATAATAAACTATTTTATAATTTCTGATTCTGTTGTCACATAGGAATCTCGAGTTAGTTGTTGACTTAAAGTCTTCTCTCAATCGCTAGAATGTCCGTATAATAAGGATTGTAATGTTCATGTTATCTCCAGTCATTTCTCGATCGTTTTACTTATAATTTCTATTCCTAATCATTCGTACCATTTTACTTTTCTTCCTCTAAATTATCACCGTAAGACCTACATTGCTTATTTATTTTCCCTTATCTATAAGTCATTATATTTCCTAAAGGTCAGTATTTTATCTCCACCCATCATGTTTGAGCCTAACATGATCAAACTACCCATATATTTATCCTGCAAAATTCAAGATATATATATACATATGTTTCTCTTGAATCTTGAACAATAGAGAACTAGAAATTTATATTTATATTTATATTTTTCCTTTTCTTGTCTTTGATCATTTTCTCCTACTCCATCATCTGATTTTCAAATTGATTATTCGAGAACAGATATTTACATTTTCTATAATGATCAACTTGTTGGAATTCTAGAAAGCTCCTTTGAAATTCATGAATATAGTTGGAATAATTTTCGATGACTCACGATGGCAAGACAGCAGCGCACTGTCGCCATTTATTTGAGTTATGGAGACTGCGGGTTCATTGCAGCCAACAGCGCACTGGCGAGGCATGACCCCTAAGTTGAAGTAATTCCAGATAAGAATGAGGGATCGAACATTATTTAAACTATGTCTTGGTTGTCATATCTCATCTTCGAGTTGTTATGTCAAGAATAGATAGAGTTGATAGGATATTCGTTACCGTATCATTGCTTGAGTTGTAGAACCAAGAGTTTACTGCAGCCAGATGTACACTGGAGAGGCATAAAATCTTGGTGAAACGACTCCAAATATGCGTACGATTTTCGAATACCATAGAGACTACGTCTTATAGGCATATAACTATTAAGTTTTTAATCGGTTTGTGCTTATTCCTAGCCCCAGTCCTCTCGATAAACCGGTAATTCTCTCTTCCTTTCTTATCCTTCTATTTTTTCAGATTGTCATCTTTTAATGTAATTTCGACTGGATTCCTAAACTCATTTAGATTTTGATTCCAAACTCATGCCTAAATAATTGGAGATAAATATTTAAGCATTTTAGATTTGATCGTTCTTGAACAATTTCGATCACGACTAGACTACCTTTATTCGATCGAGTCAACCCGCATCTTCCTAGATTTTGATTCTGTAATCGTTTCCTTGAAACTTTGAGGGCGTGACTTTCTTAGATGGATAGATTTGCAGGACCACTTTTCGATTTGCAATCCTTATATTCCTAACTATTTATTTTAAGTTGAAGAATATTGTTATTTATGTGTCACAAAAATTAATTAAATTTATGGTGAAATGCTACTTATTTTTAAAATATATATATGTCCTCAAATTTTTTTTCTTTTGAATATGTTGTTCAACATTGATTTCTAAAATAGTGGTAAAGGTTTTCCATTAAGTGTTTAAATAAGATTTTGAAGTATATATATATATATATATATATATATATATATATATATATATATATATATATATATATATATATATATATATATATTTGAAAGCAACTTGATGATATCCTTATATTCGAATCAAAAGGATGGCTAATGATTCTAATTATACTTTATTACCTTTGTTAAAATGTTTCCTATTATTTTCTTGCTTATTCAATTTAAATTCGAGGACGAATTTATTTTAAGGTGGGTAGATTTGTAACTCCTCTTTTCGAAATTTTTCCAATTTTATTTATTTGCTTATCCTACTTTTAGTATCTTGAAATAAATCATTTTTGAAACGTATACGCGTTAATTACTACTTTCATGTCATTTCAAAATTTTAGTTTTAAATAAATAGTTTAAAAATAATAAATTATGGTATTAGAAATATTTAGTCTTTTATTAATATATATCATGAGGATGTTATCATTATTTTTGACTTTCAAAACCATTGACTTGAAAGGAATAAGTAAGACGTCCGTCAAAATTATTTTGATTTTTTTTTAAGAAAACGATTTTTGCCAAATGTCAACTACTATTAAATTTTACTTTGATAATACTAGATAATTTTCAAATCGTTGGCAAAAATCCATTATTCGATTAGGATTACAACATATATGACTTAAATTAATAGATACTATCAAATATTTTTAAAATATTATTTATATGATTTTAATAAAATTTAATTGTTTATTTGATCTAAATTAAATATGGTCATTATTGGCTTTGATTAGATTATTTTAAATGTTTATTTGATTTTAAATAAAGGAAATGATTATCTAATTGGAATTTTGATCCTGATCCAATTTAGGAGTTGCATGTCAAGCTTCTCCTATTTAAAGGGAGTCTCTTGTTTTCTTTTTCCATCTCTTTTGAGACTCTAGCCTCCTTTTTCTTCTTTTGGCGTGTTGATTCTGCTTCTGCTGAAGATCGCCATGGCCGGAGTCCAGACGCGACACCGACTTGGACACCGACCAGGTTTTGGTTGAAGAGAAAGGGAACGCGAGGATCGCGACACTGAACAGGCCTAAGTAACTGAACGCTCTCTCGTGGGAAATGATTTCGAAACTTCTGAAGCTCTTCACGGATTACGAAAAGGATCCCAGCGTCAAGATATTGATTTTGAAGGGAAAAGGAAGAGCATTCTGTGTTGGGGGTGATGTAGCAGCAGTGTCCCATTCTATTACTAAAGGTCATTGGAAGATGGGTGCAGATTTGCCCAGATTTCGGAACCCTTCTCCGGCGTCCGTGCACATCTTCGGTTCGCCCCATCGTGAATTTCGAGTGCGAAGTCTTCCCATGTCGTTGTCGAGCTCTTGGTCGGCACTAATTTTTAGACCACAGCCAGTTGCAACTGGAGAATGAAGGGCAGTAGTATCCGCGGGGAGTAGAGCATTTCTTTTATTCTTTTGGCAAGCTACAGTGGCATGCACGATGGAAGAAGAAGTTAGCAATGAAAGCTTTAGGTAAAGTTTATACTACCCCTCTTTTTGTCCATAATTACCTTGTGTGTTATGTATATATGGATGCAACTGATCACGTCAGCAACTTCTCTTTAGGAATTGAAATATGATAGCATTAATTTCCTATAACCCCCAACTCATTAAATAATTACATATTAAGTTTATAGGCATATGTCATTTGCAGTAGGTAAATGAAGGAATTGAGTTGAATTATAAGTAAGTTACTTTATTATACTTTTTGATAACCTACACCCTGTTGACTTGGGTTGTTTTAGCATTGTTATTTTTGTTTGTTATCAATATGTATACCAATATCAGTATATATGCATTAATAAGTGTACATATGTGTACAAGTATAATTTTTGTATAAAACTATTAAGACTATTTTGTTAATAGTTTTGAGTAAAATATATAGATATGTATAAAATATATATTTGTGAAATTTTATACTATACTCTTATGGATTTTATGGTATATAATTTTGACTGATTAGG
Organism: Iris pallida; assembly: GCA_029216955.1. NCBI lineage: Eukaryota > Viridiplantae > Streptophyta > Magnoliopsida > Asparagales > Iridaceae > Iris > Iris pallida. The sequence continues at coordinate 4,522,015 of JANAVB010012599.1, read as the reverse complement.
AGGCTGAGCTAAGAAGGGAATTGGGTTCCAGTATTGGGCTTAAACTATTTTGGGCTTAGTTAGCTTAATAGTCTTGGATTTGGTTTTATTTTATTTCTTTTTATTATTTTTCTTTCTTTGTTTAATTTTCTAATGGGCTAGGGCTGTGGGTTGTTACTTGGGCCTTTAGGTTATATGAATACTAATTAATTAGTTATTTATTAGTGTTACTATTGTGGTTATTTCGTTATCTACTACTACTACTATTATTATTATTATTATTATTATTATTATTATTAACATTGGTTTTACTAGTATTAATATTTTATATATCTAGATTATATGAGTGTAATATCTTTATGGCATTTTAAATAGGGCTTTGACTTGAACAATATTATTATATTAGTCTCTATTGATTAAACTTTAGGTTTTGATCTAAATTATTATGATAATATTTTCTATATATAGTCAAAATATCTTATATATAAATTATATACAAAGGATTAAAATATGAATTATCTTTCTTAAATTAAATTTTCTTAGATTAGATTGTCCATTATGGCTAATCGTACTCCTACTTTTCTGCACATAGACCCTCTCCAATCAGTCTATCCCGGACGCAATAATATTATTGGTTTCACCAGCTAAGGACCTCAGGCAAGTGCACTTTCTGATTGTTTTCTGATTCATAGTAGTCTTTTCATTTCATGTCTATACATATATCTTGCTGCTTGTTGACACGCTCGTCACACGGAGTAGTCGGAAGAGAAAATATCTTAGTAGACATGTGGACTACCTAGAACTATCCCATGATGTCTATTCGTGAACAATAGCACCTGTACACGACACGTGCAGGTGCCGGATTTATCCCCTAGCCATTCACATGTCGAAAAGGATATTTCACACCACCTAGATAGATGTCTTTTATTAGTTTTTTCTTGTTTACTTCTCTATCGTGCTATGTCATCAGTTATCTTCCAGTTTTTATCTCTCATATGTTATTTTCATGTCTTGTTAATTCTATTATGTTTTCGCATTGTCGTCGGTTTGTGTGCTTGTTCCATTCCTGATTGGAAACCAACATTTTTCAGGTTTAGCCGCGATCACTGTTAGCACTGGGAAGACAGGGGTATGTTGAGGTCAACCTAGAAATAGATAGCAGTTGTATCATTATCATCAATCGTGAGAACTTTGTATTTTTCTTTAATTTTAAATATTATAAATGTTGTAATAAATTTAGAAATGTGAATGAGCAAAAAAGTTTATTTTTGAGCACTTATTTCTTGCGGGCTTGACAACGTTCTACCGTCGACTCTGCGGCGTAGGCTGGCTTGGACACGTCTCGTATCCGAAAAGCGGGTGCGGGTCGTGACACCACCGCCTCGAGCGCCTAGGCCCGCCTTTCTTCCTGGCCCGCCTGGGGACCGATTCCGGCCCAAAGTTGGGCGCCACCGCGCCTAGGCGCCGCCTAATCCCGCCTTTTAGAATACTGTTGCAAGCAAGTGGAATCGTCGCAGGAGTCCGCTCTGGTGACTTCCTACGGGAAAGGAAGACCTAATTCACCGACGAGGACAGAAGGGAGTTCTCGAAATCTTGCGATTGTGGACCACAAGGAGAGCTGCTATCACTGTGGCAAAAGGGGTCATATCAAGAGGAACTGCATGAAGCTCAAAACTGAGAAGGCAAAAGACAAGGACGATCAGGAAGATCTCGCAGCAACGGAAGATATCATCATCGTAGCAACCGACACAGAGGAACCTTGTGGCATGTGTCATGACGATGACTGGGTCATGGACACGAGGGTGTCGTATCACGCCATTCCATATAAGAGGATCTTTACGTCATACTGCGACGGCAGGTTTAGACGTGTGAAAATTGACGAAAAGGGGGCAACTGCAGTTGTAGGCATCGGTAATGTGCACTTGACAACGGAGCTCGGTGAGAATCTCGTTCTCAAGGGTGTACGATATATACCGAGTTTGTGCTACAACTTGGTTTCAGTAGGAAGGCTGGCAGATGATGGTTGTCGCAGTCTGTTTGGGGACAAAGATTGGATGCTTGCGAACGGTTCCCAACAGCTGGCTCGAGAAGATTTGTGTTGTGGCATGTACAGGCTCAAGCTTCTGAGCTGTACAGGTAGGCCACAGACACCGGATGGAGGCTCGAGGGGTGCTCAACAGGAGGTGGATCGTCGAGAACTTGTTGAGGAGGGGCTTTTAGGTGCTTTGAGGGATACAGAGGATTTGGTTCGTCGAGACAGTGACAGATGGTGGTGAGTCAAAGATTGAGGGTCAGTTTGTCGGTCCGATGACAGTTGGTCGGTCTCCAGGTGGGGGTTGCTCTATAGATCCGATTTTGGCGACGGATGGTTTGCCAAAGCTTCACGGAGCGACATCGGTTTCAGCAGTTCGAAGCCAGGTAGGAGATCAAGGTTTGCAGCAAACTCAATCTGAGGCGGGAGCATCATCATTCACACAGTTCAGGGGGAGTTGTAGGTCATCGATGGCATGCACGGTGCGTGATGTTCTTGTCACGCCCCGCTCCCGCAGGAGCGATCGTCCTCGCTAAGGCGTGATGCCGCACGGGCCTAGGTTGCGCCCGTGCAAGGCTAAGTCCAGAAACGGCCGATTTGAGCTAGGCCACAGAGTCGTACAGAGTGTCCCCATTTGCAGCGGAAAATAAATGAACACAAATTGCAGTGAATTCAACTCTTTATTGATATTCAAGAAGTTTACAAGCGGCGCTAGGCCGATATTACAAATCGCTCAAGCTCTCTCTCTCTCTTTGAAACATAAAAGGCGTGCTAAGTAGCTTACAAGATGGAATGATTCATGGCGATGTTCCGATATATTATGTCATGTATATGGTGCTTCAGCTCCATGCAACGCTCCAAGGCTGCAGAGATAGCTCCGCGCCTTAGCACGTTCGAGGGAAGCTCCGCACCCGATGATGTCTCCTGCATCCTGCAAGCAGACTGTGGGGTTATCAGTACATTGTTATGCACTGGTGGGGAGGCTAGCTCGCCCACAATGCTATCATTACCAAACACGTTCCATTTACTTTTGTGCACCATCTATCATTCATTGTCTTTCTAATCTTGCCTTAGGATCAGTTTCATGGCATATTTCATAACCTATCCCGTGTTGCCAAATTCAAGTGTCGCATGGAAATACATGCACGACTTACCCATACTTACCGTCCGACCTTCCCTGTCCAAAGTAAACCAAGTTAGTCAACAATTCAATATAAACTTTTCGATGTCAAGTGCGTGTCCCTGCCTCGGATTCTAGCACGTCGTAGGCACGTTATCTAACTCACTCGCATGAATTTCTCATTATCATTTGGTGTGTTACATTTCAAGCATATTCATAAGGCACTTTATTCAATTAACTTTAGACTACTTTGTTTTTAATGCAAGGACTTGTACGTGGATTGCCACCAGCAAAGCCCACTTAATCTATATGCATCGGTCGCTGGCATCACAAGCCAATTTGGACATGTCTTCCCCTTGGTAATTTTCTCACCTATCATGGCGTGCGGCTTGGTACACCCTGATAGTCTTTTGAAATATCCGGCCTTACGTCCCCTGGTGGCCAAGCCCGCACTCAGGCAGCCCGTAAGCCATACTTTTGATTTCCGTCCGGACCGGCACGTCCTTCACACTTTGACTGTGCCGCTGGAAATCCCTTATATCTCCTACCTCCCGTATACTAATGGATTGTCCACGACCATTTCGTTTTCTTTTTGTTTTTCATTTAACTTAACGGCTGTCTCCGAGCCGTAGGCTAACCCTTAGCCAAGATGCGTTATCGACCAGGTTGGCGTCTGTGTAGCGCGGGTAGCGAGCCCCGTTGCACGTGCCCGTCATACCTGTCGCTAACCATTCCTTTCTTCCTTATCTTTTATTCATTCTTTCTTTTCTTTCTTTTCACTTGTCCGTTCGTTTATTGATTCATTCACGTATTCATTCTTTCATTCGTTGGTTCATTCATTCACTTATCCATTCATTCTTTCATTCACACATTATGCAACTCCCCGTGCGGGAGTCGCCTTGGCGACCCATCGGTCCCATAATCTTTCAATATTGCTATACTCTACTCGGAACGACTATGTTGATAGTCTTTCTATTTCATTGTTGTAATCCATTCATTGTTTTATTGTTGAACGCATAAGGAACATAAACGTAAGCTTGTGCCTTAGCACGAGCGTAGAGCGCAGTGCGAGAGTTCACATTTTCCAAGTCCCTTTCCATATTCTATACAAGCATACAAGATGGGATTATTCCCTTAGCTAGGTGCGTTGAGTCATTTATTAGCATGCACGGTGTTATCGCCTAGCGATTCTCGTGATAGTGTCCGTATTGTTATGTGTCTAGGCTAAACAAAGACGGGTTCATCGGAGCCACCCACCTTAGCGATGTTCGCATCGGCCGAGCGATATTCCGAGCGCGCCTATGAAAGTCTAAGTCTGGATTCATCTTGACGGGCGAATGTAAGCCTTGCATCGATTCTTTATATGGTCGATGCCAACTCTTCGGGTCGACGGCTCGTTTGAGTCGTTGCACTTGTCGTTTGAATCGGCGTTCCGCTAGGGCGGAGCGGGTCATTACATAATACACCACTCAAAACAAGTCTCGTCCTCGAGACTTCCTGAGTGCAAGTCACCCTACCATTCCTTAACTCGTGTCATCGTGTCTCATAGACAATTCTATCGAACGGCTCCACCGTTCGATGGCATCGAACCATGCTCGGTACCTTTCCCAGTTCCGTGTCGCATACGTTTGGTCAATTTTTTATTGGATAACTTTTCATTCATTTTAGAGTTGATGGCACTTATTCAAGTCAAGTGTTTCTTCGACTTAGTTGCTTTTTTGACGTATCATGGGACTGAAATGGTCGTACGAGGTGCGTTGTAATTTATCAAATACGAGAGACGTAAGCTGAGGCAAACTCACTCATTCGTTCATGCACATCTCAATACCCACTTGCTGTCACGCCCCGCTCCCGTAGGAGCGATCGTCCTCGCTAAGGCGTGATGCCGCACAAGCCTAGATTGCGCTCGTGCAAGGCAGTTTCATAACGGCCGATTACATCGGCGGCGACGGGGTCGTCGCACAGAAGTCCCAAGCAGAAATATTGAAATATGCAGCGAAATTTAAGAACAAGTACACACGAACACAAGTCATTCAAAAGAAGCTCTTTATTGATATTGAATACAAGATTACATTTGTGGGCGCAAGGCCAAATTACAAGTCTCTCGTACTCACTTTTCTCTCGATTACAAATCACTCTGCTCCCTCTCATCTCTCGATTACAATGCTTGAGCCAGCGGAAGCTTCGAAAGGCGATGTTCATACATTATGTCCTGTATAAGTCTTCAGTCCACGCGGCCACACGCTTCGAATCGCCAAGGAACTCCGTGCCTCGACGCATCCAAGCGAGCTCCACGCCACGAGCTTCTACCTGTGCCTGCACATGAAACACTGTGTGGGTGTCAGTACTCAACTGTACTGGTGGAGTGAGATCTTCGCCCACCCATACAAAACCAACACGTTTCATTTACTTTGTGCAACATAAATCCTTTTTACGATTGTCTTTCTATTCTTGCCTTAGGATCAGTTTTAGGACCGACGCCTTTGTATACTTGTGTCTAGGGGCCATCCCGTGCTTGCACGACAACGTTAACCCATACTTTTGCCTTAGACCCTTCTCGTGCCAATAACGTTAACCTATCAAGTCGTGTTTGCCTTACGGCCATAATCAGAAATGCAACTACATGAAGGACTCCATTTCCTTGCCTCTAGACCTTTTTCGTGCTTGTATTGTCGACGCACCGACTTATACTTGTCTTTTGTAACCAACTCTGGGACGTAACGACTCTGTCGTGCCATAACTCGATTCGTGCCTCAATATCTCCGAGGCAGTGCCTCCTTGTTTAGTCTTGCCTATACTTGTGTTGTGACAACGCGACCGTGCCTCATATTTCGAGGTCGTGCCCAGCGACTCATTCTAGCTTCACACAACTTGCCCTACGGTCCTTCTCGACTTAACTCGTAATAGCTCAAGCCTAACACATACAAACTCTATGCCAAACTTAACACACGATGCCATATCCCGTGCCGAAGCACGCCGCCTTCGCTGTAGCCAAATATTAGGCCCAGACATTGTGTCTTCTAACTGCATACACATTCAACTCAATCCAAAGGCACACACGCGGATTGTCGCCCGTGCCGACACATCTATATGAAAGGTCACTGGCTAATAGCCATCGTGGACATAGCCTGGCAAACGGGATCTTTGCACCGCCGGTTGCGATCCTCGATGCAAGTCCCCGTACTACCAATTGCCTATTACCCAGCTCAGCTATAATTTGTTCTTCCTAGGCCGAGTCGGTGCCCATGGCCCAGGGCTGCCGCTCGAAGAACCATCGCCCTTGTCGATAAGTTGTCCATGACCACGCGCCTACGCTAACTTCTAGACTTAACGTAATGCATGGTCTCATCATCATCATTTTAGCTACTTTGCTTTACTCTTTTCATACTTCCTTTGCAGAGCCCAAACCAGGGTTGCCTCGGCGACTGAACCACAGTCCCGACATATTTTCTCTCGGCGACTAACCATCGCTTAGCCTTAACGTTCTTTGAACTCAGGGAACGGCTACTGTATAGCCTTCCAACTTAACTTGAACACAACGTATTTCCTTAAGTATCGACCGACCGTGGCTAACTTTCCACTGAACCAACCGTGGCTCGTGCCTCTAAACCGACTCGTGTTCTACGCAACGTTGTCGCCCAAGTCATACTTTATATGACGGGCCTTGGGATCGTGGGACTATTTAACTTAACAACCGCAGAATGAGCGGGACCGCACTTGGAATGACTTAGGTCGACCGGCATAACTTTGCCTAACTCACTCAAGCCTACAACTTAACCCAAGGCACGAGCAAAGGCTATGCCAAGCCTTGTGCGACAGGACCGTGCATGCTTTAGCAAGCATTCATGCGGGCGACGGTTATGACTTAGGCTAATTTCATAGTTTTGTGTCAAAGACCAACTTTCCTTCTCCAAGCCACGGGACGAAGGACCGAGTGCCATTTTCAAAGCACGCCGTGCACCAACTCTAAGCCGACCGTAGGACGTTTTCCATGTTCTAACACATTTCGACCCGTCGGAATTATTCCCTTAGCTATGTGGATTCATCTCTTTTATTATTAAGCCTACTTGTGCAAGTTGAAAACACGATTTATTATGTGAAGGCAAAGATGAGACAAGTTCATCGAAACTACCCCACCTGAGCGAGCGGTCGTCTTGACCGAGCGAGCCTTCGAGCAGCCGTTGCAAGGCTAAGGCCGAACACCGTCGACGTTTCGATTCCTCCGATTGACTTTGCGGGACGGGGCACTACACTTGTAGCTGCATTCGAGTTCATCATATCGCTGAGTTTGGATCGTACACGCATTCAAGGCGTCCCCCGAATACGTACATTTCAACCAAGCTTAGCGACTAGCGAATTCGGACAAGCTACTCGTGATAGTTTCGATTTGCCGATGGTTTTGCTAACTTCGATTTAAAATCGAACTCATATGTGCGTCACATATCGTTTATCTCGGTCCTCGAGATTATTCGATTCGCTTCTCAAGCGCTCTTGTCAATGAAATCAATACAATTTCTTCTTAGCGGGGCCGACCATAAAAGATAAGGAAGAAAGGAATGGTTAGTGACAGGTATGACGGGCACATGCAACGGGGCTCGCTACCCGCGCTACACGGACGCCAACCTGGTCGATAACGCATCTTGGCTAAGGGTTAGCCTACGGCTCGGAGGCAGCCGTTAAGTTAAATGACAAACAAAAAGAAAACGAAATGGTCGTGGACAATCCATTAGTATACGGGAGGTGGGAGATATAAGGGATTTCCAGTGGCACAGTCAAAGTGTGAAGGACGTGCCGGTCCGGACGGAAATCAAAAGTATGGCTTACGGGCTGCCTGAGTGCGGGCTTGGCCACCAGGGGACGTAAGGCCGGGTATTTCAAAAGACTATCAGGGTGTACCAAGCCGCACGCCATAATAGGTGAGGAAATTACCAAGGGGAAGACATGTCTAAATTGGCTTGTGATGCCAGCGACCGATGCATATAGATTAAGTGGGCTTTGCTTGTGGCAATCCACGTGCAAGTCCTTGCATTGAAATCAAAGTAGTCTAAAGTTAATTGAATGAAGTGCCTTATGAATATGCTTGAAATGTAACACACCAAATGATAATGAGAAATTCATGCGAGTGAGTTAGATAACGTGCCTACGACGTGCTAGAATCCGAGGCAGGGACACGCACTTAACATCGAAAAGTTCATATTGAATTGTTGACTAACTTGGTTTACTTTGGACAGGGAAGGACGGACGGTAAGTATGGGTAAGTCGTGCATGTATTTCCAAGCGACACTTGAATTTGGCAACACGGGGTAGGTTATGAAATATGTCATGAAACTGATCCTAAGGCAAGATTAGAAAGACAACGAATGATAGATGGTGCACAAAAGTAAATGGAACGTGTTTGGTAATGATAGCATTGTGGACGAGCTAGCCTCCCCACCAGTGCATAACAATGTACTGATAACCCCACAGTCTGCTTGCAGGATGCAAGAGACATCATCGGGTGCGGAGCTTCCCTCGAACGTGCTAAGGCGCGGAGCTATCTCTGGAGCCTTGGAGCGTTGCTGTCACGACCCGGTCCCAATTACTTGGAACGAATCGGGTCATGCCCACCCTGCACCGTTGATGAGACGGCGGCAGTAAGCTGTAACTTCCATATGCAGGTAATCAACAACTCAAACTAAATTTGCCACAACATTTATTATTTGATAAATTAAAAACTTGTCCAGTGCCAATTACAAACATAAACCATCAACTCAAATAATATTGTTTTTAGACAAAAACTAACAAACTGGAAAATAACATCTAAATAAAAGCAACATCCTCATCCAGTAAGCCATCCTCAGGAAGCACAGCAGGGTAAAGCTCAGGGTCATAGTAGCTACTAATCAGTAGCTCTGCATCCTCATAAGGACCTAAAAATATAGTCTCCAGTCAGGAGGGAGCAAAGTACAAATTCATGATATTTTAACAATTGAAATTAATAATAGAATTATGCACTTTTAAACAATTTGAAATAAATGATTTTTAACAGTTAAATAGTGAGATATGAATAGATAATGAATATGACCGGATTGGGTTTGTTACAGTAATATCCTAGTGATATTGTATGGCTTATCCCCGTGTGTTTGAGGGGTAAGCTAATACAATCAGTTACGCTAATTGGATGTGGTCATATCCACTACACTACTCCCCCAATCCCCAATAGTTACAGTAGTTATAGTCAATGCTCTCAAAAGAGTTTCGTATTGTATCGTGATTTAAAATTGCATTAAAATAATTATTAACTAATTGTAATCTACCACAAAATTGTACTTGCCTCAAAATAACTTGACTGGATGGGTCGATACGTCGGAACAGGAAATCAGGTTCTTCCTTGAAATCCTACATTTGGAAATTTGTCTCAGAAAACCAAAGTTGCCAATGATGCTAAACTAGTTACAATTTCTAGTTGTGTCCTAGTCAATTTTAGTCTTTAACTAACACAACCAAAACGTTGTTATTAGTGCGTTACAATTAAGAATATCAATTGATATTTAAACTTTTGGGAAAAACTTGTATTTATCAGGTTTTACCGTTTATTCGGAAAAACTTAATACTTTTGATAATTATATAAATATATACTTTTCCTTTAAATGAAAAATATCGTGAATTTCCAAATTGTAATTAATATAATTTCTATTCCTAATTTTTACGCATTCTCACAAAAACTCAGAAAACCACAGCTACTACCTACTTATTACAAAACTGTAGAATAGTAAATGGGCTTATGCCCTTACATTTCCAAGAATTAAAATAAGAGAAAATTCGTTAGTCCTGTAAACTGCCTACAAAATTAAATATAAATAATATTTAATAATTCTAATTAAAAAAATAAAATATTATTGAGTCTCAGAACTGGTCCAATCGTCATTTTTATAGCTAATGCCTCAACGTCCGGGCGAAACCGGTTTCGTTTGCAATTATTCAGGGCCCATTGACCAATACGGTCGTCGTCCAAATAAATCCAAATATTTGTATTTTCCGAAAAATCATTTTTAAAACTATATAATTAAATTTTATAGAAATTTTGGCAGCATTTTCTCTATTTTCGGGATAACCCAAAAACTGGAAAATGCGCCGATTTTTCCTGCAAAATAAATCCCAAACCAGGGATACCCAAATATATCCACAAAACTTTTTTCCGAAATAAATTCAAAATCCCGAAATGACATCGGAATTCCCGAAGTAATATCGAAAACTCACAGAATCCTTTCCGAAAGATTCTCGGAAATTTTGAGAGAATCACAGAACCAAGTTTTAACTAAAAACCCAAAATTCGGAATTTCCGAAGGAATCGGTGGACCAAATTCATCACAGACCAAAAAAAAAACTATGGGACTATCCAGAGGTTACCGAAATCGACGGAATCTGAAGTGATGCCTCGGACTCGAAACACGCAGAACCGCGGAACGGAACCGAAATCACGTCAGAAACTCATGGGGAACGGGGCTCCTCGGGACAGTGCCACGCGCACAGATCGGACGGCCAGGGCTGTCGCCGGCGGTCAGCGGCGAAGGGCGGCGCCGGGGTCGGACTTGGAGAGCGGGGCGCTGGAGGGTCGCGCAGGATAGCCGCGCGGAGACCACGCGGGGTCGGGGAACGCCGGAGCTCGGCGCCGGAGGAAGGTCGGCGCTCGGGGTCGAGCCGCGCTGGAAGACGCACACGGGTCGGCTAGGGGCGTGCGGCCTTGGTGGTGAGGTCGCCGAAAATGGGGGTTAGGGTTTGGGAAAAAGGGTTTTGGGGAGTTTAGAAAAATTGGAGTGTGGAGAGAGTTGGGTGAAGAGGGGATTTATATAGGGAAGAGTGAAGGGGTTACGGGAGGGGAAGAGTCGTCGGTGGTTTCGGGAGGGCAAGGGTTGGCGGTGGCGGCCGGTTACGGAAAGGAAAGGGTGGCTCTCCAGAAAGAAACAATAGAGAGAAAGAGAGAGAGAGTTAGAGAGAGATGGGTTATAAATGTTTTAAAAAAATATCTTTTCTTTAACTAGGAAAATAAAATGCTTATAGTTTTTCTTTTTGTTTTTTTAATAATAATTAATTTCAGAAAAACGAATTATGGGTTCGAGTCGGGTTTAAGTCAGGCTCGGAACTGGTCAAGACCAATATTCGAAAATCCAGGAATAAATATTTTCTAAAATATGATTTTTCATTAATAATAATTTATAAAACAAAATTTTACAAGTTTTGACTTAAATTCTAAATTTTAATTTAAAACTATTTTTGGGTTCGGGTCTGGCCTGACAATCAAAAAGTCCAAGTTTGAAAAATAATAATTTAATCTAAATAACATAATAATTAATTAGAAAATTACATATTTTGATAAAATTTCCAGTTTTAATAATTTTTTCTAAAAATACAATTTCCTAAATTAACAACTAATAATTAATTATATTAGCTAATTAAATTATAAATTATTATCTGAAATCACGGGTTTCACAACCTTCCCTCCTTAAGAAATTTCGTCCTCGAAATTTAAAGAATATGGTTAGGAAAATACCTCAGGTCTTCAAACAAGTACGGGTATTGCTCCCGCATCTCATCCTCTCGCTCCCAGGTAGACTCGCCTGGGGAATCGTGCCTCCACATAACTCTGACTATGGGAGTCACTGAAGTCCTGGTCCTCTTCTCGCCTCTGTCCAAAATTGCCACTGGCTTCTCTGGTACAGTATGGCTAGGTCCAATCTCTAGCTCCGAATGGTCCAGAATATGACTCGGATCCGGGATGTAGCGTTTGAGCTGCGAAACGTGGAAGACGTTGTGCACACCCTCAAGATTAGCTGGTAGAGCTAACCGATACGCTACTTCACCAATTCGGCTCAAAACTTCAAATGGTCCGATATATCTGGGACTCAGCTTCCCAGCTCTGCCAAATCGGATAGTTCCTCTGGTAGGAGAAATCTTTACAAAGACACTATCTCCTTCTTCAAACTCCAGTGGTCGACGACTGCTATCAGTCCAATGCTTCTGCCTGTCTTGGGCGATCCTGAGCTTGTCTCTGATTACTTTCACCTTCTCTGCTGCGTCAGTCACCATCTCTGGCCCCAGTAGTACTCTTTCTCCTACGTCGTCCCATGCAAGTGGAGTGCGGCAACGACGTCCATAAAGAGCTTCAAATGGAGTCATACCAATGCTAGATTGGTAACTGTTGTTGTAGGAGAATTCCACTAAATACAAGTGATTCTCCCAAGATCCTCCAAATTCCAGGACGCAAGATCTCAGCATATCTTCTAGCGTCTGGATGGTCCTCTCAGATTGTCCGTCAGTTTGGGGATGATAAGCTGTGCTGAACTTCAATTTTGTTCCCAAGCTGTCATGCAAACTCTTCCAAAAATGTGAGGTAAATCTAGTATCTCGGTCAGATACAATACTTACCGGTACTCCATGAATCCGGTAGATGTGCCGCATGTACAGTGCCGCGAACTTCTCAGTGGATAAACCAACCTTGAAGGAAATAAAGTGTGCCAACTTAGTCAGTCGGTCCACAATAACCCAAATGGCGTCCTTCCCTCCTTGGGATCGAGGCAATCCTGACACAAAGTCCATTGTTATATGCTCCCACTTCCACTCCGGAATGTCCAGCGGCTGTAGAAGTCATGCGGGTCTCTGTCTGCTAGCCTTCACTTGTTGGCAAATTAAGTATCTAGCCACAAATCTGGATACATCTTTCTTCATTCCATACCACCAAACGATGGTACTCATATCCCGATACATCTTATTAGCTCCAGGATGTATGGAATACTGCGACTGGTGCGATTCTTGCATCAGCTCATTCCTCAATTCGCCAGATGGTACACACAGTCTCGTACCATTCTTCAATGCTCCATCACTGACGATAGAGAAACCTTCAAGTGTTCCTGCCAGCACTTTATCTCTAAGCTTGCAAAGTATCTCGTCTTGGAATTGTGTCTCCTTGATTTTGTCCATCAGACTTGAACGCAATTGCAACTGCATCATGGTTGAGTCAGCTCCAGGTACATCAGCTTCTCGCCCCAGTTTTTTCATCTTCTCCTCAGGCAGTACAATCTCCAGACCAAGCTTCTCTATGTCCTCCAATAAGTGCCGCTCCTTGGTCAAGAACATCGCCACTGGTTATCGACTAAATGCATCTGCAACCACATTAGCCTTACCCGGATGGTACTGCAGGTCGATGTCAAAATCCTTCATCAGTTCCAGCCACCTTCTTTGTCTCATGTTCAGCTCTTTCTGAGTGAAAACATATTTCAGACTTTAGTGGTCTGTATATATTTCCACTCTCTCTCCATATAGATAATGCTTCCATAGCTTCAGTGCAAAGATGACTGCAGCAAGCTCTAGGTCATGTGTGGGATAATTCTTCTCATGGTTCCGTAATTGCCTAGATGTATAAGCAATCACTTTTCCATTTTGTTGAAGAACACAACCCAGTCCTTTTCCAGAGGCATCACTGTAGATTGAGAAACTGTCAGTTCCTGCGGGTAGCGCAAGGATTGGTGCAGTGGTCAGCCTCTTCTTCAGCTCCTCGAATGCAGCCTGGCAACCTTCCGTCCAGATGAACTCTTCATTCTTCCGAGTAAGCTTCGTCATCGGTTCAGCAATTCTGGCAAAATCCTTCACAAACTTCCGGTAATAGCCAGCCAAGCCTAAGAAACTTCTGATCTCAGCAACTGAGCTTGGGGTAGACCACTTCTCTACAGCAGCTATCTTCATAGGATCCACCGAAATTCCTTCTCTTGTGACAACATGGCCAAGAAAATCCACCTTGTCTAAAAAGAATTCACATTTAGATAGCTTACCATACAACTTCTCTTTCCTCAAAGTTCCCAGAACTTTTCTGAGGTGCTCCTCATGCTCCTCTTCAGTCGTCGAATAGATCAGAATGTCATCGATGAAGACAACGACAAACTAATCTAGGTATTCATGGAAAACCTTGTTCATAAGGTTCATGAATACAGCAGGAGCATTCGTCAATCCAAACAGCATGACCAAGAATTCAAACTGCCCATACTTGGTGTTGAACGCCGTCTTGGGAATGTCCTCATTCCTGATCTTGATCTGATGGTAGCCAGATCTGAGATCAATCTTCGAGAACACCTTGGCTCCACTGAGTTAGTCAAACATGTCATCGATCCGGGGCAAAGGGTACTTATTCTTGATGGTGATATTGTTCAGCGCCCGGTAGTCGATGCACATCCTCACAGTTCCGTCTTTCTTGGGTACAAACAAGACAGGTGCTCCCCAGGGTGAAGCTCCGTCTCGGATAAATCCCAAAGCCTTCAATTCATTGATCTGATCCTTCATCTCCTTGGCCTCCTTCGGGTTAACTCTGTAGCATCCCTTAGAAATAGGGGAAGAACCGGGGACTAGGTCAATGGTGAACTCTATGTCTCGGTCTGGGGGTAACCCGGGAAGACTATCAGGGAAGACATCCATAAATTCTGCTATGATAGGATGGGGAGGTCCAGATTCTTCTGTGATAGAGGTGTAAGTAACACACTCCATATCCTCCGGAGTTCGAGAGATTTCAAACTCCGGTTCTCCAGGTGGGCTGAAGACTACACATCCTCTGTGACAGTCTATCAGTGCATGCTTCTTACTCAACCAGTCCATCCCTAGGACTATATCATAATTGGGTAAGGGCATCGCAAGCAAAGGTGCTATGAATTTGTGGCCTGATATGGTTATAGGACAATTACAGGTCTCAGTGATGGGTAGGGGTCCTCCACCGGTCATGACTCTACAAATCTTCTTACTAAATCCCGTATTTATGTGGTGTGCAGAGATGAATTTTGTGGATATGAAACTATGTGATGCTCCTGAATCAAATAAAGCTAAGGCAGGATAGGAATGCACATAAATGAAACCTGCGATGACATCCGCTGTAGGTTCCTGCTCTGGCTCTTGTTCCTCTGCTGCTAGGGCAAAAGCTCGCCCAGTCTTCTGTTGATGCTGCCCAAATTGTTGTTGCTGAGTGGGCAGAGGACCTTTCTGTTGAGTTGCTCCAGTCCGATGTGCTGCCGAGGGGCAATCCTTCACTTGGTGGGTGGAAGACCCACAGACCAGGCAATGTCCTAGTCTCTTTCTGCAGATGTTTGCTTGATGCCCCGACCTTTTGCAATAGTCGCAAACAGGGATCTGCCTCTGAGGTGTCCTATCATTGTTCCTTGCCTGCTGGTTCTGCTGTTAGTGGTGGGAAGGCCGGTTGTTGTTGTTGGGCCTCTTCTGATTATCCTGGTAGTTGTTAGTTCCAGGATAATCCCTTTTTGAGCGAGCGGGTTGGCTCTTCTCTATATCTTGAGCTCGCTCCAGAATCTTTTCATAGGTCTTAGCACCGCCTGAAATCACATGAGTGCGGATCTCCTCTCTTAGCCCATGTCTAAACCTTTCAGCACGGTCTTCAGGGTCAGCCACCAGGTTCTTGGCAAAACGGCTGAGTTGGCCGAATTCTGCCACATATTCTCCAACAGTCATATTTCCTTGCTTCAGGTTTTGGAATTGCCTCTCCATCTCCCGCAACTCTGATGTTGGGAAGAACTTCCTCTTGAACAACCTCTTGAAAGTGTCCCAGTCAATCTGCCTGTCCTGGAGTCGGGGTTCATTCCGATACCAGGTGCTTGCTACATTTTGCAGTTGGAGTCCCACTACTTCAGCCTTGAGGTCTTCTGGAAGTCGAGCGACGCTTAGAAGACGCTCCATACTATCGAGCCATTCATCAGCATATACGATTCCCTCGGTTCCCTTGAAGGGTCGAGGGTTCTGCTTCTTGAAACTCTCAATATCGCCCACCTTGGCAATATGATTCCCATTAATTAAATGGCCTTAATATTACATAAATTAATCCTTAAATTTATGTTTACCTTGGCAGGCCTTGGTTCCTGTTGAGCTGCTTCTCCTCTCTCCAGTGCAGCCATTGCCACGCTATAGGCATTCTCCATGCCTTCTCTCATAATTGCCGTCTGCTCGCGATGAGCTTCAGCTTGAGTTCTCTGGGCTTCTAGCACTCCTCTTAGCAGACCTATGAGATCGGTGGGGTCCACAGGCACCGGTGGGGCAGCTGGAGTGGGCAAAACCATAGGGGGTTGCATCTCCGTTTGGGAGGATGATGGGTCCGCCGTTGTATTATGGGGACGGTCGGCCAGCTGCCGAGGTGTAGGATCCGGACTTGATTGGGGAGGTGGGGTATGATAGGGTGAAGATACCTCATCGCCAGCAGGATTGGTATTGTCAGTGGCCATTCTCTGGAAGGTTTTTAGGATATAAACATAAGCAAGGTAGCCTACCAATCTATAATCAAACAAAAATATTTACATATATAATTCGGACCTATTATTGTGACAAATCAATATTCTAGTGTTCTAATTGTCTCTAGATAGGTTTTCCTAAGTTGTTGATTCGACCTGCATAGGCCACCACTAAAAACATGTCACGACCCGGTCCCAATTACTTGGAACAAATCGGATCATGCCCAGCCTGCACCGTTGATGAGACGGCGGCAGTAAGCTGTAACTTCCATATGCAGGTAATCAACAACTCAAACTAAATTTGCCACAACATTTATTATTTAATAAATTAAAAACTTGTCCAGTGCCAATTACAAACATAAACCATCAACTCAAATAACATTGTTTTTAGACAAAAACTAACAAACTGGAAAATAACATCTAAATAAAAGCAACATCCTCATCCAGTAAGCCATCCTCAGAAAGCACAGCAGGGTAAAGCTCAGGGTCATAGTAGCTACTAATCAGTAGCTCTGCATCCTCATAAGGACCTAAAAATATAGTCTCCAGTCAGGAGGGAGCAAAGTACAAACTCATGATATTTTAACAATTGAAATTAATAATGGAATTATGCACTTTTAAACAATTTGAAATAAATGATTTTTCAACAGTTAAAATAGTGAGATATGAATAGGTAATGAATATGACCGGATTGGGTTTGTTACAGTAATATCCTAGTGATATAGTATGGCTTATCCTCGTGTGTTTGAGGGGTAAGCTAATACAATCAGTTACGCTAATTGGATGTGGTCATATCCACTACACTACTCTCCCAATCCCCAATAGTTACAGTAGTTACAGTCAATGCTCTCAAAAAAGTTTCGTGTTGTATCGTGATTTAAAATTGCATTAAAACAATTATTAACTAATTGTAATCTACCACAAAATTGTACTTGCCTCAAAATGACTTGACTGGATGGGTCGATACGTCGGGACGAGAAATCAGGTTCTTCCTTGAAATCCTACATTTGGAAATTTGTCTCAGAAAACCAAAGTTGCCAATGATGCTAAACTAGTTACAATTTCTAGTTGTGTCCTAGTCAATTTTAGTCTTTAACTAACACAACCAAAACGCTGTTATTAGTGCGTTACAATTAAGAATATCAATTGATATTTAAACTTTTGGGAAAAACTTGTATTTATCAGGTTTTACCGTTTATTCGAAAAAACTTAATACTTTTGATAATTATATAAAAATATACTTTTCCTTTAAATGAGAAATATCGTGAATTTCCAAATTGTAATTAATATAATTTCTATTCCTAATTTTTACGCATTCTCATAAAAACCCAGAAAACCACAACTACTACCTACTTATTACAAAACTGTAGAATAGTAAATGGGCTTATGCCCTTACATTTCCAAGAATTAAAATAAGAGAAAATTCGTTAGTCCTGTAAACTGCCTACAAAATTAAATATAAATAATATTTAATAATTCTAATTAAAAAAATATAAAATATTATTGAGTCTCAGAACTGGTCCAATCGTCATTTTTATAGCTAATGCCTCAACGTCCGGGCGAAATCGGTTTCGTTTGCAATTAGCCAGGGCCCATTGACCAATACGGTCGTCGCCCAAATAAATCCAAATATTTGTATTTTCCGAAAAATCATTTTTAAAACTATATAATTAAATTTTATAGAAATTTCGGCAGCATTCCCTCTATTTTTTGGGATAACCCAAAAACTGGGAAGCGCGCCGATTTTTCCTGCAAAATAAATCCCAAACCAGGGATACCCAAATATATCCACAAAACTATTTTCCGAAATAAATTCGAAATCCCGAAATGATATCGGAATTCCCGAAGTAATATCGAAAACTCACAGAATCCTTTCCGAAAGAATCTCGAAAATTCCGAGAGAATCACAGAACCAAGTTTTAACTAAAAACCCAAAATAATATATATAAAATCTATAATCACAGAATCACTTCCGAAGCAAAACCAACAAAAACAAACCAAGAACCAAAATTCTGAATTCCCGAAGGAATCGGTGGACCAAATTCATCACAGACCAAAAAAAAACTATGGGACTATCCAGAGGTTACCGAAATCGACGGAATCCGAAGTGATGCCTCGGACTCGAAACACGCGGAACCGCGGAACGAAACCGAAATCACGTCAGAAACTCACGGGGAACGGGGCTCCTCGGGACAGTGCCACGCGCACAGATCGAACGGCCAGGGCTGTCGCCGGTGGTCAGCGGCGAAGGGCGGCGCCGGGGTCGGACTTGGGGAGCGGGGAGCTGGAGGGTCGCGCAGGATAGCCGCGCGGAGACCACGCGGGGTCGGGGAACGCCGGAGCTCGGCGCCGGAGGAAGTCGGCGCTCGGGGTCGAGCCGCACTGGAAGACGCGCACGGGTCGGCTAGGGGTGTGCGGCCTTGGCGGTGAGGTCGCCGGAAATTGGGGTTAGGGTTTGGGAAAAAAGGTTTTGGGGAGTTTGGAAAAAATGGAGTGTGGAGAGAGTTGGGTGAAGAGGAGATTTATATAGGAAAGAGTGAAGGGGTTACTGGAGGGGAAGAGTCGTCGGTGGTTTCGGGAGGGCAAGGGTTGGCGGTGGCGGCCGGTTACGGAAAGGAAAGGGTGGCTCTCCAGAAAGAAACAATAGAGAGAAAGAGAGAGAGTTAAAGAGAGATGGGTTATAAATGTTTTAAAAAAAATATCTTTTCTTTAACTAGGAAAATAAAATGCTTATAGTTTTTCTTTTTGTTTTTTTAATAATAATTAATTTCAGAAAAATGAATTATGGGTTCGAGTCGGGTTTAAGTCAGGCTCGGAACTGGTTAAGACCAACATTCGAAAATCCAGGATTAAATATTTTCTAAAATATGATTTTTCATTAATAATAATTTATAAAACAAAATTTTACAAGTTTTGACTTAAATTCTAAAATTTAATTTAAAACTATTTTTGGGTTCGGGTCTGGGCCTGACAATCAAAAAGTCCAAGTTTGAAAAATAGTAATTTAATCTAAATAACATAATAATTAATTAGAAAATTACATATTTCGATAAAATTTCCAGTTTTAATAATTTTTTCTAAAAATACAATTTCCTAAATTAACAACTAATAATAAATTATATTAGCTAATTAAATTATAAATAATTATCTGAAATTACGGGTTTCACAACCTTCCCTCCTTAAGAAATTTCGTCCTCGAAATTTAAAGAATAAGGTTAGGAAAATACCTCAGGTCTTCAAACAAGTACGGGTATTGCTCCCGCATCTCATCCTCTCGCTCCCAGGTAGACTCGCCTGGGGAATCGTGCCTCCACATAACTCTGACTATGGGAGTCACTGAAGTCCTGGTCCTCTTCTCGCCTCTGTCCAAAATCGCCACTGGCTTCTCTGGTACTGTAAGGCTGGGTCCAATCTCTAGCTCCGAATGGTCCAGAATATGACTCGGATCCGGGATGTAGAGTCTGAGCTGCGAAACGTGGAAGACGTTGTGCACGCCCTCAAGATTAGCTGGTAGAGCTAACCGATACGCTACTTCACCAATTCGGCTCAAAACTTCAAATGGTCCGATATATCTGGGACTCAGCTTCCCAGCTCTGCCAAATCGGATAGTTCCTCTGGTAGGAGAAATCTTCACAAAGATACTATCTCCTTCTTCAAACTCCAGTGGTCGACGACTGCTATCAGCCCAATGCTTCTGCCTGTCTTGGGCGATCCTGAGCTTGTCTCTGATTACTTTCACCTTCTCTGCTGCGTCAGTCACCATCTCTGGCCCCAGTAGTACTCTTTCTCCTACGTCGTCCCATGCAAGTGGAGTGCGGCAACGACGTCCATAAAGAGCTTCAAATGGAGTCATACCAATGCTAGATTGGTAACTGTTGTTGTAGGAGAATTCCACTAAATACAAGTGATCCTCCCAAGATCCTCCAAATTCCAGGACGCAAGATCTCAGCATATCTTCTAGCGTCTGGATGGTCCTCTCAGATTGTCCGTCAGTTTGGGGATGATAAGCTGTGCTGAACTTCAGTTTTGTTCCCAAGCTGTCATGCAAACTCTTCCAAAAATGTGAGGTAAATTTAGTATCTCGGTCAGATACAATACTTACCGGTACTCCATGAATCCGGTAGATGTGCTGCATGTACAGTACTGCCAACTTCTCAGTGGATAAACCAACCTTGAAGGGAATAAAGTGTGCCGACTTAGTCAGTCGGTCCATAATAACCCAAATGGCGTCCTTTTCTCCTTGGGATCGAGGCAATCCTGACACAAAGTCCATTGTTATATGCTCCCACTTCCACTCCGGAATGTCCAGCGGCTGTAGAAGTCCTGCGGGTCTCTGTCTGCTAGCCTTCACTTGTTGGCAAATCAAACATCTAGCCACAAATCTGGATACATCCTTCTTCATTCCATACCACCAAACGATGGTACGCATATCCCGATACATCTTATTAGCTCCAGGATGTATGGAATACTGCGACTGGTGCGCTTCTTGTATCAGCTCATTCCTCAATTCGCCAGATGGTACACACAGCCTCGTACCATTCTTCAATGCTCCATCACTGGCGATAGAGAAACCTTCAAGTGTTCCTGCCAGCACTTCATCTCTAAGCTTGCAAAGCGTCTCGTCTTGGAATTGTGTCTCCTTGATTTTGTCCATCAGACTTAAACGCAATTGCAGCTGCATCATGGTTGAGTCAGCTCCAGGTACATCAGCTTCTCGCCCCAGTTCTTTCATCTTCTTCTCAGGCAGTACAATCTCCAGACCAAGCTTCTCTATGTCCTCCAATAAGTGCCGCTCCTTGGTCAAGAACATCGCCACTGGTTATCGACTAAGTGCATCTGCAACCACATTATCCTTACCCGGATGGTACTGCAGGTCGATGTCAAAATCCTTCATCAGTTCCAGCCACCTTCTTTGTCTCATGTTCAGCTCTTTCTGAGTGAAAACATATTTCAGACTTTTGTGGTCTGTATATATTTCCACTCTCTCTCTCCATATAGATAATGCTTCCATAGCTTCAGTGCAAAGATGACTGCAGCAAGCTCTAGGTCATGTGTGGGATAATTCTTCTCATGGTTTCATAATTGCCTAGATGCGTAAGCAATCACTTTCCTATTTTGTTGAAGAACACAACCCAGTCCTTTTCCAGAGGCATCACTGTAGATTGAGAAACCACCAGTTCCTGCGGGTAGCGCAAGGATTGGTGCAGTGGTCAGCCTCTTCTTCAGCTTCTGAAATTACGGGTTTCACAGTTGCAAGGAGCTGAAGCACCATATACATGACATAATGTATCGGAACATCGCTATGAATCATTCCATCTTGTAAGCCACTTGGCACGCCTTTTATGTTTCAGAGAGAGAGCTTGAGCGATTTGTAATATCGGCCTAGCGCCGCTTGTAAACTTCTTGAATATCAATAAAGAGTTGAATTCGATGCAATTTGTGTTCATTTACTTTCCGCTGCAAATGGGGACACTCTGTGCGACTCTGTGGCCTAGCTCAAATCGGCCGTTTCTGGACTTAGCCTTGTACGGGCGCAACCTAGGCCCGTGCGGCATCACGCCTTAGCGAGGACGATCGCTCCTGCGGGAGCGGGGCGTGACAGTTCTGCTCGAGGACGCATGTGTATGAGGGAGCTTTAAGTTCAGACACGAAGGTTGGTGTGCTGTCGCAGGCACCCAAAAATAAAACCTTACTCTTAAAATTATATGTAGTAGAGAGAGTAAGGATCGATTCCACGGAGAGTAATTAGTATAAATTTTATGCTATGTGAACAAGGATTTGGGGAGAGAGTTTTGAAAAGAAAATTTAAGAAGAGCTAAAGCAATTAAAGTATTAAAATCAATCAAGGGACAAATATTGGTCTCAGTGAACATTCACCATTGGAAATCATAAAATTGATCATTGATGCAAGCATAAATTAAATCATACTTTGAATATTTATCGTTGGAAGTATCTTCCTATCTCTCTTAGGCTTAGTTAATTAGATACAAGCGACCTAATTAAATTTACTTACTAAATAATCTAAGACAAGCGCTATAGATTTAATCTAGCAATTTCTTAAAGAACAAAGAGATCGATAAAGCAAAACAATACAAGCACAAGCAGTTGCATTTAATTTTGTCAAACGTTTTTCTCCTAAGATCTAATAAAACAAAGCAGTTGATTAAATCTTGGTTGCTTCACAAATTAGAAACATCAAACAATTACGGATTTGATATCTAATTTAGCGGTAGATCGAAATGAATAATAAACTAGTAGACCTTCTAGTAATTAAACAAAACAATCATAAAAGTTGGCATAGAAAAACATTCAATATTCAAAGTATAACTCAAATATATAAAGCAATTTAGATCTCACAAGTTTACTGATTCCAAGGCTTTCGTACACTTCGACCAACAAGACTTCTAGCCACACATGTTCTTCAAAACTTGAAAAGAAAAGTTGGAGAAAGAGAAAAAGAGTTGTGATGTATTGTGTCTTCTCATGATTTCTACCCCCTTTTATACACCATAAATTAGTTGGGTCAAGCCCACAATATCTCCCCACATATCCTCTAAAAGTTACAACTTCTCAAACCAAATAGAATAAGTCATAGAACAAGTAGGAACATGGTTGTTTTGGTTCCTATTTTTGTTCACAGCATCTTTGACCCAACTTCAAGTCTGATTTCGTCCATGATGCAGCTTGATTTGCGAAAAACACAAAATATAAAAGTTTTAGCCCTGTGTCTTAGCTTTCCAAAACTTTTTGAATCACCTCCATTGCTGTTCGGATGAGAAAGTTATGCCCATTTTGGTGAAAGGTGTCAAAACTGTCCAGAATTGCATTTTAGCTCCATTTTGCACATAGTGTCTCCAAATTCATCCTACAGCAAAATATAAATATAAAGAGTACCTATAGTCATAAAATGAGCATAAAATGATGAACATTAAGGAATACAAATATAACATTTTACGTTCTCATCAAATACCCCCACACTTAACTTTTGTTCATCCTCGGACAAAACTCTTATTTATTTATTTTCAAAACAAAAATCAAGGTTGTAATGTCATAAATAAAGAATAACCATGCTCTTCAAAACTCATAACATATCATAAAAATATATTCTTAAACAACTTCTAATTACTTAGTAAGTAATTTAATTTGAAGATAGAGCAAACTAAACTGGTAGACCCTCACGGCAATAAACACTCAACTCTCGTATATTTGAAGGGTATGTGTTTCGCTCAAATTCATTCCAATAGAAATGATCTACCATAAGCTTGCATATCGTCTCATTCTCCACCACTTGGATCACATGCATAACACAAATCTTAAGGACTTTTTATGGGTTGTAGCGGGGCTTAGGATTAAGGTAGGATATATTTTGGGAGTGTAGCTCAAAGCCATCAAAACTAGTGGAGCAAAAATGATTTAACTCAAGCTCGCATATATAAAATATGTAAAACCAATCACCCCATTTAGCGTCTTCAAATTGACCTTAAAGCATTCAACATACCCCTTTATTGGAATTGGAGGAAGAATTATGAAAATGAATATCAAAAGTAAATTCCTCCATCATTTTTTTTTTTCAATACTTCTTTCTTTCTTTCTTTTTCTCATCATCTTTTTCTCATTTTCTTTTTTTTTATTTTCATCATTTTTTTCGCTTTTTTTTCAATTTTTTTTCATGATGGAACTCAAGAAATTGAGAATAAAAATATGTAGCACAACTAGAAATTCAAGTGCCCCCACACTTATTTTTATACACCCATACATATCATAATGCTCCACTAGTTTTCTGGCCTAGGTAAGGATTTTTTTCAGGTTAAAGCATGTAATATGGGTTCACAAAAATAGAAGCAATAAGGCTCAAAGGGGTTCAACCAAAGAAAAAATAATTTCAGGAAAGGCTATTTGGCTTAAGTAGCGTAAAAAAATCGCCTTAATCATGTTCATGTATGCATGTGTTGATGTGACCTTGAAGAGAATCAAAGCAAGTTCTAGAGAAACAAGTCCATGGAAGAATATCTCTCATCAAAGCAAATAGTAAGAATGATGTGTCAGTCTAAAGGCTCAAAATCTCACCGGCTTTTGTCTACCAAATTTAGTCACAACCATTCTCAAGAAAAATAACTATACTAATTAATTCTAAGTTGAAAAGAGTATTTATTCAATCATGTTATGAATTTTTTTTAAACTTAGTTAAATCTTCCTCATGACATACACAACCATAAATTATTGAAAATCACAAAAAAAAATTAAAAAAATAAAACTTTATTGAAAATCACAAAAACATAAAATAAAAACTCATTTTTTTTGAAACATAAAAAAAAACTGAAACTGCTTAAAATATCCCCCACATTTAAACTGACATTGTCCCAATGTAAGGCTAAATGTAAAGAAAAGACAAAAATAAACAAAAAAATTGCAAGAATAAGAACAAACTCCCCTTGGGTTGCCTCCCAGGCAGCGCCTTTGTTTAATATGTCGTTGGCTCGACTCTATGCATACTTGACATAACTATGCAAGGGTTTCACATCTTGAATAGAGGCCTGCAAAACAGAGGATAAAGGCCTTTTGTCAGAAATCGATAATGAAATATAAGAAATATTACCTGATTGTTGTCTTTTTATAAAATTATTCAACCCTGCAACAATTTTATGCAAATTATTAGTCAAGGCTGGCTCCACATTTTTTTTTCTTGAGATGTTCGCTGACGACAATATTGAATCCATCTTTGTCATTAAGTTCAAAAACTTCATGTGCATTAAGTACTACGGCGTCATTAGGAATGTTTGCATCTGCAACGCTGTTTCTTTCTTCTTCTTGTTTTGGCAATGTAGGTGCTTCTTTTACTAGGTTGTCAACCTCTCTACCATTTCTCAAACGAGTGTACTTATATTTTCTTTCAGATTTATTATCGCTTGAGATGATAATTTTTTCGAACTTTGTGCCTCCAACTTTTTAATTGTTGTATCCATTTAGCTCATTTGATTGTTCAAACTTTGGATGCTGTCCTTCGTCTCCTGTATACTGGCCCTTGTCTCCTGTTGAAATTGCAAGGTATTAGTGGCAATAGACTTAACATTATCTTCTAGAGACATACCAGAATTATAAGTTTGGTCTGATTGTTGTTCATGGGGATATGGTTGCTTGTACTGCTGGTAACTTGGAAAATTTTGAGTTACATTGGGCTCATCTTCAAGTATTGGACACATGGTTATTTTGGTTCCTATTTTTGTTCACAGCATCTTTGACCCAACTTCAAGTCTGATTTCGTCCATGATGCAGCATGATTTGCGAAAAACACAAAATATAAAAGTTTTAGCCCTGTGTCTTAGCTTTCCAAAACTTTTTGAATCACCTCCATTGCTTTTCGGATAAGAAAGTTATGCCCATTTTGGTGAAAGGTGTTAAAACTGTCCAGAATTGTATTTTAGCTCCATTTTGCACATAGTGCCTCCAAATTCATCCTACAGCAAAATATAAATATAATGAGTACCTATAGTCATAAAATGAGCATAAAATGATGAACATTAAGGGATAAAAATATAACATTTTACGTTCTCATCAAAGGTAGGCAGGTTCAGGAGTTCGAATCTCATGAGGACCGCACCGTCTATTTGGTTGGGCTAGCCAAGGATGAAGAAGCTCGTCGGAACGTTAACACTTTTCGGTGGAAGATAGAAGTCGGGGACAGGCAGCCGAGACTTGCGTGAGGCTGATCGTCAGGGACTTCGGTCTTGATCGTGTTATTGATATCGGCAGGATCCAAGTGGTGCAAGAGGTGCTACACATGGCAGCTAGCGTCGACATGACGGTCGAGGAGATGGAGATGAAAGAAGATGCAAAGCAGCTCGAGGGATCGAAGATCAGTGGCATGGGAGAGTAGAAACTATGTCGCATGACGACAGGTATGGAGTCCAGTTGAGGAGCCATGGGGTCAACACCCTCTTCATCAGACTGTAGGGGAAGATTGTTGAGTCCAGTCTGGATTTGGTAATAGCATATTTATGGAGTCCAAATCTGATTAAATATTTGATTTAATTTGATTTGGATGTCCATAATTAGTGCTAGGCTATTTTAGATATAATAGGATTATTATTTGAAGGTTTCCTATTTAAGAGATCCTATTATAATCTAAAATAGGATGTTGATGAGCTATTTTAGGTATAGTAGAATTCTTATTTGAGAGCTTCATATTTAAGAAATCCTATTATGACCTAAAATAGATTTTCCTCATCCTATATATATGGGATGAGGGTGGAGGCACAAAGCACAGCACAAAAGTGGAGATTCGAGGTGCTCGTCCACAGGAAATTTAAGAGAAAGTTCCGCACTTTGCTCTTAGGACTTCGTCATCCAAGACAGAAGGAAGAAGAGATCTAATCGAGGGGTCGTCAACTTCGGTTAGGAAGATTGCTATGGGTTGGTGAGCGATTTCAATTATAATCTTTCTTTTCTTCTTGAGTGTGGTGAGGGGGTTGAACCTATTAGGGCAAATGGTTCAACATTAGTTTTTGTCAATTTTGTAATTTCATCTGAGTTATAGAGATTGGGATTTGTCGAGGTGACGTAGCCACCGCCATATACTTGTCTTTATCTGTACTTGGTGTCCGTTGGACGATGGTTGGTTATTTCAGGTGGGTTAGCCTAAGTTTTCGCTGCGGCAACGTCTCAGACACGGTATCGGAGCGCAGGAGGGCGTATCCGATTCCCAACAGATATGACAGGTTGGCTAATGAGATGATACGTATTCGACCTCTATCTAGTTTTGAATAAGTTCACTATTTTATTTAAAATTAAACTACAAATCCGCTATTGGTCAAAAAGGAAAATAAATAATTTAAATAAATCAAAATTTAATCATGATAATCAAAAATAATATTTGCTATTATCAAATAATTCGAATGATACGATATTCAAATCCAAGTCAAGTAAGTGATCTACCTAATAGCTTTACAATTAGTCTCCCACAAAATAATTAAAATTATATTAGTATAATCAAATATTAATTCAAATAAATAATGTTCATTGTAAATAAAATATAACCATATCATCCAATTAAATTAAAATATATTCTTATTAATCAAATATTATTTAAAATAATTTGAGGAAAATCTTTTTATCGATCAAAGTGAATATGCTATTCAAATCACATTCGAGACCAATAATTTTGAAAGCCCAAAAATAGTGGCAAACATCGTTATGATGCATAACAGTAAATTTCAAGGCTAAAATTTTTTTATTACAAGAAATTGTACTTTCAAACCATATATTTTAAACTAGTTTTTTGAAATAGCAAAATAACGTTTTCAAAGATGATTTATTTCGAAATACGAAAAATCGAATACGTAAAATGTTGAAAAAAATCGGAAAGAGGGGTTACAAATGTGCCCAACATACTATGGCTCGTAGGAGAATACCCTAGTGGAGACTGATCATGATACTCAGGAGGATCATGAGCGATCTTAGCAGGATTCCTGCCTACTGATGCCTACTTTAGCTTAGATTCCTTAATCTTAGTATTTGACTGAATTTATCTCCGGAATACCTATTTTGAGATGTCAACTATATTTCCGATTTAGTTGCACTTTGATGTTGGATTATCTAAAATAGAATTTTTGGATCTTTTGACTATCTTGGATATCTATATAATTCTTCTTACATCCATCTTCCTTAGAATGTGATTGAGTATATATTTGATTCATATCTTAAATGATGTTTTGATGGGGATATTTGGATATGAAATTTGTGTGGACTTGGATAATATTATGTTGAAAGTTTAGACATCGTTCTACCGCCGATTCTGCAGCGTATGTTGTACGTACCCATGTACTCATGTCCGAATATCCAGGTGTGGATCGTGACAATTAGTTGTAGGCTTAAGGACGTTATCTAGTATCTATATACACAATTACGCCATGATCTCGTTTTATAAGTAATTAATATTTTAACTAGGATTTTTCGTGTAGAGAGTGCTACAATAAACTTTAAACTAAGTTGTGAATACTAGAAGTCTAACACTAGAGACTAGATGTCATGTGAATAAGAGAGTATAAGAAGATTTTTATCAAGTTGTGAATCCGTGATAGAAATAGATAAAATAAACCATATTTGTAAAGTTTTGGAGGATTAAAATGACCAACAAGACCTTAAAATACAACCGTTTATGGCTGTTACGAGGATAGTTTTGTTATTTTTAATGAAATAACCAAATATCCCGGGATAACATTAGTAAAAATAAAATAAAATATGGGTTTATTTTAGTCAAAATATTTTTTAGAAGATCATATTAGTCTAGAATATAATTTTTTGGGGAGTGTAAAATTAGGGACGAGCGTTGATATAATCGGTTGGTATTTGGTCGGATTTTTAGGTATTTTTTTAATCAGTACTAAAAAACATCAATATCAATATTATACCCTTTAAAATCGGTTTTTTTGGTTTTTTTGATTTCGGTTAAATAGGTATTCGGTCGGGTATTTTTCGGTAGCGGTATTTTACTAATTAACATTCGATCAATAAAAACACTTATTTCATGGTACCTCTTAACATATATATATATATATATATATATATATATATATATATATATATATATATATATATATATATATGTTGGTGTTTTATTCTATGTGTTGTGTGTGTTTACAACATTCTATTGTTAAAAGATAGTCCCACATCGGAAAATCACACCAATATGTATCTCTATATATTACTTATGAAGGAATAGAGAGATGCACATGGGTTGAGGCCCAATGGAGGGTGCCATGTGGGAGGATTTTACATAGAGGTGAGAATAAGAAACCAACTTTTGGCCAAAAGCCCCGAAGGGGCTTAGCGACTCGGACTCGGACTTGGGCTTGGGCTTGGGCTAATGGGCTTTTGAGGCTTAATGTGGCTTTTTTATGGCACTTTGCACTTAGCTACGGGTCGAGCGGGTCGAGCGGGTCGAGTGGGCCGTTCAAATTATGTAACGTCCGCGGGTCTTGTGGGCTCAGATCCGAAAATGGCTCAGATCCAGAAAATCCGGATCTGGCATTAAACCAGGGCGTGCGTTCAGAATTTGAAAAGCCCATCTCGTGCCTATAATATCAGAAGCATCTCCTCTCTCTAAGGTTACAGAAAATAATCAGAGAATTTCCAGAGAGAGAGAGAAGTGCTACTGCTATTCCGAGGAGTCGTCGACATTTTTGGCCAGCGTTCTAAAGTTCTCTTCGAACTTGCTGGTTCCTGGAGGCTTGTCCGTAAGGCGGATATAGCTTTGAGCGCCGGTGATCTTTCACCCCAGCAGGCTTTCTTCTTCCTCCGTTGCCTTCGAGAATACCGTCGCTTCTCTTTAGAAGTTATACGGTTCTGTTGCCTTCGAGAATACCGTCGCTTCTCTTTAGAAGTTATACGGTTCTGTTGCCTTCGAGAATACCGTCGCTTCTCTTTAGAAGTTATACGGTTCTGTTGCCTTCGAGAAATATTACGAAATCTCTTTAGATTCTCGTAATACAACATCACCTTCTTTAGGGTGTTGTTGCTGGAAACATTGTCTTTACAATAGTTTCTGAAAACGTGTTTTTCCATCGATTGTTCGCCAAGGGACTAACAATCTCAAAGCTATATCGAAAAGATGGATAACTCACGTGCATCGCTCGTCAATACCGACTTTAACAAGTTGGAGAAATTCGACGGCAAACATTTCCAAATCTGGAAACGAAAAGTAACCTTAAACATTCAACTCGTGGAAGTTGATCACGTGCTGAATGAGGAAGAACCGATCGTTCCAACAACCGGAACCGCAGAAGTTATTGCAGCTGCTAAGTCCAAGCAGGCAAAATGGATTAGAGAAAACAGTATCTGTAAACTGTTGATTCTCAATAGCATGGAAGACTCTCTGGCAGAGTCCTATTCCAAGAAGAATTCTGCCAAAGAGATTTGGGACTCCTTGGAGAAATTGTACGAAGATGACGAGAATCGGTCCAAGATCTTCTTGGTTGAAAGATACCACAAGTGGACCTTCGAAGATGAGAAGGCTATGCTGCCCCAAGTAAAGGAGTTTCTGAAGCTGCGCCAAAAGTTGGATGACGAGAAGATGCCTCTTGTCGACAAGTTTGTCGTTGGAGGAATCGTCTCTAAACTTCCTGCGGGTTAGAGCAACTTCTATGCAAGGATGCACCGCAAGAAGCTGGACATATGTATGGAAGATCTCCTGCAAGAGATCCATGTTGAGGACGAGATGCGCTCTCAACAGAAGATGGATTCTCTGTCCAAACAACTGGCGAAAGCAAATCTGGTCCAAACCAGAGAGTACAAGGGGAAGCAGGCGGCTTCTCCTCACAAGAAGAAGAAGGACTTCACTAATCTGAAAGTGAAGAGTCCTTCATTCAAGAATCAGAAGTCCAAGTCCCATGTGACTTGTTACAAATGTGGCAAGAAGGGCCACTACAAAAGTGATTGCAAGGAACCAGAAAAAGGTGAGCCTAGTAAGGTTTCTTTGGTTACTAATCTGGTTGCAATGATAGCGTAGGTTGCAAATATGGGGGTTGACTCGGACTGGTGGATAGACACTGGTACGATATGTCATGTCTGCTCAGACAAGGAATGGTTCGACTCCTATGAGCCAACTTCCGAGAAAGTCATAATGGCAAACCAGGCACAAGCTGAAGTACTGGGGATCGGTACGGTGGAGCTGAAACTTACATCGGGGAACACTCTGATGCTTCAAGGAGTGAAGCATGTTCCTGCAATTGCTAAGAACCTGATCTCTGGGAGCCTGCTTTGTAACGCAGGCTTGAGGATGGACATCAATGCTGGCCAGATGGTGATGTCCAAGAAGGGTACATTCTTCGGAAAAGCTTTCCAGACTGAAGGAATGTACAAAATTCAGCTTGTTGTAACCCAGAAAAATGATATTAATGTTATTTCTACTTTGAACTATTCTTTTGAGTTATGGCATAATAGGCTAGGACATGTTCATTGTAAAAGAATTAACAAGATGTCTAGCCTAGAACTTATCTCCAAGTGTAGGGGTAAGGTAGAGAAATGTGAAGTGTGTGCTCAGACGAAGATCACAAGAAAACCCTTTTACAGGGTCCATCGAAGCACAGATCTTCTGGAGTTGGTTCACTCAGATATCTGTGATTTCAAGCAATTCTCTACAAAAGCCGGGATGAAATATTTTATTACTTTCATCGATGACTTCTCAAAGTATGCTTTTGTCTACCTGCTCAAGTCTAAAGACGAAGCATTCGAGAAGTTCAAGGAGTTCAGGGCCGAGGCTGAACGGCAAACTGGACAACAACTCAAAAGGCTAAGGAGTGATCGAGGCGGGGAGTATCGGTCTCATAATTTCTCATCATTCTGTAAAGAACATGGAATCATAAATGAGACGACGGCTCCGTACTCTCCTCAATCCAACGGAGTAGCAGAAAGGAAGAACAGAACGTTGACAGAGATGATGAACTCTATGCTGTTGACTGCGGGTCTTCCAAAGAGCTTCTGGGGAGAAGCTGCATTAACGGCTACTTTCATTCTCAATAGAGTACCGTATGCAACTTCGGACATAACACCTTATGAACTCTGGTTCAAAGTCAGACCTAACTTGAATGTCATTCGAGTGTGGGGGTGTCTGGCTTACGTGAAGCTCCCAGATCTGAAGATTCAGAAGCTGGGGACTAGGACCACTAAGGCTATCTTCTTGGGTTATGCCGAGAAGAGTGATGCTCGGATATTCCTTGATATAGAATCAAATCATATCATTGAATCTCGCGATGCTGAATATTTTGAAGACAAGTTTGCAAGGCACAAAAATATTGTTCTCGCGGATCTTCCGGAGAATGATGAGAGTGTAAAGCAGACAGAAGTCCTTAAAGAACCAATAGTCCAAGAAGAAGCTATTGTCGAAGAGACACCAGTTGAACCAGAACTCGCTGAGCCGTCAACTAAGCGAGTAAGGAGGCCGAAAGACTTCGGAGATGACTTCGTCACTTATCATGTGGAAGCAGATCCGCTTACCTATGATGAAGCGATGAAGACCAGAGATGTTGTATTCTGGAAGGAGGCGATAGACAATGAGATTGACTCAATCACCTCCAATAATACATGGGTGTTAGTTGACCTGCCAGAAGGAGTAAGACCCATCGGATGCAAATGGATCTTCAAGAAGAAGATGAAAGCAGATGGAACCATCGACAAATTCAAGGCCAGGCTAGTGGCCAAAGGGTTTGCTCAGAAACAGAGGATCGACTATTTTGATACTTATGCTCCAGTAGCTCGGATGACAACCATCAGATTGTTAATTGCTCTAGCAGCAATACACAACCTAGTGATACATCAGATGGATATGAAAACGGCATTCCTTAATGGCGAGCTGACAGAAGAGATCTACATGCAACAACCAGAAGGTTTTGTCGTCAGAGGTCTGGAAGACAAAGTCTGCAAGTTGATGAAGTCTCTGTATGGTTTAAAACAAGCTCCCAAAATGTGGCATGAGAAGTTTGACAAAGTGATAAGGTCAAATGGCTACGAGGTCAGTGAAACAGACAAGTGTGTCTATACTAAGTTTGCTGACGGAAGAGGAGTTATCGTTTGTCTATACGTTGACGACATGCTAATCCTAGGTACGGATTTAAGCTGTGTCACAGAGACAAAGAAATTTCTCTCGACCAAGTTCAGTATGAAGGACTTGGGGGATGCCGATGTTATCTTGGGGCTCAAGATCATTCGGACAGGCACGGGAATAGCACTGTCACAATCTCATTACATTGAGAAAATGCTCACTCGATACGGGTATCAAGATCTTCCTATAATTGATACACCGTACCGGAGTGATCAGAAGCTGGAGCCAAATTCGAGAGAAAGCGTCAAGCAATTGGAGCACGCTAGCGTCATCGGAAGCTTGATGTACGCTACTACTGCCACAAGGCCTGACATAGCTTTTGTGGTGGGAATGCTGAGTCGGTTTACTAGCAACCCAGGCGTTGAACACTGGAACGCTGTAAAGCGTGTTATGAGATATCTAAAAAAGACTCAGACATTTGCACTATGCTACAACGGAGATCCGTCAGTAGTGGAAGGCTTCAGTGATGCTAGCTGGTGTTCAGAGGTGGAGAGCGAGTATTCTACAGGTGGATTCATATTCGCCTTGGGCGGAGCTGCTATATCGTAGAAATCGAAGAAGCAGACAATGTTATCTCGCTCCTCCATGGAATCTGAATTCTTTGCATTGGATGCTGCTGCAGATGAAGCAGAGTGGCTTCGGGAGCTCATGTATGATCTTCCAGTGGTTGGAGCTCAGATACCAGCAATCCCGATATACTGTGACAACCAGGCGGCAGCAGCAGTAGCATCAAATGAACTCTTTAACGGGAAGAAGAGGACTGTACGGTTAAAGCACAGAGCAGTGAACGATCTCATCAAACGAGGCGTCATTGCAGTGATCGATGTTCAGAGTCAGGAGAACCTGGCGGATCCGTTCACGAAAGGCCTCAAACGACAGCTGGTCGAGGACACAGCAAGGAAGATGGGTTTGAAGGCATTCTAATATTGTGTCATTATAATCCTATCAATAAATTTTATGTTATTGGTTCAAAGAGAAATCTACCAGATATCTAATTTTTTGATTCAAGGGAGGACTATTGACTGGAAAAATATTAGTTAACAGTGGGTACTTGTTCTGCGGAACATGGAAGGGTTTCGGACCCAGAACCACTGTTGTCTACTATGAATTTTCTACGGAAAATTGATCCTGTGGGAAGGATGGCATAATGCCTTAATGAGTTCTCAGACTGAGTGAAGGTCTGTTATGCTTTACAGAAAGCATTGTAGCACAGCACTACAAGGAGTGTGACTCCATGCTATGTGTGGCGGTGACTCCACCATGAGGTTCTCGAAAGAGGTAAATCCTCGGCTATGTTAGCCAAGTCACAGCGGCGTAGCACCGCAAATAGGCAGTTGGCCTAATGCTGTATATTGAATTAAAGAGGGATGTAGTCAGCACTACAAAGAGGAGGTGTTCCTCATGTTACGGGTGGCACGACACCACAATGAGGTAAACCCGGCTAGGGATAAAGCCTCGGCCTTGCAAGCCATGTCGTAGCGGCGTAACACCGCACAGAAGCGTAAGGCTTCATGCTGGATAGTTTGGCACTACAAAGGGGCTAGACCTCATGCTACGGGTAGTATGACACTACGATGAGGTTTTCGGTGATTCGGGGTAAGGTCCTCGGCTTAAGGCCATGTCATAGCGGCGTAGCACCGCAAAGGAAGCGTTGGACGTTTCATGCCATGTCTCTTTAATAAAGAACTCACCTATAATGTATGGACAGAAAAATAGGCCGTTTCTTGAGGGTAAATTTGTAGACGCCCAAAATACATACATTGAAATTCAGGCTGGCACAAGGCCTTTAATGTGCAGCCAGAAGCACAGATAACTACATTATGTGAGTGGGAAAAATTACAGTTGTGGTACAGAATTCAAGGCGTAGTCCATTCTTGTATCATACTGTTGTTCAACCCATGCGGAAAGATTCAAGTCGTCAGCGACATCTATCCTAATGCATAATGGACAGTTATTATGTGGAACGCTTAACTTATATATATAGAGATATGTGGGGGATTGTTGGTGTTTTATTCTATGTGTTGTGTGTGTTCACAACATTCTATTGTTAAAAGATAGTCCCACATCGGAAAATCACACCAATATGTATCTCTATATATTACTTATGAAGGAATAGAGAGATGCACATGGGTTGAGGCCCAATGGAGGGTGCCATGTGGGGAAATTTTACATAGAGGTGAGAATAAGAAACCAACTTTTGGCCAAAATGAAAATAGATTGGAGCTAAGCCCCGAAGGGGCTTAGCGACTCTTTCTCGGACTCGGACTCGGACTTGGGCTTGGGCTTAGGCTAATGGGCTTTTGAGGCTTAATGTGGCTTTTTGATGGCACTTTGCACTTAGCACGACAGCTCGTCGCTAGGCGCATTGTGCGCTTTAGTTGCGCTCGTGCGCGAGCCTCTGCGCGGCCTGCGTGGCGTACGGGGCGTACTGAGCGTACGGGACGTACGGGTCGTATGGGTCGAGCGGGTCGAGTGGGCCGTTCAAATTATGTAACGTCCGCGGGTCTTGTGGGCTCAGATCCGGAAATGGCTCAGATCCAGAAAATCCGGATCTGGCATTAAACCAGGGCGTGCGTTCAGAATTTGAAAAGCCCATCTCGTGCCTATAATATCAGAAGCATCTCCTCTCTCTAAGGTTACAGAAAATAATCAGAGAATTTCCAGAGAGAGAGAAGTGCTGCTGCTATTCCGAGGAGTCGTCGACATTTTTGGCCAGCGTTCTAAAGTTCTCTTCGAACTTGCTGGCTCCTGGAGGCTTGTCCGTAAGGCGGATATAGCTTTGAACGCCGGTGATCTTTCACCCCAGCAGGCTTTCTTCTTCCTCCGTTGCCTTCGAGAATACCGCCGCTTCTCTTTAGAAGTTATACGGTTCTGTTGCCTTCGAGAATACCGTCGCTTCTCTTTAGAAGTTATACGGTTCTGTTGCCTTCGAAAAATATTACGAAATCTCTTTAGATTCTCGTAATACAACATCACCTTCTTTAGGGTGTTGTTTCTGGAAACATTGTCTTTACAATAGTTTCTGAAAACGTGTTTTTCCATCGATTGTTCGCCAAGGGACTAACAATATATATATATATATATATATATATATATATATATATATATATATATATATATATATATATATTTTTTTTTATATATATATATATATATATATATATATATATATATATATATATATATATATATATATATATATATATTTGGAAGCACTAAATTTCAAACCCAAGTCTCTACCAACCAAGCAATTAATCAAATTTACTAGAACAACGTAACAAGTCGCAAACACCTAAAGATGAGCTTAAAAGATCAAATACGATCACTAAGTTTAATCCTTAGCATAAGTTCATGTACACCAAAATTTACTTCAAAGTCCTATGAAAACACAAAAAGATGAGCTCAAAAGATCAAAAACTCAATTCTTAGCATTCTTAATATAACTCAAGTCGACCAAAATCCATTATAAGTTCTAAGAAACTGAATCTCAACTAAAACAAAGATAAAAATGAAATGAGCAACATAAAATTATTCACGAACAATATTTTAAGGAAGAAAAATGTATATATTTTCAGTATGATATTATACTCAAACCGTTACTACTACCATTATTTTAGTCGGTTCAAAAATTTTATATCGGTTTATAATTTTGACTTAGTTTTTCAGAATATTTTTAATCGGTATTTGATCGATTTTTCAGTAATGATCGGTATTTGCTCACCCATCGATAAAATGGTAAAATAACTGCATGTCATATTGGTGGACTGAGCCTTTGACATGTCCTTTGCCCTTGGCCGATCCAGACTATCAATTTTTAAGGTAAAATTTGACTTGATCTGGTAGCGGGATTGGATCGACCCGGACTTTGGTCGGATTTTAGAGAGATCAATCGAATCGAACCGACTTTTGATCGATTCAAAGACTAGGTCCAAGCTTTAATCAGATTTGGACCAAGGCGAGTTTGGGAGCGTGCCTCTCATCTCACACCTCGACTTGAAAGACAAAAACATTTCATTCCAATAGTCCTGAGGGCGTTTGGTTTAAGTTTTTGAATCTTGGGAATATATTTTGAATTTCTTACCTATATTTGGTATATTTAGGATTAAAATTAAGGGAGAATACAAGAGGCTTCGTATTTTCATTGATGCGGAAAAGCTATTTCCAAGCTCCCCTTGGAAATAGTTTTGCTTTTCTAGGAATATTGTTTGGATATTTTATTTGGACGGTAATACCCTCCATTTATTTTCAAAATTCCAACTTCTATTCCAAATGTATGAATTTAAATAATAGTATCATCATGAAATTAATAAAAAGGTATTTATGAAAAACTAAACAAATTAAGGTTCCTATCATGTGTGAACCAAACATAGGAATGAATAAACTAAAATTTTTGGACTACATATTTCCCAACCTAAGATATGAAAATGTTGAATTTCTTTTCCATGAAAAAATGAATAGAAAATAGATTCATAGGAGTATAAAAACTTCATCCAAACGAGCCCAAAGGAGCCCATGTCCATTTGTCTTTGAGATTTGGCTAGGGGTGAGCATTCGGTTTATTCGGTTTAAACCGAACCGAGTAACCCAAAATCGAATTGGACCGAAACCGAATAAGCAAAACCGAAACCGAACCGAATTGGCCCAAAACCGAATCAAACCGAACCGAATTAAATCGGTTCGGTTTTCGGTTTATTCGGTTTATTCATATATTTTTGATTTTTTTTTGAGCTTTTTTTGTTAATATATATAGTAACTAAATATACATAGACATATTTAGTATATACCTATATATATTTAGTATATACCTATATATATTAATACTTATATATATAGTACACACACACACACACACATACACACACACACACACATATATATATATATATATATATATATATATATATATATATATAAATTAATTAATTAAATTTTCTTATTCGGTTTTCGGTTTTGGACCGAAACCGAAACCCAAAACCGAAACCGAAACCGAATAAGAAAATTTAGTATTTTCAAAACCGAAACCGAACCGAATTTTTTTAAAACCGAACCGAACCTCTTATTCGGTTCGGTTCGGTTCGATTTTCGGTCCAAAACCGAATAATGCTCACCCCTAGATTTGGCTAGACTAGTACTTTCATTGCATCGTTTGGTTGGCGGAAAGGAAAGGAAAGGAAATCAATTCATTTCCTTTAAAAAATTGTAATTCTCATATATTTTTCTTTTCGGTGTTTGGAAAGATCAAGAAAATTGGGAGAGAGTAAATTCCTAGAGTGGGAAAGTGAATTCCTAGATGGGTGGAAAACCACTTTTTTTTCCAATTTTTTTTTTTCTTGAAAATCAGTTTCCTTTACCAAATATTTTCTTAGGCATCCAAACATAGAAAAAAAATTACTTTCCTGTTCTAATACAATGATTCCGTGAACCAAAGATGGCCTCAAAGGGTCTAAGAGGGAAATCTGATCATTCTCGGGACTAGAAACAAATTACCTCCCCTGTCAAAAATCCCCAAAACCCCCTGCAAGCCGGCCATCACTTCCATTTAATCTCTCTCTTCCTCTTCGTCTTCCTCTTCCGTTCACATTATTTTATCTTCTTCAATCGGGAAGAAGAATGGACCTCTGCTCCAAATCTCCCTCTTCGCGTCCGCTTGCTCGCTGGATCGGACTCCTAATTCTATTAGTAACCCTTCCTAAACCCTAAAATTTGGATCGCACGCAATTGATATCAATGATTTCGTATTTGTGCTTCTTTTCTATGTTTGAAATTTGGAAATTTTGCAGTTGTTAGTGGCGGATTCGGACGCGGCTCCCCGCAAAAGCGGGAAGTCTTCGTTGTTCTCGCTGTTCAATCTCAAGGCTAAGAGCAAATTCTGGACCGAGTCGGTGATCCGTAGTGGTAATATTCTGTAATTTGGAAAAAAAATTTGACGTTAGGGGTTTGCAACTTGGTGCCAGTTTGATGTTTTGGTGTTGTTTTTGGAAGAAAGAGTGGATCTTTTATTGGTGGTTCTATTTGTAAAATTTCAGATTTTGATGATTTGGAGGCTTCGGTGTCGACTGAGCACAGTAAATTGGAGGAGGCCAACTACACCAAGGCAGGTAATTCAATGAATTCGACTTATTGTGTTTTCATGCCATACATTTTAATAAGAATTTATTTCGGAGTGGCGGAAACATTAGGTTTTTGTATGAGTATGTCTATGGCAACATGATATTGGTGCTTCAAGGAAATTTGGACAAATTAAGAGTAAAAAGTAATCCGATACTAAGAGCTCACTTTCAAAGAATTATGCCCGGAGGAACCAGGAGTCGGCTGGAATAGAGCTAGAATCAGGATCAATATAGGCTCGAACTTGGAAGCTGCAAAAGGTCTGTCGAGGATGTCCTCAGCAGAGTCCTTACGATGCTTAAGTAAGGCCGATGGGCTTTAGGAGTGGAAGTATCTTAATAAGAAAGTAACGTTTACCTCTTGTCTCGATTTCTGTGCAATTTATAGAGAATTGGGATTGCCATTACCCGCTGAATTTGTGCCTGGAAATACCTGAGAATACATGCATGTTATCACCTTGGTAATGGTGCAGCTGTCGGTTGTGGTTTGTGTGGCGGTTGGACCAGATCGATTATTTATTAACAACATTAAAAGTATGCATGCTAGGCATGTGTATATACATTAAAACACATGCGCAATCGTTTATTTTGTTGGATTTTGGTGATTTTCCATATGGACACCCACTGGATAGTGTCCTTGAGCTCACAAATAATACCTTGTAGGTTTGCTTGAAATTCTAGAAATCTTGTGCCTGGACTACGTAGATTTTCTATTCTACAACACTGCAGAGACCCTGGACTACATAGTTGCCTGAGTTCCCTTCTGTCCTTTGTCTCTGAGTCGTTGTGTTCTTGATCCTCTTTGTATATGATGTATTTTAACAATGTGTGTGTGTGTTTTTCCTATTGAAATTGCTCCTGAATTTCTGTAGCCTAAACAATGATGTTCTGCCTTCTCTATCTCAATCAATACCAAGTCTGCCATCTGCCTTGTACTTTAGTTGAACATTCTCGAAGGCCACTACTATTGCAAAATTCACCATCAGCGTTTCTATCAGCTCGAATTAAGAATCTTGGGATTCCTTGTTTTTGGCCTAATAAAGGATAGATTGAATATTGATAGATCTTCCATTTATACACATTATCTCCTAGTCATGTTTAACCTCATCACTCCTTCAAATGATGTGTGGGCATCGCAATGATGTTTACACTCAGCACTCCTTCAAATGGTGTTTACACTCATCACTATGTTCCCCTTTGGCAGTCCATGGTTAGGATAGTAGTGGAACAATATCAAAGTGTGGTTGCATACTCACAAGGTACTGTGATGATCTCGGGTCGGAAGACCACTTGCACTACTGGCATGAAGAACTTCCGCACTATGGTGTCAATTGCACTGAGTTATGATAACAATCATACTCATCCCATGAGTTTGCATAGAGTGTATCAGTCTTATGGGTTTCACTATGTCCCTCTTTGTGAACCTATGATCTACCTATGATCAGGAACTATTTGAGTAAACCTTACAAGGTTCAGGTCTCATCCTTGTTATCTCACAATAGTCCGAAACCATTGCTCTTACTCTAGGGACTTTATTATCTTAACAATACAATTGAATTATTAAGCTAGAAATCATGATAAATATATAAAGTCATAACCATTTCATTATTATTCAATATTTCTATTACATAAAGTGACGTTCTAACAATTAGAAACATCCTTTCCAATTGGTTGTTAGGCATGTCACTATCAGTTGGATTCCTGATCTCTTGAAATTGGATACTTATGGGACTTCTACTGTCTCTCACTCAAACCTGACTTCTATTTCCTTTATGTTCGTGATCTCAGTGTGTATATATCTGTAAAAGAGAGAATTCCTTGCAACTCGATGCTCTTATCTTGCAAGATTCTAAAACCTGGGAAAGGGCAATAGAGGCTTAATGGTCGACAGCTTTATGGAATCTAATAGAGCTGGGAATAGGTCCAACCTGATGGTTTGGACCTGCCCTTGAGTATGAAGACATGGAATCTGCACTTGAGCATT
Organism: Iris pallida; assembly: GCA_029216955.1. Taxonomy (NCBI): domain Eukaryota; kingdom Viridiplantae; phylum Streptophyta; class Magnoliopsida; order Asparagales; family Iridaceae; genus Iris; species Iris pallida. The sequence continues at coordinate 4,480,949 of JANAVB010012599.1, read as the reverse complement.
TTAAGGTCTCTTCATGATTCTATGTACATGAAATCTGGCTATTCTCGATATGTCGACCCACCTGGCTTTAATGAGAAGTAGATGTAATAGGTTTCTGGCTGTCTCGATAGCCTACTGTGTAGAGAAACTCTCTACTATGGATTTACCATTATAATATCATTTGTACAGAATGGTTTTGAATTGTTTTTAAGCTTGCCTCAATTAAAATTTTAAAACCTTGGGCCTTGGATGAACTTAATCACAATATAGGCCGCTTAGCACTTCAAAAATCCCTATGGACCTAAATGGAGTCAGTCTATCATGTTCGTAAGATGACATGGATTAAAGTAAGGTTCCTGTTATAGGAGCCATCAATGTCAAAGGTGTACTGAGGCATCCATGACAGACAGTGGACAGTTGATTTGGGACCATCACGAGGCAACCGCAAGTTTAAATGACGAGTTTAATGCATGCCTGGTTTCAATTTCTGTTACAGTTACCTCTCTTCATCCAAAGACTCTTCTTATGGCCATTTTTTTCTTCTACTTCAGCTAAGCTCGTGGCTTTCATCGATTCTGGCTGTCACTAGTATAGGACTAGAAGATATGCTGAGTTCTGTCCATTTATGTTGTTATACTGTCTATGCTTATTTTGGGCTTACGTTTCTCCTTTGACTAGAGATACCATTGTTTGAGGAGACACTAAGGATTGGTGCTTGCATTCTGGAGGACTTCAAGGCTGGAGACAGCCCTCTTTATATAAAATTATAAATTAGAGTGCAGTTATGTTCATGTTGACCCTCACCATATCTTGCACTAGAGGGGCTGGGAGTGGGTTGTGAACAGTGAGGCACACACTCCCCCCTTCTAATCTAGTCTAAGACTAAGCTTTGGTCTTGTCACTTGATTGAATAAAGGAAAAATAATAACTGTTAACAGATGTATCGCTTAAAATTATTATATGTATAGTATTTCTCTGTTTTGCAAGTTATGTAACGAGCTACTTAAGAAGCTTATATTGAAATCTTCTCATCATGAAAGATGTGGAGGGCGTCGTCTGGCGCGACGATAAGACTTGCTGCTTTCATCCTGAAGGGTGTATGTTAGAATCATGGAAACAACCTCTCCATATATATGGGGATAGGGCTGCGTATATCTTGACCCTCTCCAGACTCTACGTTAGCGGGATCCTTGTGGCACCGAGACACCCTTTTTTAATTTTACGACACTTTGTTAACTTGTGTTTTTAATTCATAAAAGCTTTAATTCTTTTGAAGAACTTCTAAATATGTGTTGGTGATTGCCTTAGAATAAAGCTACAGGCGATGCAGTTTAGGCAAAAGTGAAGGTTAATGTTACATTCATTTACTAGATTCTCTCCTTCTATGTTCAGGCAATATTGCTAACTTCTTGAAGCTCTCAGAGGTTGATTCAATATACCTTCCTATCCCAGTGAACTTCATCTTTATAGGGTTTGAAGGAAAAGGGAACCATGGTTTGTCTCCATCTTCCTATGTTTATTCATATCTTAATACTTAGACGCCTAATATAATTGATCTTCAAGTTCAATATGTCTTACGTTGACTGGCTGTTCATAGAGTTCAAGTTGGGCCCTGAAGAGCTGGAGCGCTGGTTTACCAAAATTGATCACATCTTTGAACACACGAGGGTGCCTCCTATTGGGGAGGTTCTCACTCCATTTTATAAGATCAACATTGAGAAAGTTGAACATCATCATCTTCCTTCCGTCAGTCACATAAATTACAAGTGATTGCTCTCTTTCCTCTTGCTCCGTTTGTCTAATTTAACGAATATGCCTGTTTTTTTGGTTATTATACAGCTATAATTTTTTTAATGATTTATGTAATTTGGGTGCACTCAGCAATTAGGTACTGATGTTTCGATAATCTTCTTTGTTGTGGCTGCAGTTTTTCTGTCCATGCTGTACAAATGGGAGAAAAGGTTACTTCTGTTTTTGAACGTGCGATTAAAGTTCTATCACGTAAAGAGAACGTGTCAGATTCCAGGTAATATATATGAACACACAGTTTCATCAGAAACTATGATAAATATTATGCAGAATGTATTCGGCCCCAAAGGTTTGGGATTAAGCATAATTGCATTATGCTACAAATTGCAATTTGATTTCTTTTGTGCCTATTGATTGTTTGTTAAGCAGGATTTGGCCCTATATTTTGGGTGATGTGGCACAAAGTAGGCTCCATATTGGTTTATGCAGCTATCTAGAAACTCTAGCTAATTATAAAGTATGTAAACTATGCATGTTATGGCAAAATGTCTAATTAGCCATATATCTTTTACTTCCAAACCATAGAAGACTGTACTGGGAACTATGTTGCGTGGATACGATAGGACACAACATGGTAAGGATACACCGACATGAACACAATACAATGGTTTGTCCTAGTGTATCTTGGATTGTCCGGGTTATGTGTGTATTTTTGGACTCTCAGTGCTTCCTACTCTGATAATTGGGATTGCATTCAGTGAATGGTTTGAGTATATACATGTACAGAAAACCTTCCTCTAACAAGTCTGTCCAATGTAGGACTAAACTAGATTACATAGACCCACACACAACAACTCTAACACTCCCCCTGAAGCTGGAGCATGGAAACATGTCCATCTTGTTATATAAAGTAGAAATGTAAAGAGAACTAGAAAAGTTAAACATCATAGAGTCATTATCATAAACAGACAAACATAGTCACAAGTAGAAACAACACCATCAACAAAGTCACAATAGTAAATGTTAAGACACGATGGAAGAGATCAGTTGTAGAGGTGAAGAGATCAGTTGTAGAGGTCGGCACAAGAGATGCATGACATAGTTGTAAGTAAAGAGGCCGCCACACAAGAACACATGACATAGTAGAGACTAGAGGTCAGGGCATGAGCACGCACGACGAGATCAAAGCACGACACAATCAAAAGAGAGGCCTGTGGAGAACAACTGTAATCACACCTTCTGTTGATTGGCAACTCTAATACTAACTGCGACCTTTCCATATATTTCATCAATCGCTCTTATTCTTTATACCGTAAGATACAAGTAAGAGTCATGCTTTGCTGATCAATGTTATTTCCATATTCACAGGGAAGATGAAGAAGTTTTTTGGCAGGTTGATATTGACAGGATGGAATATTTATTTTCAACTCTTGTTAATCATCTTCAGATTGAGGACGCGTACAACATATTCATCCTGAACCCGAAGCACAATGCTAAAAGAGTTAATTACGGTTACCGGTCAGTATTTTTTATGGGTATTTTCATTGTCAAAGAGTTCAAACCTATTAGGAGATGTTTATTACTGGCCTCCTGTTTGTATACCCTGTTTGTAATACTTGCTGTCTGCGCCCTGAAAATGTGGATTATAAGGTAGGTTATAATTAATTCATTTTGTAGACCTTTAACTTGGTGTGCAACTTTTGGTCTGAGTTCTGGACCAACACCTGGACAATCAAATTTAAGAAATCCACTGGGTTTATTATTTTGGTTGCATGTAAATGTTTGTGAATAAGTTAACTTTGGCAGTGACAGTTATATAGAGTTTGAAAAAGAGAACAAGACTATTGGTTACAGTTTTGACTAGTTTTTAAAAAAAAATCCTGAGTTGACTCCTGAGGTTGGTGGTTATTCATACTGTTTTACTATACCTCTTAAGAATGATTAGAAGAACATCACATTTTATACTTTCTAGCACTAATTTTGGATATGCTGTTCGGTTGTTAGATAATCTTGATGTTTGTTGTACTATCCTTTATTAGTCATGGTGCCATATCTTGGATCTTTTTCAAGATTTTGTTAGCATGGAATAAAAAAATGACGTGTAAATATGTTGTTGTTCGGTTACTCTATAATCTCGGTGTTTATGGTACTATTTTTTACAAGTCATGATGCTATATCTTAGGAATTTAATTGTTACCTATACCAGTGTGGGTCTTTATTGCCCGATATTGTCATATCAACTATCCTCTCTATAGATCATGTAGGTGATCTCCACCCAATGATCCCGAGCAACTTAGTCTGAAAAGGGGTCTGGTCAAAAAGAAAGGGCATAGCGGTTATGCCAATTCCTCTTATTAAAATGACTTTTCTTTCTCCATGGTTAAGTAATCTTGGTACCTTCAGCATGTCAACTAAGATCATAGAACTATCCCCGCGAAAGGTGAACTAACAAGTTTGGAACATAGTATAGGAGTGAATACACCATGCCACATGCAAAGATGATTCACATATTACATAACATAGTTTGCAGTATCGGCCGATATTGATATGATACGTATCGGTTTTGGCATGTCCCGATCCGATACTGACCGCTAGTGATACTGACCGGTACCGACGTTGGGGATCTCTTTCTTGTTCAATTTGACAAAAAAATTAAACGTAAAAAATATAAACAATGAAAAAGTTGTCTCAACACAATGTTTCAGTTGTATAAAGGTTTACAATGTGTCGAAAAGATTCCTTATCGATGACTCGTAGCTATTACCATTTGTCGAAGTTTCTCAAAGTTGTATATCTATAAATTCACAACATTCAACATTCATCCATCTTAATATTATTTAATTCAAACCTATTTATTGTGGTTGCACTATGTCTAAAGGCAAGCAAATAAACAATTAGAATATTATTTTATTTAAAATTATGTCTATTACAAGTAGAATATTATTCCATTTAAAATTAACTGACAAGAAACAACATACATGATATATAAAATTACGTCTAAGTATATCCAATATTTTTCTAGCTTCTTAAAATCCTTTTAATATTTATTGATTTTCTGAAACCAAAATTTTGATACTCAGATCTAAAACTACCGAAACAGCCGATACTGATACTCATAGGACGAGTCCGATTCGATACCAATAGCCGATACCGATACTCATACGACGAGTCCGATTCGATACCGATATTGTGAACCTTGTTACAGATAGAACTTGGAGTAGGGCTAGGGTAGAACTGGCAAGAATAAAGGAGCAGTAATAGCTGAAGGAAGGTGCTTGTGTGATGTTGCAAATTGTTGTTATGGAGGTGGAAGAGGGCTTGAGTGGATTGCTTACCACGCCTTTGCTTGTTGGAAATTGTTGAGGGGGCGAAGCCCAATTTGCTTATTCCTCTCTAGAGCCTGGACAATACAGTTTTTTTTATACAGTTACCTACTTGAGACTATATGTGGGCATTTATTCCATTGAGGAAGTGTCGTTCCTATACAAGAAGGGATCATTGCCCTTCAACAACTTGAGGTGGGAAAAATGGAATTCACTTGAATCAATATTCAGATACTTTCTGGGAATGAAGCACTCTGACAAGGGAGAACTATGGCTCGTACCGTCACTCTATTTGTGTATCTCGCACATCTTGAGACATCTCTTTTTGCAGAGACTGTTGAAACTGATCGAATTCCATGTCCCCATAGAGAACTTTGTTGAAGAGGCTTTAGAGTTTCTATGTAAGGATAGGCCAAGCAATGAAACTCTTGTGTTTGTCAAGGAGGAGCCTTATCTAGTTTGGTGCCTCTACTTTTCCTTTAAGGTTTCTATTAGAACCTTGACTTAAGACTAGTTTTGTAGTCACTAGAGGTCAAGGATAGGGCGTGATATAACATCTTTCTTCCTCTTTTGAAGTCTTGCTCTGATATCATGTTAGAGTCCCTGCCACTACACCAAATCTCTAGAGTATTGGTGACGGAATGATGGTTATATTTTTTACCATTCAAGATTCAACAAGGATAATTAGTGAAACAAGTCCTAATTGATGTTAAAATTTTAAAGCTTATAGAACAAACAAGTGTCACACATGGACGGGCACATTTGTCTTGTCAGATGTGTATGGACACTCCACGACAAAATGTTAGTAGGAAAACCACTTTGGATGTTTAACTGCAATGATACATTAGTGTACTATTTTTAGGATAATGCTACTTCAGTATCTTGATAAAACTCTTTACTGAATTTTGTAGGAGGGGCTTGTCCGAATCAGAGATAAACCTTCTCAAGGAGGTACTATATGAGTATTCTTTTTTTATTTAACATGGTCATTTGATAAGTTTATACTCATCAAAAATGGTTCTGTTAGAGTTGCTAATTCTCTTCTTAAAAATGGTTATGTATTTCAATTGAAGTTCTAAGAGTTTCTTGCATAAGTAACTATAACTTGTCGTTTACTTTCAACCACTGAACCATCATGAAATTTAGGAGTGAATTATTAACTTGGTCAGAATTATGCTTTACATGAAAGAAGTTTCTAATAGCAAATATTGTTGTCTAACCTCCCCTTGCCTTGGAGGTTTTGCTGCTGCATATCATGAACACACATATCTTGAGTACTAAGGTAGATTTCAAGTGTTATTACTGGCCTCTTTATTGCAATAGTTGGCGAGAACAGGAATACAAAACCAATTAATAAAGTTCGATCACTCGTAAAAAATGATTAATTTCTAGAAGACTTGTTGACTTACACTTATGTTCCATAGATGCCCTCATTTGGTGGAAATGGATATTTGTGTGTTAAATCTTGGTTGGTGCTATCACAAAAATTCACCTGGCAATTTGTGTGGGTCTTTGGCCTTGTAGGGTTTTTGAGTTGTCTTTTCTCACGCTAATTTAAGAAGACAGGGAGAAGTTGATTAAAGATTAGATGCTGAGATTTTTTTTGTTAGACCACTCCAATTCACTGTTGTTTTTAGATTGCCCCCAAAATTATTAAGAGGCACTAAAATACTGTGTGAAACAGTTAAGATACTTGTGGTGTTGGAGTGTACATGAGGCAATCTAGGAGAGTGGTGATGTGAAAGCATAATATAGTGCAGTGTTGTCAAAGGCGCGCCCCAGGCGCGCCTTGGACCTAGGCGCAGGAGCAACGCCTTAATAGGATCTGGGCGAGGCGCAGTTCGTCAGGCGCGCCAAAGACACGCCTTTTCCTCAGGCGCAGGATGTGGTTAAGGCGCGCCTCGATAATTTTGTTGATTTTGCTTGTATACATGTGTAGGAAAAAAAAATTTCAACTCACATTGACTCATTTATTTTGGCGACATTATTCATGCGCAGGATGTGGTTAAGGCGTGCCTCGATATAGAGAGACTAAAGAGGTGACACAGGTTCCAGCATAGTGCATAATAAAATTCGTAATTTCCTCACAATGCGTGTTTACGTAGTTCAAACTTAAGGAAACTTCAAATTGCAAGAGAATTTATTTTGGTGTCGTAAAAATTCCAGTAAATTAAATTAAAGAATAGATCAACACAAGGATCAAAATCTTCAAATTCAGGCAAAATGAACATATATATATATATATATATATATATATATATATATATATATATATATATATATATATATATTCGCATCGCTCGGGCGCGCGCCTTGTGCCTCGGGCGATATGGACCCTTTGCGCCTTGAGTGCGCCTTGCGCCTTTGATAACCTTGATATAGTGTCAGTTGCTGGAAGTAAATGACATACTGAAATGACCATTCTAGATCTAAGGAGCTAGTTGTCACGCACAAAAGTTTGCGCTCCCGAGACGGACTTCCGAAACTCTAGAAGACGGATCCTCTAGAAGACTCAAGGATATTCTAGAAGAGGTGGAATCCTCTAGAAGACTCGTGATCTTTCATGAAGACTCATGAACTTTCTATATGTTCTAGAAGCCTCCTTATAAATATCTAGGTTCTAGAGTTTCCTAGAATAATCTCTAGAATATTCTGTTTCCAGAAGTTTTTTATAAGCCCTTTGGGCACACTATAAACAAGTGGGAGGCTCATTTGCTCCTCATCACCCAAAGTTGTAATCTCTTTCTAGTATAGTGAAGTTTTCATACTTCCGATCTCTCTCTTTTGCTCCACCTTGTTCTCAATATCGCCTTAGCGATCTAGCTAAGCGGATTCGAGAAGGCTGGCACGGGTCTTCGAGTAGGAAGCTTGTGCACCGCATGGGTCAAAGTGTAGCCTAAAACACTAAGTTCATGACAAGTGGTATCAGAGCGAAGGTCGGTTGGTGCCATGTCGACATCCGAGAACGTCCAGGAGGGATCCGAGTCGCCTAAGGAGGGGCACACCAAGACACACAAGAGGAGCAAGAGCAAGGAGACTATGGTGGAGTGTAGCCTTGTCGATCTTGTCGAGCGTGTTGGGATCTTGGAGATGTGTTGGGATCTTGGAGACGGATTTTAGGGACATGGAGATGCACATGGGCTCCGTTGAGCAAAGCAACACGAGGCTAGAAGAGTTCTATGATGGATTGGAGAGCGATGTCGCTTCGCCCATGGCAATCATTCGGGAGCAATTCCAAGAGATCCGATCCACACTTGAGGAGGAGCTCAAGGGATATCGTTCGAAGATTGAGGACTTGCGTAGGAAGGTCCAACGTTACGAGGAGCTAAAGACCGTGGTCGAGATTCGCGAAAAACTCAAGACCAAAGTTGCCATTCTGGAGAAGGTCATTGCGAACGGTAGACCTTCGAGTAGGGAGGCACCGAGGAGACGGAAGATCCCCGAGCCAAAATCCTTTAGCGGGATACGAGATGCCAAATAAGTTGAGAACTTCTTGTGGAACATGGAGCGATACTTCAAGGCGTTGCACATCAACGATGACGTCGAGAAAGTGGATATTGCTTCACTCTACTTCATCGAGATGCTATGATGTGGTGGCGTCGAAGATGTATCGAAACGAGAAGGATTTGTGCTCGATAGAGACTTGGGAGGACCTCAAGAAGGAGATCAAGTCTTAGTTCTATCCAGAGAATGTGGAGTTTGCAGCGAGGCATAGCTTGCGGCAACTCAAGCATACCGGACGATCAAGGAGTACATCGCGGAGTTTATACGCTTGATACTCACGATATCTAGCATGGACGAGGAGGATCGTTTGTTCTTGTTCTTCTTCCTCGATAGGCTCAAACTGTGGGCAGCTCAAGAATTGCAGCGATAGAGGGTGCAAGATTTGAACACCGTCGTGGTAGCAGCCGAGCGGCTCGTCGAGTACATGTGGGACGACAACGATGCTAAGGCCAAGCCAAAGTTCACCAAGGGGAATGGTGGGGGAGAGCGGGAGAGCTCTCCTAAGGAGGGTCCGTCCGAGGGGAAGAAGCAGGGGAAGGCCCAACCCGAGCGAGTTGTTTCATGCTTCATATGCGGAGAGAATCACTTTGTTCGGAATTGTCCAAAGAGGAGCATGCGTGTTAGCATCGTCTGAACCGAGGTGGTGGAGGACGAAGAGTGCGAAGTGGGAGCGCACATGGGAGCGTTGCGCTTACTCAATGCCGAGCAGGGAGGTCATGCACGTTGACGTGAGGATCAATGGTATGAGCACACGAGCGTTGGTTGACACGGACGCCACTCACAACTTCATCACGGACGCGGAGGTCCGTCGCTTAGGTTTAGCCTTGGAGAAAGATTCGAGCATGATGAAGACGGTCAATGCGGAGGCGTGCCCCGTGCATAGGGTAGCCAAGGGGGTCCGAATAGCGGTGGAAAATTGGTCGGGTGTTGCAATTTCACCGTTACGTCGCTAGATGTCTTCAAGATGATACTGGACATGGATTTTCTTATCGCGGCTAAGGCGATTCTGATGCCATATTTGGGAGTTGTCGGCTTTATGGAGGAAGGCTCATCGTGCATGGTGAAAGCTACATGAGGCAAGCCTTCGAAGGGGAAAGCTATCTCCGCTACTCAGCTCAAAAAAGGTGGGAAAAGGATGACGACATACCTAGCGGTGCTCGAGAAAGAAGAAGGCTTCGAGGAGGAAGGCCTTTCGTACGAGACCAAGAGTGTTGCAAAGGGGCGTCCCGAGGAGCCACTTCCGCGAAGGGAGGTCGACCGTGCTACCGGGCTGGGCACGAGTGCAGAGAAGCGTGTCACAAGCTGCGCGGAGGCAGAAGCGACGAGACGGAGTAACTCGCGCAAGGAGTTGCTCAAAGCTCGTAGTGGACGTTCGGGTCGACATAGTTGCAATGGGACTCGCACACGCGGAGATGTGGGGAACTATGTGCAACCACGAGACGAGGGGGATCGACGACTCCGATAGACCGCACGGGATTCGTCATGTGTCGAGGAGGGCACAGACTGAGGCCATAGTTGGTGCGGCGAGCCAGTTTACTTTCGACCTTGAGGAGAAGATAGATAAATCTGGGAAGCATCACACGAGACGCACAAAGAAGGGACGACGTGCATCTACCATGCCTACGAGAGTGGACGTTCTAATACTTGGCAAACCCGTCGACGAGGGCGTTGACGAAACATGTGGAGGAGAATGTCACGCACCAAAGTTTGCGTCCCATCGAGATGGACTTGCGTAACTCTACACGGAGTGGGGTTATGCTGGAAGCTTTCGGAACTTTCTAGAAGACGGTGGAATCCTCTGGAAGACTCAAGAATATTCTAGAAGATGGTAGAATCCTCTAGAAGACTCAAGATCTTTCAAGAAAACTCATGAACTTTCTAGATGTTCTAGAAGCCTCCTTATAAATATCTAGGTTCTAGAGTTTACTTCCAATCTCTCTCTCTTTTGCTCCACTTTGTTCTCAATATCGCCTTAGCAATCTAACTAAGCAGGTTCGGGAAGACTGACGCAGGTCTTCGAGTAGGAAGCTTGTGCGCCGCACGGGTCGAAGTGTAGCCTAAAACACTAAGTCTGTGACAGGGTGGTCATATAAAGCATGGGCATATATCATGGTAAATAAGTCGGTCTTAGAAACGTTGACCATCATGCACATGTCTACTTGTAAGTTGAGGCTGCCATGTTGATGTCCATCTCTGCTAACAGTTTATACTCTTAACTTAAAACTTTTGTTTTGATTGAATAGTTCAATAGTTCCTATGATCCAAGAGGTTTTTTCAGTGCCTTCTTAAGGATTTCTTTCTGGACTGACTTGCAGAGTTCTACAATCTCTGTAATATTTACTGTTCTCTTTCCTGTTGTTACTTTTCATGTTTGTTATTGTTTATGCAAGTTGTTGACACTTTCTTGAGAAAAGAGACGCAGTCAACATAAGTCTCTCTATATACGGACATGCTATTGAATAAAACTAAAAGAATGCACTTATGTTATATGATTGGCTTTTACCAAGAAACAATAGTAATAGTACCCCTTGAAGCATGATATTCTTTATAGCCGTCTTTCTCATAGAATTTTGTTGTATAATCTTCTCTATATAATGTGTTGGAATCTGTTTGCCAGAATAAGACCTTGCAAGCCAAAATTCTCCAATCAGAAAATGTGGCAGAGGTTTCTCTTGGTAAGTACAATGATAGCTTTACACATGTTTACCTACACATGTTTACCTATATCATTTTAAATTTAGCAAAATGTTTTCCGATGTTGATTCATATCCATGGTTACCTTGAGTTGAGCTGAGAGATCCAAGCAAAACTTACCAAAAAAAACCCACAACATTTGTGATGTTTTATTCCTTGTACAGTTTACATTCTGTAATTTGCCTTTTGTATTTACTGTTGGAGGTTGTTTCTGTTTCCTGCTATACTGTTGATTTTAGTTATTGATGTCTCATGGGTGGAATTACTTTCGTTTCTTTCTCTCAGAAATTGATGTGCCTGATCAAAGGCCACTTTATGTTAACCGTCCTACGGCAACCTTTTCATGGATTACAACTGAAGAAACTGATACTGTAAGTTCACAACAACGGCTATTATGATCGAGTGAACCCATCATTTGCTCAATGTAATACGATAATAGTGAGACAAAATCCTTTCTAGCTTTGTATAAGTCTGTCTGCACAGGGAGGTGGAACAAGTCACATCTCTTATGTCAGTGCTCAGAAGCTTCAATTTATGTGAATTAACCTTTTAGTTGAAAACTGTCAAGCAAGGGAATGTTAGTGATGATTACTTATTTCAAGTGAAGGATATACCAAAAGTCTGTTTTTTACATGCTTCAGCACATCTCTTGTTTGAACAGTCATTTGTTTCCTTATACATTATATGGGTCCCACCTTTTACTAGTTGAATTGATAATCATGAGACAACTTCAACACTCAATTGTTTTATTTACAAGTGGAATATATTGGACCTGTCATGAATTTGCTTTTGCTTATTTTATTTGGAAATGACAGCCTTTCTGCTTCTTTATTTGTTGACTAATTATTTGTTATTGATGACTAATTATTTGTTGATCAGATTGAGTGGTCCAAAAAATGTTTGGATGCGTTGGATACTGTTGAAAGATCAAATGAAGGAAAAGACAGTACAGAGCTTGTTTACAGCAAAATTTCTCATGTTTGTTTCCTTTTTCCTTTTGTATAATTTCCTGCAAGATTGAGGACTTTGTTAGTAAGTTTTCTTACTCTTGTCTTTGCTTAGTAGATTTTGCATGGGAAAGATGATTTGAAACAGCTTTTGGAGAAAGGGCTTAAGTCAGGGGATTTAGGTGGTTTGCATCCTGAGTGTCTCACAGATACATGGATAGGCAGAGATAGGTCAGCACTCAACTCAAAGAGGATCCTGTGTAAAATTAGGTCTATAATTCTCTTTCTGCTGCAGGTGGGCATTTGTTGATTTAACCGCAGGACCATTTTCCTGGGGTCCTGCCGTTGGTGGAGAAGGTGTTCGAACTGAACTTAGTCTACCAAATGTCGGAAAAACTGTAGGTGCTATAGCCGGTATGATTGCTTGTGTGCTCTATGCCCTTTTACATTCTTTAAGTTTTATTTTAACTGAAGTGTTGTGATATAATAGACATTGTTTGGAATCATGTTGCACTGATCCGAATTTTTCAGTCTTCTGATACTATTATGTCAATAATGTTTAATATTTAAAAATTCCCACTCTGTAGTTTCTAAGAGAATTTTGCTTCATTTTTAGTAGCAATAGAATATTTCCTTGCATGGAAGATACAAGCTTTAACGGACTAGATCTCGTCTTTAGAATGTATGGGGTTGCTCAGGTTGAATTAAGTACATTCAGAACATTTCTGATTTCTTTATGGTCAACTTCTACCTCGATTGTAAATGTTTTTCTAGAATTCTTGCTCATTCGCAGTTTCTTCTAACATTTGTCAGATGTGGATCTAAACTGCATTGCATAATCATGAGCATGGTCTTCATCAACTCTAACATCTTGCATCTTAAGCACCTTCTTTTTTTTCCTTCCTTTCATTAGAATCTATCATAAGCATAATGTATGATGTTAGCAATTTTAACTCTATCGGTCTTCATGTAAATCACTTGACCAGTTTGGATGAAAATGGATGCCATATTTGGTTTATCATTTCTAGTTATATTAGTCGAAGACTTTGGGAAACAGGGCATACTATTTTCAATGTTCATTGATATATAAAAGTGTGCATGTTGTTCCATAGAAGGAATTTAGTTTACTTTTGGTGTAGAACTAATTTTGTTTGCTTATGCACTCTTCAGAAATATCAGAGGATGAAGCCGAAGATAAGTTGCAAGATGCAATCCGAGAAAAGTTTTCATCTTTTGGTGATGTATGTGCCTTATCCTACGTAGTTTTTGGTTTACCGTTTCATGGAATCCATTTTTGATGGAGTTGGATGCTTCAGTTCAGTTTATTTCAAATTGGTCCCCCTCTCAGTCAATCATTATGTTAGATACTTTATACTCCCCTTGATAGTTGATAAACTTGTTACATCTGTCCGTGACAGACATAATTGTTCCATTTGTTCAAAGAATACACCTCATTCCCTTTCTTTTTTCATTCTCTATATTAGTTTCAAAATATACTTGAACCGTAGACCAAACTATGTAACTCGGAGTGGAATTTTTATCATTATCACTGCATGAAGCCTAGGTCCTTTGACATTTGAATGACAATGTATTTTTTTGTTATCCTGTCTTTTTACCCTCTTAGGAGTTAGGAACAGCCACTTTTGGTATGTTGGGAGATGTTATTATTGCTGAACCCAATGCCTACATTGCATTTGCGGGTAAAAGAGTAATTGAACAAACATTGAATAAAATAGTACCCGATGGTTCACAAGCGGCTGAGTATTCATTCCATAAGGGTTTATTCGACCTAATCGTACCACGTAATCCTTTAAAAGGTGTTCTGAGTGAGTTATTTCAGCTACACGGTTTCTTTCCTTTGAATAAATCTGTGACACTCCTTAACATGAGTTCTCTCTACTATATGCTGCTCCAATTTGAATGATCCTAAATAGTTGTCCCTCATTTCTCCTATGTAAGTGCTACCGTAAACAAATTGATCCCGAATGTAATAATCATGAAGTTCATCCTCTAGCTTTTGAAATACTTTGCCCCACCCCCACCCCCACCCCCACCCCCACCCCACCCATCCTCCCCGCCGGAATCTCAGATACTCAAGACTCCTGAAATTTCCCTCATTTCTCCTCTATAAGTGCTATCGTACTGATTCCGAATGTAGTAATCATGAACTTCATCTTCTAGCTTTTGAAATAGTTTATTTGAAATGCTCCTATGTGTATCTTTAGCATGCAATATGATTAACTTTGACTTATTTAATATAGAACTGATACCTGGCTGAAAATTTCCATTTAAGTGACATGTAAATGTGGAAACCTCTTTATCTGCATGATCTGAAGTATAGTGTGATGTGTCTCTAAATATTGCTGCAGGATCATCAAGCTATTGATATACTATTAGCTGAGATCGACATTTACGAGCTTTTCGCGTTTAAACATTGCAAGGGAAGAAAAGTTAAGCTTTCTCTCTGTGAAGGTACATCCCATTATGTTATTTTGGACTTTTCAGTTTTTTGTTTGTAAATACACCTTGTTGTGTAATATGTTCAAAGTATAATGATATGTTCTTTTTAAATTTTGTAGTTGTGAAGCGTTAGCATGAAGCATTTTAATGTTTATCAGGTCATTACTTGCATCTTACATACATGCAGTGTTATGAAACTAGGAACCTGAATCCTTATTGATTAGTGAAGATCATGCAAGGGTTTAGGTATTGGCCGAACCCGATACAATTCGACCGTTTCTGATTGGATTTGGAGTGTCAGAAAATACGGAACCCCTCAGCCAAAATTGCTGAAATTGGTACTAAATCGAGTTTTTGAATCTTTTGAGTTTATGTTTTGCTGGTATGAATATTATTCATCATCATCATCATCATCCAAGCCTTCTCCCGTCAGAATTGGGTCCACTATAGAACATAGTTCATAGTATCAGCCGATACCGATATGTATTTTGGCCATATCGTGTCGGTTTTGGCATGTTTCAATTCAAAACCACCCATTACCGATGTGTTGGGGGTCTATTTCCCAGTTGATTCGGTAGAGAAAATTTGAACATAGGAGAGAATGAAAAATAGTGTCAACACATGATGACAATGATTCGGTTTTTGTTGAATTTCGACAATGCTACAATGTGTCCATAAATTTCCTTATCGACACATTGTAATCATTATGATTTGTCATACTATGTAAAGGAAAGTATCATCATTACCGTCATCCAAGCATTCTCCCATAAAAAATGGAGTCTGCTATGAAGCATAAGAAAGCTCCATACAAGATTTGAGAAAGTTTTATGACTAATTGTTGACCTGAAGTTAACCCTTTATGTTGGTGTCAATTCCTAGCCCAGGTAATTATAAGCATGAGAGGGACATGCTATAAAATCTAGGTGGCTAGTTAGTAGGTAGGTAGACCTACGTTTTGGATTGCAGTTTAAGCTCATGCAACCAATGGGCATCCTCCAAGTTTGTCTAGACAAAGAGGTAATATGGTACAATTTGCTATATAGAATTGCATTCATCTCTATGATAGATTACGCTAAATCTATGATAGATTACACCAGAGTGAACGAATGACAATCCCATGCCTAAAGGCAATAAATAAACAATAATAGCTAGTGCGGGTGAACGATTTAACAATGTTGGGTATTATTCTATCTAAACTAATGAGAAACAACATATATAAAACTGTCCTAATATATGTTAAATATTTTTCTAGCTTTTTTACATTACTGTCATTTTTGGCTTTCCGAATGAAGAACCCAAATCCCCGTTAAAACTGCCAAAGCTGCCGAGAACAATACTCATAGGAATGGTCTGTACGTCATAAGAAAGCTTCAGTATTGCTCGTGTGAATATTATCATGCAAAATTGCTTGGATTAGCTTGGGCTATAAGCTGTTGTAATAACATGTCTAGGAATATTTGAAAGCTGATGGGATAGAGAATGAATGGGGCAAGCATATTTCTAAGATTCACATTAAGTACAGGGTGGTATTCCTTGTTGTTTACTGAGAAATCTATCCTATTGATATTGACAGAGCTTGACGAGAGAATGCGTGATTTGAGAAGTGAGTTGGAGGGTTATAACAGTGAACAATCTGATGAAAACCAGAAAAGAAAGGCCCTTGATGCATTGAAGCGAATGGAGAACTGGAATTTGTTCAGTGATACTTATGAGGTGAACTTTGTTTTACTGTTCATGTGTGGATGTTATACTTTGACAACTGAGCTTGTTTGTTGTGGCAAACTCAATACTGTCTTATTATAGTGATATTTTTTGTAATTAACGATACAATATGGCAGCCAAAACTTAAGTGCCATGCTGACAGTTTTAATGCTATGCCACAAAAATGTGCCACTAAATGTAAATGCTGTTGTTCTTAAACTGCAGGAATTTCAGAGTTACACGGTTGCTCGTGATTCATTTCTTGCCCATCTTGGGGCTACATTCTGGGGTTCTCTGAAACATATAATTGCTCCATCAGTGGCTGATGGGGCATACCATTACTATGAAAAGATATCTTTTCAGCTATATTTCATTACCCCTGAGGTGTGCATCTTTGGCTGTTTTGGGGTTGTTCAATTTTAAGTGTCTGACATAGTTATTATCATTGCAGAAAGTTAGAAATATCAAACATTTACCTGTGGATCTGAGAGCTCTAACTGAGGCCTTATCATCTCTGTCAGCGTCACAGAAGGTCATATTCAGTCAACACTTGTAAGTCCTTACAATTTCTATATTCATGATCCAACATTTCTTGTTCTCTGTCATATAGGATCTTTTATATCACTATTCTTGTTTGATCCAGGTCTGGATTATTATACTCAAAAAGTGAAAGTGGAAAATTATTAATATTCTTGTGCTATTAGTTATACACCCAAATAAAGGGGAAGGCTTGATGGTAATGGCTATATGTATTTAACTGTTGTAATCTTTTAGGATGCCACTTACGGAGGACCCTGCCTTGACAATGGCCTTTTCTGTGGCCAGGCGAGCTGCTGCTGTCCCACTTCTGCTAGTTAACGGCACTTATAGGTCAACAATTCGTGCCTATCTGGACTCTTCCATTCTCCAACGCCAGTTACAGAAGCTGAGCGATCATGGTTCTCTTAAAGGTATCTTTCATGTTCAATGAAGAAATTTGTTAGATCTAAGTTCTAACAAGGAATCATGCTGCCTTGAGCAGACAAGAGTTTCAAGTCTGAAGTATTTTGCAAGTTAAAACCCACTTAACTTTAAAAATCAAATGAGGAGGTTCAGACAGGGCCTCTCCTCACATTTAAGTTTTTTGGGTCATGGCAATATTTCTGAGCTGTTGCTGAAATAGCTGCTAATTGAATCCATTTATGCATTTGGTGTGAGTTAGTCTGTTATTTGTGAGATTGGGCACCATAAGTTCAAATTATTATGGAATTTAGTGAGGATGCAAATTGTTAAATACGCATGCGTAATAAAATGTTCTTTATAAATAAATGATGTATGTTTTCATTTCATGGAATACAACTTATTTATTCTTGTTTTCTGTAATTTAGGAGCACATTCAAGTTCCAGGTCAACACTGGAAGTTCCAATCTTTTGGTTCATACATAGTGATCCACTATTTGTGGACAAACATTACCAGGCAAAGGCACTTTCTGACATGATCATTGTTGTTCAGTCTGAGTTATCATCGTGGGAGAGCCACTTGCAGTGCAACGGGAAGTCACTTCTATGGGACTTGAGGTTAGAATATCATGCCGACAATACTGTAACATCATGTGATCATCTTTAGGAAGCTTGAAATAGCATGCAAGGAAATATATTTAGTGTTACATTCAACATAAGGGACTGAACTGTCCAATTTATGTGTGCTAAACAGAACCAACATGTAGGAGCCTCAACCCTGTGCATTCATAGTTTACTTGATTGAACTTTTCTTTTAATAATCATTTTGAGGCCTTTCTATAACATTTGTCGAAAGAATAGAAGCTTTGTTGGCGAAGATCAATAAAGCATGTTAGACAACAACAGCAACCAATCCATAGAAGCTTTATCAATAAAGCATGTTGGACATTCGCTTTATTCTACATTTGATTCTTTAACCTTCTAAGAGGTCAGTTATTTTATTGTATTGTTGACCATTATATCTCATTTTCAACGAATATCATCATTCCATGAATTTAAGTATGTTGATCTTTAAATCAAATCTCTATCTTAACCATAACAGTTACATGGAATCTTGGTATCATTGTTATTGTGTCACATGGTTTATGTTCACATTTAGAGTTTTTGGAGTTTGTTTTTCTTAAAAGGTTAACTCTGGGTTACGTTCACACTTAGGATTGCTTATCATTCCAACCTATCATGGAAGAGAAGATATTCCCATGACATGTGGGAATGTGATGCCTGAGGGAATATGTCATTCTTGGAATGCGGGAGTCCTCATGAAATCTCAGATTCCCGGTAACATTATTGAATGCTAAACAAAACTTTTTGTGGAGGTTCTTATAGGAAGAAGAGTGACTGGAGGCTGTGGTGGCAGGCATAACATAGATGGCAATGATGGTGACGTGGAGGTGGTTTGGAAGATCAGGTAGATGAGGAGCATGTGGGTCAGTCCATAGGTTCCATAATAGCGTCACTATCTGGGGATCCTTGCAGTTCCAATATATAACTATGCAACACTGATTAACTGCCTGAATTAATCTTGATAATAATATCTCAATTTGCTAGCCGATATCACTAACAGAACATAACTTGTGATATTCATTTCTCTGTGTTTCTCAAATGATCAACTTGCTACTAATATATTATGTTATCCTGGTGTCTCAGTATCCAACAACTATGCTCAGAAATGCAGTATCTACATACTAAAACCACATTTATTTGTTTTAAGTAATGCGATTTGAGTAATCTATATCCTGAAATATGTGGTTTTGAAGATACTTCTTCCTTACTGGTATTGCATGAAATGCTAACTCAAAATATATGGTGACATATGCTAATAATAGATTCATTGATCCTGTAGGAATCCTATAAAAGCTGCCCTTGCTGCTACTGCTGAACATCTCGCTGGTGTGCTTCCTCTTCACCTAGCCTACAGCCAAGCACATGAAACCGCTATTGAGGTATGATGACACAAATACAGAGCCTTTTAAAAAAATCCTCTCTAGGATTTAAATGCAATTATGCAAAGAAATGAAAAAATTCATTAGAAAAATGGCCCTCTATGGATCTTAAATTTGTCTTTCCTGTTAGACTAAAGCACATCAGAGTCATGGTTTGGTACAAATGAAGTAGATGAGACCAATGAATCTGTTTGTGGGTGGGGATATTAAGAACATATACTAGTCTTAGTTCATAATACATCTTATGAATTAGGGAAAGTAAGTTGCAACCTAGGTTTCAGTTTTCAAACATAGGATCTAAACGATCCTTCTAGTTGACACTGCTAGAACATTGGCAGGTAACACAACATTGACAACTAAGTAATGTCGACTACCAGTTGTCCTGCATGTGCACAACTTTTGTAGATTGATACTGCATTTATGTGATGCTAATATTACTGTGATGATGAAGAAAAAAATATTAGGAAGACGTTCAGTTCTTGTGAATTCAGGGAAATTGTGCTTTTTGTCTGACAATCATTTAGTTCTTTCCTTCTTAGTCCCCATGTGAAAATATTTCTGATCTAACTCTCTACTGGAATATTTAAGGTGATGCCAGTGCGATGTCTGTTCAGAATTCTATTCTGTAGCCTAATTAATTGATTTGCACATCAAAAGGAAACACTTACCTTTCACTATCTCATCACTTAAGAGAAACACTATAGTAGTAAATTGAAAACCAAAGAATTTGGACTTCTTTTATGTATTCATTAAGGGGCGGTTTCGTTCAAAGGTTTAGAGGCTTGGAAATCGATTTTGGATTCCTTACCCATGTTTGGCAAGTGTGGGATTGGGAACTGGGAGGGAATATGTGGTGGTTGGGGGGGGGGGGGGGGGGGGGGGGGGCTATAGATTCCCACATATGTAGGAAAGTAAAACCCAAGCCTCCCATTGGGAATATTTTTGTTTTCCTGGGAATGTTGATTGGGTGCATCAGTTACATTTCTTTTTGGGCAGTAATATCCTTAATGACACAAACTGAATTTAGGTAATAATAATATAATGAAATTAATGAAAGGGTATTTATGGAAAACTAAACAAATTAAGTTTTCTATTTTTGTATGAACCAAATATGGGAATGGAAAAATTGAATTCTTCGGGCTACATATTTCCAACCTAACCAAACATGGGTATATGAATGTTGAATTCCTTTCCCATGGGAAAGGAATGGGAAGTTGATTCCTAGGAAATACGAAACCTTCATCCAAACATCCCCTAAATGGTCAAATAGTGGGTGGATTTTTGGTAGGAAGTTGCTTAGGTCAGCTATGTAAAATGTTCCAAATCCATTAAATACTTGTTAAGCTTGAGTTTTCAAAATTTAGATCATGATTAAAGTGGGGCTCTCAATATATATACACAAACTACGGATATCTTCGAGTCAATTTTGGATGATGTTGTGGCAGGCTAATCCGTTCCAACTGGTTTTTACGCTGTTTAATTGATATTGATCATCAAATATTGCAGATTCAACTTTGGATGTTCCACTGGTAGGCGTTTATATATATATATATATATATATATATATATTTTATATATATATATATATATATATATATATAATTGATATTGATCATCAAATATTGCAGATTCAACTTTGGAAGTTCCACTGGTAGGAGTTAAAATCAAATCTCCAGTAATATATATATATATATATATATATATATATATATATATATATATATATATATATATTATTGACTTCTTCCATTTTTCTTGTTCTTTATTGTTTGTGTTCATTAGACTGTTCATCTTGGATTCATTCGATCAGTATTTCTTTTGCTCATATCTAGATTTCGTCATTTGAATAGGACTGGACGTGGTCTGTGGGCTGTAATCCTTTATCCATCACTTCGCGAGGTTGGCATCTTTCACGGTTTCAGTTGGACGTGATTGCCCGAAGCTATATTATCACTTCCATTGAGGAGTCTATACAGGCTGTTAATTCAGCCATTCACCTTCTAGTTTTGGAGCGTACGAGTATCCTTGATTCTTTTTACTCATTTTGAATGTGTCAACTTTGCATGTGCTTACTTGTTGCTCATTATTTATTATTCCTTGTTGGATATTTGTGATTCAGCTCTCTAATTAAGAAATGGAAATGAAATAAAAGTTGTTAACGAGTCGTTATTACTAAGTAGGTGTTTGTAAATATTGACAGAAATGGATGCCAAAGAAGTAAATCCTTGAAGCCATTACTGTGTGTGATTAATATGCTTTACATGGATCATCTCAATATAAGAGAAGATTAATTGGGGATTGTCTAATCACAGACTCGGGTTTAATAATTTTTTTATGCACAAACATGCATATGCAATTTCATAGTTGGGAACAAATTATTACAGTCCCTAGGGATATATAAAGCCCTACTCAACCCACACGTATAATCGAGTGAAATCACACCCTTTGGCCTCAGCATATATGCACTTTGGAGTATATGACCTGTTCCATCTTATTTTGACCTAAGACCCATTTTCTTATCAGGTATGCAGAACCAGTTTTATAGACATTTAGTACCCTTATAATCCAAGGGATATAATATGTGTTCTTTTTTTTCTTTTCTTGTTAGCTAATGCTTTAAGTTAGGTCTAGAGTACTTATCTCATGTTAGTATTGAAAGCACCCTAGAGAGGGGGGGGGGGTGAATAGGGTTAGGGGGAGGAGGGGGGGGGGGGGACAGGGTCAAGCTAACTAATCAAGCACGAAACGATTGCTAATAGGCAATTTAAAGATTAAGAGTGCAAGAGAAAAAACAACAATACTGACCCCCGATGTATCCTAGTATTCTCCCAAGGGGCACTCCAGTCCCGGAACTCTCCGGCTTTAATCCACTATTATGCAAATAGTACAACGTGAGTTTTCATCCGAAGGCTCACCAACTTCTTACACGAGAGCTTTTATCCGAAGGCCTCTCCGACTTCAAACCGAGAGCTTTTATCCGAAGACTCTTCAACTTCAACCGAGAGCTTTTATCCGAACACTCTCCAACTTCAACCGAGAGCTTTTATCCGAAGACTCTCCAACTTCAACCTTTCATAAGAAGGTTTTGATCTCCTTACAACAAGATGAAGATCTCACTTTTACAACTCAAGAACACTCTTAACACAATTTGTGGATTGGCAAGTGAAAACTTTGGTGGAGTGTTTGTAGATAAGCTTTGGTGTATTAGAATTTTTTTTGGCTCAAAATATCAACCTTGAATGAAGGGGTTCAAGGCTATTTATAACCAAAGCATTGAAAAGAGCTCAAAGGCACGAACCAGTGCACCGTCGGTATACTGATTTGGAATGCAACAGCTAGAAATATAGCCGTTGGGATTATTAAAAGCTCGGAATCCGATCGTTGGATTTTCAACGTTACTGAAACAATATACCGACGGTACAAACCGGTGTACCGTCGGTATACCGGTTCCTTAGGCCAAGAGCAGATTTTATATAAAATTGGTATACCGCCGGTACGAACCGGTGTACCGTCGGTATGTCGATTTCCATCCGAAAATGATCCTGGGCTAATTTCTATCATAGCTTTCGATTTTGTCATCCATTTCTTGTGTTTACAAATATTCCTAAAACTCATTACAGACTCCAGATATACTTGAGCAGGTGCATGCTTCTTAAGAGTCGTGAAATGATGATGGCATGACTTGGCTTCTTCACTTGATAGATAATGGCTTTTTTCTTGACGGTAGTTGTCCAAAGATATCCAGATTGTGAAATCTGAATACCTTTCGGGGGCTTCGCCCCGAACCCCCACGGGGGGGTGCTGCTTCCTCGATCCCCGTCCGCTGACCAGGTAGCGGAACCCCCGAGTGCGTGACTCTGGAGATGTCGTCGGGTGGTTCAGAGAAATCTTGTGGGATGTCGTCTTTGGCCCACCATGTTTTTTATTTATTTCATATGTCCATGTTGATCTTGCTTATTGCTTTTATGCAAATACATGTTAAAGGAACAAAGCAATATACATAGTAGCAAGTATGATTAAGTTAATGCACATTAAGAATATGCTAAGCTTAAGTATAATACTATAGTGATAGCATGAGCATTAGTGATAATAAAATGCTAAACCTAATTGATTAACCATATTCAAAAACATGATGCAATCATTGGGCTAACAAGTATGGCATATCATGCCAATTTAGACGAATTGGAGTTGTAAGCATTCCTCACAACTATTCTTGGGCACTAAATGGTTAGTTTGTCATATGCCTTGTGTTTTCTTGTTATAAAAATTTGGGAATATTATTATATGAAAAAGTTATTAGACTTATATCTGAGCATGGTATTAGAATTCTTGGTTTCAAGAAATTAAGTTTTTACTGGTCTTTTGTCTGGAATTACTCAATTGTTGGCTTGCAACTTTTATAAAATAAATTAATTATCACCATTGCATTGGTGTTTCATGTTAGCTTGTCACAATTGCAGTTAGAACAACCTTTTGCATTAGAGTTATGTAAGGCATGAGCCTATTATGGGAAAACACGAAAATGCAATGCCTTAACAAGCAGCAGCCACACAAGGTTTTAAGCTGTTCAAATCTCAGGAGCGAGGGATAGTTGAAAAATACAATTCAATTGTCAGTTTGTGGAGAAGAGTAAGTCCATTTCATTTCTGTGGCTTTACTTGTATAGCTTTGTCTTATACTTACAAAAAGTTGTGTTACAATTGTTGCAGATTTCAACTATATCTAGTGGGCTGCGTTATGGTGATGCCATCAAGCTTCTATCTTCTCTCGAGGATGCTTCCAAACGGTTAGACTTGCAACTGATAGTTTCTATGAACTAGTAGCTATCAGATTTGTGCAATTTTCTTAGTTTCTGAGTGTTCCTAAGTAGTTGCACTGCTTTATTAGAATCTTATGTAGTTTTAGGAGCAACAATTAGTTTAATAGGCCATCTGTTTTTCCCCTGGTGACGAGAGATTCATCTTTGACCTTACTGAATTTAAGGCTCTAACTCCTCTCTTCATCCCTCTTTTTTCCTTTTAGATTGGTTAGTAGAACCACTATGTATTGTCTAAGTCAGTATGTTGTTTACAGTGTTGATAAAAGAAGAGGTTATGACTGAACTCATCTCACTTGGAGTTGATGTTTATTGAGGATGTAAGTTTATGTTAATGGAAGATGTATTCATATTTCATCATCATCCAAGCCTTCTCCCATCAGTATGGTGTCAGCTATGGAGCATAAGAAAGTTCCCTAGAATATTTGACATAGTTTTAAGACTGGTTTTCTACCTGATTATGTGCAAATTCCTAGCTAAGGTATATCTATGAGCATGAGAGGGCCATGCCATTAAAACCTAGGTGGCCAGTTGGCAGGTAGGTAGACCTATACCTTTTAGATTGTATATTTGAGGATGTATATTTGAGTTAAATATTAGAAGATCCTTGAATTTTGGATTGGAAAGACCGTTGTGCATCAATATATACTTCTATTGTAGTTAAGTCTCCTCAAAGGAATATTTGCTACTTGTATCGATTGGCTGCTACCACTTTGTGGTATCTTTCATTATGTAGTGTAGGTTTGCTCTAGAACAAACCTTTTTTGGAGCAAAACCTAAATCATTCGTTGGTTTGACTTTACTAAGTGTTATTGCCGTAACAAAACAAACAAGTAGTTTTGTTCATCCCCAATTGCGATTTTTCTTTACTAATCAATTCTTTTTATTTCTGAGAGAGCCGGGATAGTACAGATTCCAAGTTTCACATTTTTTTGTATAGAAAGATATGAGTTGTTATATGTAAAGGTGAAGACTTCTCAAAAGAGAGTATGGCAGATAGTCTGGATTCCCAGTAATCAACAAGGTTTACTGATTCCAAAGCATAACAAGGTCTTTATAGCTAATAGTTTATTGGATTCGTATTATTTAGAAGCAGGTTCATATCAATGTCAAAGTTGACAATCAAATGCTGACTTCAAAGTTTTAGGGTATAGTTGCTGACTGAGGGATATTTATTAGGAACTAGGCCTGTGAATAAAAAAGAAGTGAACAGGGAATACCATAGTTCACATTAAACATCTCTCTCAATCGACTTGTATAGTATAGCCCTCCCTAATTGCAGGTGGTCAATTTCAATACCTGGAGTAATTTTCGTGTCTGCCAATCGACTTCCAAGGTTTTATCGAGTCTCTTGCCCGTTACATATCTTTTTAGTAGTACAATACCAACTTATAGAAGATTGCATTAAATATGATAGAATGGAGAATTTTTTTGAATTCTTCCATTGTGCTTTCTCAATTGGGAGGTGTGCTATATATTTGACCCTAGTTGATGTGATAATGATCATGGGCAGAAATGATAAGCCTCTTGGTCTAGCGGTCAAACTGTAACTGTCAACGAATTGTTCCACTGATTTTACCCCTACATTGTTGTTTTGCAGGTTTACAGAGCAAGTAAATTCTACTATTTCTGCATTGCATCCAATCCATTGTACGCGTGAAAGAAAGGTCGAAGTGGAGTTGGACCTAACAACAATCCCTGCATTTTTGGTCGTTTTTGCGATCCTCTGGTTTGTGCTAAGACCAAGACGGGCGAAGCCAAAGATTAACTAATGCTGTGGGGAACTATACTTGGTTTGTAATACCCAACATCTGCAGATGGGATGGGCTTGTTGACAGACGACAAAAAGAGAACTTGTTTGGCACCGTGAATATCCATCCATAAACAGGCTGAGATGCCCTTAGTGTATGGTCATACAGAGAGTTAAATGATTCATTGCATACATTGGAAGGTTCAGTACCATCTGTTATGAAATTTTGATGAGTTGAGACTTAAACTTGATGATCTAACTTGTACTCTGGTATTGTCATATATATATATATATATATATATATATATATATAGAAAAAGGGTAAATTTTATTCCAAAAGCAATGCAATAATCTTACAACATACAATCAAAGTGGGACTCCCACTCATCAATTTTTCATAGCATTTACATCAAACTCGATGTTATGGAGAATGCCTACCGGAGGGCCCCTCAAATATTCGACGGTTCCGTTTCCGCCATACATGCCAAACTGATGCAGCCAGTCGAACTCTGGCGGTCCGGAACCAGTCCTGTCCTCGACCTCTGCTATCCTGGAGCGCAGTGATGATGTTCCCAATTTTCTTTCCAGAGTCGCACCCTTCCAACGCTCTACACTGCTCAAACCAGATCTGCCATGCCAGGGCACACTCGAAGAAAATGTGCCCTATAGATTCATGTTCCAGATTGTAAAGTACACACATGGGATTTGGAACCGGCATTCCAAACGAATTCAGACGATCCCTAGTCAAAAGACGGTCCAGTAGAAGCTAGTAGATACAAAGCTGCATCTTCCTGGCCAGCTCCTTGCACCATACGAACTCGTAGTAAGAACTCTGAGGAAAGGTGCGCCGGATGAGGTTGTAGCAGCTCCGGAATTGGAACTCTCCAGTTCCCGGAGTTGTTCCTGTCGGCTCCCAAATCCACCGATCAGCAGGCAAGTCTGGATCAATGGCAATAGTACTAATGATCCCACCCAGCTCCTCGGTAAACCGATAAGACTTCGGCCTCCACTCCCCGTCGCGAATGATACGACTGCACGTCAGACCACGCCTGTCCTCCTGATGTGTCGGGGCTCCCTTAATGTCCAATAGCGAAAGCCGATCTATCCAAGGATCCCGTCAGAGGTCAGTTCCAGACCCATCCTTCATGACCTTCCGGATTGCATATTTGAGAACCCCCCTATGTCGCACGACAGTCTTGAAAGTGACCGAGTGATTGTTGTTAGTAGCACACGTCCAAAAGTTGTCCTGCTTCACGTATCTGCTGTGCATCCAGTCAGCCCAGAGAGACCTCCCGTTGATGAATCTCCATGCCAGCTTAAGCGCGGAGGCCTCCCTAATCTCCAGCAACGGCCTGATCCCCACTCCTCCCTCCTTCCTGGGTCGACAGCTGCTCCCAGGATATCGCATGCATACCCCCCTCCAAATGAAATCTGCATAGATCCGCTCCACTTTCCTAACAGTGGCAACATGGAGGAGAATGGATTGCAGCCAGAAATGAGCTACAGCCGAAATTATCGATCTGACCAGCTCGATGCGTCCTCCAAATGACAATCCGGCGGCTTGCCAACATTCCACTCTCCTCTGGATGAACTCCACCAGACTATGGCAGTCATGATCCCGCGCATAGTTGATTGTGAGAGGCACTCCTAAATATCGCACCGGAAGATCACTCTTCTCGATTCCCAGCATATCGGCCCGCTCTTCCTTCTGGGGACATAAGGAGCTGAAGTACACCCTATTCTTTTCTCTGTTCATCTGAAGGCCCGAGAGGGAATTCAACTCTCCCATAATCTCCGCAAGCGTCTGCATACCCTCCGTCGATGGCTGGATGAACACCAAGAGATCATATGCATATATAAGGTGGGTAACTGGGGGATCCACCCTCCGAAACAATGGGACTAGCCTCCCACGGTGCACTGCCAGGTCCATCAGACATGTGAAGTATTCCATAACAAGCGTGAACAGGTAAGGGGACAGGGGGTCACCTTGCCTAAGCCCACGATTGCTCTGGAAGTACCCATAAGGAATGCCCTGGATGAGGACAGAGAAAGTGGGGGACGTGATGCACTCCCGGATCAATGCAACCCAGTGGTCCTCGAAGCCCATGGCGGTCATCAGATGACAGAGGAAGTCCTGATTGACCATGTCATACGCCTTTCTCAGGTCCAGTTTCACACATGCTTTCTTCCCTCCGGGTTTGCTAAAGCCCCTCACCATCTCATGAGCCAGGAGGCTGTGCTCAGCGATCGACCTCCCCTTGATGAACGCAGCCTGATTCGGAGATACCAAGTCCTGCATGACCCCCTCCATCCGTCGGCACATAAGGTGCGTAATTATATTATAAAGATAATTACAGCACGCAATAGGTCTGAAATCCGCCAATGCTGTCGCTCCCTCCTTCTTTGGCACTAAGGTCAGAAAAGTGTGGTTCAGTTCTTTCAGAAGCTTCCCTTTGGTGAAGAATTCCTGCACCACCTCCAAGACCTGATACTTCAGAATGTCCCAGTGGCGTTTGTAGAACCCGCTGCTAAAACCATCCGGTCCGGGAGCCTTGTTGGGATCCACCAACTTGACAATTGATTCCACCTCCTCCAAAGTAACAGGGGCAAGAAGAATGCTATTCCTATACGGAGTCACCAATCTCTTTGTAACAACCTATGGGAACACAGACAGGTAGTCAGTCTGAAAATATAACTCAAAATAGTACCTGACAGCCTCGTCCTGGATCTCAGCCGGCTCCCCCACCAGGTTGCCACCCGCATTAAGAAGCTGGGAGATGTGGTTCCTATGCTGTCTTGTCCGGATGACATCATAGAAGAACTTGGAGCAACGGTCGCCGTCCTTGAGCCCGAAACATTTGGCACGCTGAGCCGTGCTAATCTCCTTCTGCAGTCGCAAGATGTTGACTTCTTCGATCAGCTCCTTCTCTCTTGCCGCCAGGTCCCCATTAAGCATGTCAGATTGCATGTCCTGCTGGATAGCCCGCAACACCGCCTCCTTATCTTCTAAGGTAGACTTGGGCAACCCCTTCACCCAACTCCGAAGATCCTTCTTCGTGACCTTGAGACGACGTACCAAGCGAAACTGGGCCGTCCCCTCCTGACAGCTAGTAAGCCCCGCTGAGACAGCCTCCATATAGCCCTCCGAAAGATACCAACTATTGTTGTACCTGAAAGGGCGGGACTTTCCAGGAGACGAGAAGTGAAGCCAACCCTGATGGGGGAAATGATCGCTCGTCCTAGCGGCCAGGCCCTCAGCCGAAGAATTGGAGAAATGCCGGAACCATTCCCCATTGTCCAGGGCTCGATCAAGCTGGCATGCAACCCTGTTCCGGATGGCTTTGTTATGCCAAGTCCAGATGAAGCCTGAGCGAGACAATCCCTGGATCCCCGCCTGGAGGAGGCATCTCTGGAAATCATAGAGGATAGAGTCTGGAACTGGGCGACCGCCCACCTTTTTCCCTCGGTGCAGAAGGGCATTGAAGTCCCCAATCAGAAGAAGTGGAAGGGACGACGAATCTGCAGCAGCGGCAACACGGGAGATGTCGCTCCACAGGGACTCCCGTCTTCTTCTATCGTTGTGGCTGTAAATCGCCCCCAGCAGGAACCGAAAACCACCCTTGTTCGAGAAGGAGATGGCAATCAACTGCTCCGTCATCAAGATCAAGTCACCATCCCAGCTCTTCGAGTTCCATCGAACCCAAATCCTGGCCATGTCACACAGTGCCAGGTTGTGCAGTTGGGCCCAATGAGACGGGGTCCGCCGAGCAAGAGTCTTTTCACCTTTGATCTTAGATTCTAATAGAACAAAAATGTCGTATTTCTCTCTTTGAAGAACCCCACAAATCTCTCTCCACCTTCCTAGAGAATACGCCCCCCTCACATTCCAAGCGATAATAGCCATTAATTAATGAGAGCATGGGTCCTCTAGGAAACACCCGGATCGGTACCTGGGGAATGTGCCACATCCGACGCTAATAGATCCTCCTCCATCCCAGTCGAAATGGCCTGCTGGGGAGCGACCTGAGAGAGCACCAACGCCCAGGCAGGGTTGTCAACACACACCGCCTCCTCTCTGTAAATAGGATTTCCCCCTCCCTGGAGGAACCGTCACTCAGCGGACCAACAACACGTCGCTTCCTACAGTAAACCTGCCCCTCAGCCGATCCGCCACCCCCTTACGCCTCGATCTCCGACGCCACCATGCCTCTGGTAATCATACTACCCTGCCCCGGGCAAGTGGTCAACGCCCTACTCGTGGGAGCTAGCTGGGTAGAGACAATGAGGCTCATCCCGCCATCACACACTGGATGGGTAACTCCTCCCCCAAGACCTCCTCTCCACTGTCATATCTGGAATCCATGTCACAGGGTGAGTCTGGAGCCTCATTAAGGGGAATAATAGGCTCTACCTGAGGGCCTACCGCAGAACAAGCACTAGCCAGATGCCCAAAACAGGTACAACGAGAACAGGTAGGTGGAACCCATTCGTATTCCACCTTCTGGGTTAGCACCTCTCCAAAAGGAATCTCATATTCCACCATCTTTGGTAACTCCCCCCAGCCCAAATCTCCACAAAATCCTGGCGTACATCAACCTCGACCGAAAAGCAGTAGCTTCATCCGCCTTGATCGGGGTGCCCACCAAGCTCGCCAAACGCATTAGCAATGAGATACTCCAGAACCGGACAGGGAACTCAGGGAAGCGAATCCATATAGGTATGGCATTCAGGACTTCCCTCTCACATCTAAGTTTCGGGGTCCATTCCTTCAGAATGATAAGCCTGCCGTCGAACGTCCAGGGGCCGCCTTGGAGGATCCTTGCGACATCCTCCGCAAGCCCAAAATTCACATAGTATAAGCAGTTCTCGCGAGCAAAGAACTCCATACTCCCCTTAGGCTGCCAGACACGTGCTGCATAACCCCGGATCTGTCCGTAGAAAGGCTTGTTGCCTAGGACGTACAAAACCAGAGTATTCTTCCAGTATGCTATCACCTTCTCTATCTCCTCCGCAGGGAACGAGGCCCGGAAACCCCCTCCCTGCCTTGATCGGCGGCACGTACTCCATCAATGTGGGACTTTTCGGCCCCACAGGTTTGCAAATATCTGTCCAGGACCTTCCAGCCGGCCGCGTAGTCTCCCTATGTGGCCTGGAGACAACCTCCAGGAAGGGAGACCCAGACCCCTGATCTCCGAGATCCACCACCTTACTCTTTTCCTTATCCGCCGCGGTCGCCTTTGGCCGCCAGCCCACCGATCTCCCAGCAGATACCACAGGACCACGGGCCGATGGCCGCGCCCCTGACCTGCCCTGTCGTCTGTCAGCAGGATGGCGATATGTAACATGGCCATGTCCTCCTCCTGTCTTTCCTCCGGTATTCGCCACGCGACGACGTGTAACCATCGTCCATCCTCCTCCCTCCATCTGGCCTTCCTGAGATCTCGATCCTGCTCCGAATTCAAAGTTAGGAGCGTTGGAGACACCTCGCAGGATCCGATCCCCTTCCGACATCGAAACCGACTCCTCCCACCGCCGTAGGGGGTCCGCCTGAACCCCCCGCCTTCGTTCCCGCCCTCCACCACCCGGGTGGGCGCCGCCGCTCGCTGCAGAACCGGGGGGGTCCGTCCGACCCCCCCACCTTTGCTCCCGTCCCCCCACCGCCTGGAGGGCGCCGCCGCTCGCGTCAGATCTGGGGGGTCCGCCCGACCCCCCCACCTTTGCTCCTGCCCACCTGCCTCCTGGAGGAGGGGGGGGCACCGCTCACAACGGATCCGGAGGGTTCGCCCGACCCCCCCACCTTTGCTCTCCTCCCCCGCCGCCTGGGGGGGGCACCGCCACCGACCTGGGGGGGCTGGGGGGCAACCCGGCCCCCGTTCTTCCCGAACTTCCTCCCACTGCCAGCGAGGGGATCAGGTGGCCGCGGGAGAGGAACCCTAGCCGCATAGTCTCGGTCGCCCGCTCCCGCACCCGAGCTCTCCATCTTATATATATATATATATATATATATATATATATATATATATATATATATATATATATATATATATGTTTGTTTGGGTTGGTGCAAGTGTGCAAGTTGCTTAGCAGTCTAGTGCTATTATGAAGTTTGAGGTTGCTGCGACTTGGGGTTAATATTTTAGAAGCCGCGTATGTATCTTGGGTGTCTACAGTTTATCTAGAGACGAGATTCATCTTTGTTTGTACGCTTGGTGAGTTTTTTTTTTCCAGAGAGTTTAACATTACCCAGCATGAATCTTTTTGCTTCCTTGCGGTGATATGTCGCTATGACATGGTCCAAAGCTGAGGTCTAACCACTTGCTGTCATACTACTATAACATGAAGTCCCAAGCTCTTTGTAGTGTTGTACTACTACTTTTTCGACCTTAGTGTTAGGCTACTTGCCTTTATGCGGTGTTATGCCGCTGAGATATGACACGAAACCGAGGTCCTACCTCATGTGGTGTCAGGCTACTATAGCATGGAGTACTAGTCCCTTTGTAGTATTGAGCTATCCGTGTTTCTTGCAAAGCATACCTCATGTGGTGTCAAGCTACTATAGCATGGAGTAATAGTCCCTTTGTAGTATTGAGCTATCCGTGTTTCCTGCAAAGCATGTCGGACATTCCAAATATTCAACTACTCATTAAGGCTTAAAGTCATTCTCTACAGTAATTGCTCTATACTAAGAGCAAATAGTAGACTATAGTAGTTTCAGGATAATATTCTAAAGAAATACCTATTGTACATGATATTTTTCTAGTAAATGGTCATTCCTTAAACTAAATGTTAGATGTATAGTAGATTTTTTTTTGAACTAATATCATAAAATTTTATGGTAGAATTACAAAAACATAATATCAGAGCTCCCTCAAGCCAATTTTCTTCGTCGTGCCATCAACCAATTGATGCTTGAGGCCTTTGGAGAACAGATTTGCCAGATTCTTCTAGCTCCGAACAATCACTGCAATAATGCCATTCTTGAAGCGCTCATTCAGTGCTATGTACAAAATCATACATTTCTCTTCTTATCATTAAAGAAATCATTTGATGCCACTACTACAGCCGCTTAGTTGTCGAAGTAGATTGGTACAGCTGGAATATGTGAATCAACTAGAGGAAGATCATACATGAGCTCCCAAAGCCATTATACTTCATCCGCTACAGCTGCCAACGCATAGAAGATGAGAAAGAGAGCAAAGTCTGTTTCTTT
Source organism: Iris pallida (assembly GCA_029216955.1). Lineage (NCBI taxonomy): Eukaryota > Viridiplantae > Streptophyta > Magnoliopsida > Asparagales > Iridaceae > Iris > Iris pallida. Next base: position 4,447,874 of record JANAVB010012599.1, on the reverse strand, counting down.
GACTTTCATGACCCACCTATGGAGAAGACATTCTCCTGTGAATTTTTTGCTCTCTTCTTCTAGGCACCAACTAGTATAACTGAAGTCTTCCACTTCAATTGGGTAACCACTATAGTGCAATGAAAACTTATGAGTCATATTGAGGTATCTTATAACTTTTCACAACTTTCTAGTGTTATATACTTGGATTGCTCGTGAACCAAATCAACATACGACAAAATCTATATTAGGCCCGAGGGCACTCTTAGCATACATCAATCTTTCGATTACACTTGAGTACTCCGACTGTTTGACGCTTTCCTTTGAATTTGGCTTTAATTTTTTGTCACACCTGTAAGGAGTATCGATCACCGAAATATCTTGATATCCATAGCATGTGAGTATTTCTCTATGTAGTGAGCTTGTGATAGAGCAAGCTCAGCTTCCGTCCGGATGATCTTTATCCTAGGCTAACATCAGCATCTCCTATATCCTTCATACTAAACTTGGACGAGAGAAACTTCTTCGTCGCTAGAACGCATTCTAGATCTAAACCCAAAATTAGCATATCGTCCACAGAGAGACATACTATCATACCTCTTCCATCAGCGAACATAGTGTACACACACTTATCTGTCTTGCTGACCCTGTAGCCGTTTGATTTAATAACCTTATTAAACTTCTCATGCCACATTTTGGGAGTTTATTTAAGATTGTACAAAGATTTCACCAATTTGTAAACTTTGTTTTCAAGACCCTTGACTACAAAGCCTTTTGGTTGCTGTATGTAAATTCTTCAGTCATATTTTTATTCAAGAATTGTAGAAGCATGAAATTTCAGGCCAGAGTCCCTATGCGCCATAAATTCTCATGCGCCCCACACTGATATGCGCCAGAATAGACAAGAGTACTCGGCGCAACAGAACACAAACAAAGAGTATAATACATCAAGAAACTAGGCTTTTATTTCATATGAAAGTCTATTACATGTCTAAAACTCTTTACAAAGGAGAATTCTTTTGCAAAAGATGAAAGAAAAGATCCTAAAAAGCTACAGGCGCATCCTGATAGCAACTGTCAGACGCATCACTTAAAGCTACTGTCGGGCGCATCAACCATCAGGCGCATCACCTTGATGTCCCACTCAGGCGCATCAACTCATCATCTCATCGCAGGCGCATCCCGTGCATAGTCAGAGCCAACCACTCCCTTGCCAACGTGCGGGCACTCTAGCAGGAGGAGTGGCTCTTCTAGCCTAACAAAGTCGGGACATGATAGCCCCGACCTGCGGCTCTTCCAGCATAACAAAAATCGAGACACGACGATCCCAATATTTGGATGCAACAGGCACTTTCACAGGGCCGATGGTGAAAAAACCAACTCGGCGCATCTTCGTCCTCGAAAGAAGTTCATCGTCAACTCGCCGAGGCAGGGGACTGATCGAGTTCATCTCCATTTTGGGAAAGACAAGTGAAGAATGGAAATAAGCTTCCCTTCATGCGGCTATTTATAACCCGGGCAGACCACAACCGTGCGCCAAGTGGAATGCTATCCGACTTCCGTGCAATAAATTTGCATTTATGGCAATGAACCTGTCTCTTCGTATTCTGCTAAAATTAAGGCAGCCATTAACGCCTAGAATAACTCAACAGATGGGCCAAAGAGGATGCGACACATGGCAGATATGCCGTCGACATCATGCGCCTCCCACTGATGCGCCCAGTAGGACATAGACCCATGCGCCCAGATCGAAATTAACCGATACGCCCCTTTCAAACTTGTCATCATCAAGCATTTAATGCTGAATGACAAAGACGACAACACATCTTCTAAAGAGCCGTCCAATCAGCCGCCTTTACAGGAAACGAAGAGCCGTTGATATCAGCACCATCATTACACTTTTGATCGCCTACAGTTGTCCTTGCCATGTGGCCGATCGTTCATTTGCATGCGCCTCGCAGCCATGCACCCGAAAGACTATATGCGCCTCAAAAGCCATGCGCCCGGACTCGCTCCTGATCCCTAAAGACAGCAGCTCAGTTCTCTCTATGTGCCTGATCCTAGGCGCATCAAAATAGATCACTCTCCCCCAAATCCGAGATCTTTGAAGCCACAGACATGCGCCACGTGTCTTTTGACTCACTTCTGCTCAAGAATGGGTGCTAACCACCCAAGATCTCAGCAGCAACCGAATCCTCGCAACTGCTACGTGTCAGTTCCACCGCAGCCCAACACAGCAGTTCAAACAGATTCGAGGCGCATCATCCATGCACCTCCGCCAGCATCAGCCACGTGGCATTCCCACATCCAGGCGCATCCTATATATGCGTACAGATACAACTCAGCCTGCTGCCTATAAATAGAAGGACCATTCCTTCAAGACACATAGAGATATATCCAAAGATCATATCCAAAGATCAGGAGAGACACTTCACATCTTCTTCCCCTCAAAATGCTCCGACATCCAGAGCAATCCAGACCTTCAAAGAATTCAAGATCGTCGTCAGATCGTCAACGGAGTCAACGCATTACCACTCGCTCCACCGACACAATTCCCAGATAAAAACAAAAGTGTACTCAAAGGACTACATCTAAGTCCTACATTGTATACTGTTCTGTTTGTAATCAAAATACAAAAGTTTCAATCAAAAACCTTTTGTGTCCCTTTTTCGATGGCGAATAAGCTGGCGACTCTGCTGGGGACCACCTTCTCCTCCAACGAGAAGGTTATGTTGCAATCTGTCGACATAAAGCTGGACTCCTCCTACAAAACACTTGTGGTGCACCTTGATTAACAGGCGTATGAGGAGTTCATCTCTGAAGGCAGCGTAAGTCCTTCGAAGCGGTTGCCAAAGCCGAAGAAGACTCGCTGAGTCTGGGTACGCAAGGGCAATGTGCCTAGCACCATCGCTGAAGGGGATACGCCACCGCAGCTGACCCTCCTGCTGATGTTCTCAGCAACCAAGATGGTCTCACTGGTACAGCACGTCTGTCAGGAAAATGCAATATTGACTGCATTCTCCAACTATCTTCTTTCCAGTCGAAGAAGATGCACCAACGGAGTAGAGACGCAGCCAATCTCCCGCGCATGAACTCCTGTGTGCTGGAGAAAACATCTGTCTTTGACAGACTCACTCGCTGTCATGACAAGGCAGAATTGGATTTTGAGTACTATGCGCCTTCGCGGGCTAGTACAAAGAAATCCAAGGCAGCACAGGCCATGCGCCCCAAACGTGCTACGCCAACAGCGAACCAGAAGCATACGCTCAAAATCATGCGCACTGCGGATGGCAGGCTGTATAGGGTTGATTCGGGCGTATTTGTGCCAGATACGAGCCGACCTTCGAAGTCCCTGTCCCGCTTGGGCGCATATACTGTGTTTCGAACCAAGTCAGGTAGGGCAAAATCTGCAACGTTGAACCCATACGCCCACTTGAGTGGTGCTCATGAAGTGGGTTCAAGTTGCAAGAAATGCTGTTCCCCCACCAATGATCTGGGCGTATCTCATGCGCGTGAACTAGATTAGGGGGCGCAACATTCATATGACCACCCCGGCGCTTGGCCTTGCCATGTGCCTGAAGGGGCTGTGAAAGTGAAACTCTCCCATCATGATTTACGTAATGTGATCACTCACAAACGCAGATCAGGAGAGCTGACCAATAATCATGATGCACCCCTCACAGGATACACTTGTGCCATGGTCACCATCAACTGCTGTTGTTGTAAGACATTAGCTCCACCACAAAGGCAGTCCGTGTTTCGGCGACTGCAATCTTCGACACCCATCCGACGTCGTCTCGGTAAGACAATGCCAATTGAAGACGAAGAGGAGCCTAAGATCTCTTCCTGCCATGTTGTCACCAACTGTCACTCATCCGAGAGAAAGACAACTTCCAGCTCCTCAACCTCTGCAACGTCATCCAAGAGTCAGCTGAGGAAGAACAAGACAATAATCTCATCCTCATGGGTGTTCGAAAGCATCCGGGCAAGGAAGAAGTCTCTAGCTGAAGCAGTGGCTGGGGGTAGTCAAATTCCTGACAATCCTCCTCTTGAAGACGAGGAAGTCCCCCATGGAACCAACCTCGACATAGCTGGGGGTAGCCAGTACGAGGCCTCGGAAGAAGAGGCCCTTCCACAGGAAAGTGAGGTCGAGAGTGAGGCTTCAACCGATCCATCCACTTCCACCCATGTCATAACAGCTTACATGGCATGGGGTGGTGATGAAGGAGAAACAGACACTCCAGCTCTGGACATCGTGCAACGCATAAACACTTTGGAAGAGGGCCTCAAAACCCTCTCTGCCTCTATCAGACCTTGACTCAAGCAGTGTTCAAGATTCGGACCACTCTAGCAAGGGCACCTGTCTTCACCAGTCCTGATCCAGTGGCCAATGGGGAATCAAGTATACCCCCTCAACAGATATCTTCGGGTGCAGATCATCACGCCGCACCCCGGACATCGGCTCCTTCAAATATCCAACTTCAGGCTCTACCACCTTCACCTGCTTCCAGCTCTACAGAAGATCTGGTCGAGATGATTAGAGACCTGTGTGAGCACTTCGAGGCTCAAAATAGGCAAGAGGAGCGTCAGAAGATGGAAATCCCGCAACCTTACCCCCTCGAGTGGAACAAGGTGGCCCATCCTCCCAAGTATAAACCACAAACACTGACGCCATACGACGGAAAGGATTCTCCTCGTCGGTACCTGACATACTTCCAGTCTTAGAAGGGGCATCTCCTGAAGGAAGACGCCCTACTTATAAGCCTGTTTATTGGGGGCATTAAAAGGAGTCGCCTACGACTGGTACTACAGTCTCCCTGATAACTCCATATCATCATTCGATGACTTGACACACCTCTTCCTCGATCGGTTCTACGACGGTGGAAAAGACATGACCATGTCGTCTCTCATAGAAGTCCGTTAGACGGAGAAGGAAACTATTTGAACCTTCATCGAGCATTTCCGACAAGCATGCCTAAGGTTACCTCCGGGTATGCCAGAACATGCACTCATTCACTCCTACAACATGAACATGATACCTGCGATCAAACTCTGGCTCAACTCTGTTCAATGTTCTGTTAGGGCACCCATGGCTACACAAGTACATGGTGGTACCATCCACTCTCCATCAATGTATGAAGTACGTATCCATCAACGGCATCGTCCGAACGGAGTTCGCTAATGTCGATCCCTTCAGAGGGATTGAATCCTTCTTCACTGACTCGGGCCTATACAAGTCAATTCATCTCGAAGATGAAGCCAATAACGCCGATGATGAAGCTGAAGACGAAGCCGACTTGGAGGCGTATATAATAATCAACGCTCCCTTGAAAGTATGACTTAAGGGGAAGCCACCTCAAACACCGACTCTTATGGTGGCTAAACGTTGCGGGAAGGCACCAGCTTCTCTGGATGGAGCATCCACTGAAGCCCCCTTGAAGATACGACTTAAGGGAAAACCTCCTCAAGTGGTGGCTCCCCTCGTAGCCAGACTACGAGGAAAGGCACCAGCCGCCGGGACAACAACTGAGGCACCCCTTAAGGTACGGCTTAAAGGTAGACCTCCTCAGTCGTTGGCACCTCTTACCGCCAGGCCACAGGAGAAGGCCCCAGCGTCTTTCTCAGCACAGACCCAAAAGCCAGCATGGGTCAAGCTCCCGTTGGACTCTCCTGAACTGCCCAAAGCTACTCCAGTGCTCACTGACGAAGAGCTAGAGGAGTACATATCAGCCAATGTTGACGCTCCATCCCTTGATGATGTAATCCCTTGTCACGACCCGTACCCGCTTTTCGGATACAAAACATGTCCAAGCCTAGCCTACGCCGCAGTGTCGGCGATAGAACGTTGTCTAATATACCCAAGTCATGGCAGTCTAGAATCACTTGGAAATCTATATCTCATCCACAGAATAATCAAGACACAACCAAGATCAATGAATATCCATAAAACTGAGTAATAAAGAATATAAACTGAATGTTTCCAAGAATCCAGGTCACGTTCGGTGGACATAAATCTACTACCAATAGACGGAATAAAACAAAGACATGAAATAACTAACTGAGTCTAAACTGCAAATCAAATAACGACCTCAACTGCAAAGGCACCGTAGTCTGATGCTGGCTCACAACTGATGGTCTGCTCCTGACTCAAACTTGGCTAAACCTGAAAAGATCATCGGGTCCTCAGAGGACTAGCAAGATACATAAAAATGAGCCATTCTAACAGTTTATCATGCATGGAGAAAATCCAGAATAAAAGTAAAACTAAAGCGAGAAAGGTTCACGAATCTGTTAACTGACTACGCATAAATGAGCTGCTGACGAAGACGAGAGGACCCATGTCAAGATGCCAACGGATAACGAATCAAATACTCAAACCCTCGTCCCTAGTGTGGACTTACAGGTTTGATCAACTACTAACCCTCGCCCCTAGTGTGGACTCGCAGGTTAGCTTCGAGAATCACCCTCGCCCCTAGTGTGGACTCGTAGGTGCGGATAGATAACTACTAACCCTTGCCCCTAGTGTGGACTCACAGGTTAGCTTCAAGATTCAAGACAAGGAGGTATAACAGTTCGGTTTATGACTTCTTGACCCATGACAGGACTCAATCAAGACACAAGTGTGAACACGTCCAATAAAACACGAGACTAACTGTGAACAAGGGTTATGTATCAATGAAGTAAAATACTAGCATGATATAAAAAATACATGTCAACAATGAATGATAGAAAAACTGGATAATGAAAGACAGTACATGTAAATAAAGCTATAAAGAAAGGCAATGTATACTTGCCTGTGGTCCCGGCTGCTGGTATGGGTTACAATCCGAATCGAGGTCCAAGTAACCTATTTATAATTTATAAAGATCAATACCTGATATTTGTAGGAATTAAGCCAATCTCTATTATCTTAAGTTTTCCTGTTTTATGAGTGGCCTAGGTTGTCTATTTTACTTAGGCTTGTAACCTCTAACCCTAATGTCTATTATGGAGAAGCTTTTACCTATTTGTAAAGATTGGGTTACTAATGGTTTATATGATACCCTTTTATTTGGTGCACTTCATATCCCCTACTGTCATACTTATCCTATATTTTCCTATATGTGTAATAATTCTAATTACTATAGATACTATGGATACATCTATTTGACTTACTGCTATAATATCCCACTTATATTTGTGCTATTGCAATTTCTACCTTAGGCCTTTCTTTTGGTAGTACCTCTATGAAACTATGATTTCAAAAATGCAAGGCAATTGCCATGTTCTGCTGTGGACACTACTATATATATAGAGTACTCTCCTGTCCCATCTACCTACAGTCATAGGTTGTACACTACCTAGCCTATACTGGATGTGAATACCACATATAACTACATCCCCTGTGAACCTACAGGATATGACACAGGAAATATTAGGAAGTTTGGTTGCTCTTGCCCTACTCTTCCTGTACTTCCCTAAATGCCATATAACTCTGTCTTATTATGATATCTATAGATATTAAGGTTTAGCACAACAGCTAGGACCCCCTATTATCTATTGCCATGGTATCAAGTATAGGTAGGGGCAGTTTATGGACTCGAATTGTGTCATACAAAATGCCTGGCGGCATGCATGTATAGTTCATGCTAACAGAACCCCCTGTTATCCATATACTTATTCCAAAGTGTAATTAGCTATGCTACTCTAATCGTCGTAGTATTTTCAGCTAGAATGCAATTAAGCAAGGATTGGAATAAGAACCACGCAGATTATTTTTCTGTAGGTAGTTATCCTATTATAGATTGTGTTCTTTGTTCTTGTTGCCTACTCATTGTCATCATTTTTGTTATCCCCTATAGAAACAACAATAATCATCCATTTCTTCCAATCAGTCCAAAAAGGGCCACAAGACTGCAATATTGGCAAGTGCATATCCTGCTGCAGGAATAGAAAGATGAGGAAAAACGAAAGATTATACTACGAACAAACCTCTATCCATCAGTAATTCCCATCATCACCATTATTTTTACATCACCCGGTATCTCACCATTGTTTTTACATCACTAGGTATCTCTAATGCACGACAAAAATGCAAGGCAGGTTTAAATTACTGGGATTGAGTGCGCTAAACCATATGTTAACTGGAGCATCCTAATAATCCATATTGGAGAATACAGGTGGGTAAGGGGCACAGATTGGTATCCGATATCAAGCGCACAACCAGATACCCATCTGTCGACTCTGATACCAAGTATCCATCTGGTACCATGAATCAAATATGATACTAAGTATCAAACTTTACACCAAGCATACACCTGATACCAAGTAGCCTTGGCTCCCCACTGTCCCTATCCCATATATTGATACGATTCCCACGCCTATCCACCCCTAACAGGTTTTTAATGTCCTAGTTTTAACCAAGGCAAAATTCCAAAAAATAAACCCCAATGATTCGATACTCACAGTCATATGATCACCCATGTTTTATTAGGAGAAAAATCCCACGACCAACTGTAATTAATAATTTAATTAAGCAAAACAGGGTTTAAGTTAGATTAATACATGTTGTTTGTTCCTTCGGTTCCAGGGAAGCAGGTCGAGACGAGGAAGTCTCTTGCCTCCTGCGCAGGAGAGGAGATCGAGAGGGTTTGAGAGAGGAAGGATCGGCTAATCCTTTCCATATATATATATATATATGTGTGTGTGTGTGTGTGTGTGTGTGTGTGTGTGTGTGTGATAGATGATTAGGGAGATCGATATGATTTCCCATATGTTCTATCCAAAGGATTTGGATGGATTTGAATTATGGAGTGGTGCCAAGTTCAAATACTGAGATTTCTTAATCGGCCAAAGCACGGTTTTAAAACAAAAAAACAAGTTTGCAATAAAGCCCTTGAAATAAATAGGTTTACAAAACTCCACTTCCATATATATATATATATATATATATATATATATATACATACTAGAGTTAAATAAATAGCCTTAATAATTAACTACTTGGTCTATCAATTACATGTATAATGATAATTAATAATAATATTAATGATAATGACATTTAATACTAATAGAAACCAGGTTAATAGAAAAATATATATCGGGTTCAAGGGCTCACATCCCTCGGGACAAAATTTCATATTTTATCAATAAAAGGGTGTCTTTCAATTATTATAGCCTTCCACACTAGAATGCTATATATACTTTAGATAATGCCCTGCAGTCGTTGCAAACACAAATAACGACTGTAAATCATGTAAATCGAGTCGTCCTGTACCAAGGAGTCTGTTACATAGTCCCGCCTCGGAACCAGGACAAGAGGCCTATCATCTTCGGCAAAGTCGAGCGTCATCAAGACCTTCCACCGGCAGAGCCAGAACTCGACACCGGCAGAATACAAATTTATCGGTACAATGATCGAGCCAAATATCTCATCCAAAAGATGGGTTACAACCTGAAGAGCGACCAGGGTCTGAACTATGGAAAAGGTCGACGTCTTCCCCTACGACTTCTCGTGCCGAAAGGAAAGTCGTAGGACTATATCACCGTACTCGACGGGGGGTGGGCTACGTCATGCCTCCGACAACCCCGGAGAGTTCAGAAGTAGAGGATGTCACACATTCTCACTCGTCTGAAGCTTCTACTTGGGACTCTGACACTAGCATCGGCCCAATATTCAGGAAAGTACTGTTAGCCAACATGACATCCGTACATCCTTCAGAAGATGAAGACAGCGACCAGACAATAGAGTTCTTCGAAGAAGAACCCTGGGCTCAACGCCTAGGTGCGCAATGGGAATCTCGCTTTGAACTATGGGAACCCCCTACTGAAGATGAAGTCGAGCAAATCGACCTCGGGGATGGATCTTCCTCTAAACCTATCTCCATCAGCAAGAGCTTGGCTGGGGAGGACCGAGAATCCTTTGTCCAGCTGGTCAAAGAATACATCAACATCTTCGTCTGGAGCTACGAAGACATGCCAGGCCTCGATCCACGTCGCGATGCACATGCTCAATATCTTAACTGACGCTAAGCCTATTAAGTAGCAACAATGACGTTTTCGTCCTAACATCATGGATGCTTTTGATAAAAAAGTGGATAAACTCCTGGACAGCTAGTTTATTTGCGAAGAACAACACCCAGACTGGGTAGCCAACGTTGTTCCCGTCACTAAAAAGAATGGGAAGATTCGGGTCTGCATCGAATTCCGGGACCTCAACTCAGCTTGCCCGAAGGATGAGTTTTCGCTCCCGATCACTGACGTAATGATCGACAACACATGTGGTTTCAAGCGCATGTCCTTTATGGATAGCTACACGGGCTACAACCAGATCAAGATGTTCCCAGACGAGGAAAGACATGTCGTTCAGGACTCCGAAGGGGGTTTACTGCTACACAGTAATGCCCTTTGGCTTGAAGAATACAGGTGCCACATAGCAACGAACAATGGGCACCATCTTCCGTTAGCATCTCTGCAAAACAGTCGAATGCTACATTGACGATATCACCGTCAAAAGCCGTCTTCGGGGTGATCACCTACAAGACCCGAAGATAGTCTTCGATCTTATGCGGGCACATCAGCTTAAGATGAACCCTGCTAAATCCTTCCTTGGGGTTTCTAGTAGAAAATTCTTGGGCTTCATTGTCACCGCAAAGGGCATTTACGTCGATCCCGAGAAGACCAAAGCCATCCTTGACATGGATCCTCCGAAGAACCTTAGAGAACTTCGAGGCCTACAAGGATGTCTCACATACATCCGAAGGTTTATTGCAAACCTTTTCGGGAAATACCAACCCTTCACCAAGCTCATACAGAAGGGAGTATCCTATGTCTGGATGGAAGAATGTCAAAATACGTTCGATGACATCAAAACTTATATGATGAATCCCCCAGTTCTGGTGGCACCCGTCGCAGGCAAACCATTCATTCTCTACATCCGTACAATAGACAATTCTCTTAGCGCTTTGTTGGCCCAGAACAACGAAGCGGGCCATGAGCAGGCTATCTATTACCTAAGCAGGACAATGGTCGGGGCCGAACACCAGTACAACCCCGTCGAAGAAGAATGTCTAGCTCTGGTGTTTGCCATCCAGAAGACTCGCTATTATGTCTCTGGACAGACAATTCATGTCATCTCCCGAGTCAATCCATTCAAAGTCCTCATGACAAAGCCGGGGGCACTAAACTCCCGATTGGCTACTTGGGCGATACTATTGACACCATATGACATGGTATTCGTCTCATAAAAGGCAGTCAAAGGCCAGGCTCTGACTGATTTTCTAGCAGTGCACCCAATTTCAAAATCGTCCAGACTCTACGAAGACATTCTCGATGAAGTGCAAGAATCGAACATCACCGAAGGGAACCCCATTTTACGGATGTTCTTCGATGGTGCCTCTAGAACTGGCTCCAAAGGCTAGATCATTACATGAGTGGGGGTGGTCCTAATCTCCCTCGATAAGCTGGTCATCCAGCGCGCTTACTCTCTTTCAGAGCCGTGCTCCAACAATGTTGCGGAGTACAATGCCCTCATCATGGGAACACTGTTAGAAATAATCCATTATACGGCAATCTTAAAATGCCGTTAATAATGAGATTTTTGCCACAAAAACACAAATATGGCAACAATGTGAAGTTGCCATAGCGTGCCGTAAAAGGTTGTGTCAGTATTGCTTATTTACGGCATCTTCCAATTATTGCCGTATAAGGGAACTAATTTACGACAATTAATTGTTGACTTATAAGAAATCTTTTTGTTGCCTTTAAAGATTATTATTAATGGCAATATTTAGTTGCCATAATTTCGAACAATATATGGCAATATATTATTGTCGTATATCATCAGTCAATAAATGGCAAGATTATGTTACAAAATATTGTATTTCCTTTAATGGCAATATTTTGTTGTCGTAAACTACTAGTATTATATGGCATTACATATTGCCATATATTGCAATCCCATATGGCAATTCTTCGTTAGGCATGTCTTTATTGTCATGTTTGAGAACGTAAGGCAACTGCCGGATTCCATATTTGAAAATTTTAATTTTTACTATTTATTGCCATGATCGACAAAATGTGACAATTAATATATGCCAATATTTGAAATATCAACTAAATTCAATTGACAAAATTTAAATAGATCATTAACCAAATATTAAATATAGATAATAGTTCAATTTGTACACTTCAAATAAAAAAATAACTTTTAGTTAAATATGGTAGATTCAGTACTACATCATTAATATTACATAAAACCAACTATGCCAGGAATCCATACTTATCATATCCAACATTATGAGGCAGAATTCCTCTTTTATATGAGGTTCAAAATTCAAATAGGTACTTGACACCCCCAACTTAAACTTCAACTTGTTGCCTCCTTGTTCCCTCCATATATATAACATGTCTGCAAAGATTTCTTTGACAGTTGTCGTGCGCCAATTCACAGCTATACAATCTTTATATACCCTGGTATGGATAAACAATAAAATTAGCCTATAGACCAAAAACATTTAGTAAAAAAATATATTTTAAGGTAGTGCAAATTTCTATGCTTCATTTTTTTTATATGAATGGTTACAACAGATGAAACTTGTATAAATATTTTATTTTAAGGATAAAAACTAATGGAAATCGTCTATTTACAATCAAACTCATTCATTGGCCTAAAATTGTTCAATTTGCAATGACAACCTCACATTTATAAAAATATGTTTGTGATATATATACAATTTTATCATTATAAATATTTTCAAGTTATTCTCATGCATGCATATATGGTTCTCAACCTTCCATAGATGGTTGTAAAAAAATCTTCCATAGATTAATTAAAAAAATATTATGTGCATATATGCTTCTCAACCTTCCATAGATGGTTTTAAAACAATCTTCCATAGATAATTAAAATAATATTACATGCATATATGGTTTTCAACCTTCCATTGGTGGCTGGAAAAAAAATTCTTCCATAGATAATTAAAATAATATTCTATGGATAGATGGTTCTCAACCTTCCAAATATAGCTCTAAAAAAATCTTTCATAGATAATTAAAAGAATATTAGATTGAGAGAGCCAAAGTTTAAAGAGAGACCTAGATTGAGAGAGAATAGGAATTATGATTTGGCAAAATAATAAAGGAGGGAAAATATTTCAACTTTTTATGTTCCCGCCGGTCTTATGTATAGACACGAATTTTTTTTATTCTCATTAAACCACAAAAAAGTTTCCAAAAGTAAACAAATAAAATATTGCCATATTTATTTTGTTCATGGAGGGAAAATATATTACATATTTTGGGGCAACATTTTTTCCATAAACTAATTATTTTATGGCAATGTAAAATATTGCCATATTTGATCGTAATATATTATGTCACAAATCCAGCTTGCCATAATATATTGCGATCAAATATGGCACGCGTTATTATTGCCATAAATATTTCCATTAAATATGGCATGCGTCCTTATTGCCATATAAAGTGTGACAATTATAGGCAACATTATTTGTTGCCATAAACAAACTTGTTTATTAAGGCAATATTAATGTTGTCGTATTATGACTATGTTATATGGCAACATTTTATGTTACCGTAAGGCGTTGCCGTAAAATATGCTTTTTCTTGTAGTGGAATCCAGTTGGCAAAGCAGCTGGGGGTAGATTACCTCAAATCTTACGACGACTCAAAACTCGTCGTCAATCCAGTCCGAGGGCAATACGAGGTCCGCCATGAAGACCTCATCCCCTATCACAAAGCAGCGTTGGACATTATCTCAACCTTCGCTGAGTTCTTCATAGAACATGCACCTTGGCTACAAAACTTAAAAGCTGACGCTCTAGTTGGCCTCGTAGCCTCATTGGCTGCACCAGTTGGGACTCAACACTTCATTACAGTGGTGGGTCGGGATTTGGCTTGCCCCAGAAACAATCTGTGCATGTAGACAACTCATGCCATGGCTACAGATACCAGCATTAACGTTAGAGACTGGAGATTCCCGTTCATCGACTTTGCCGTCATGAAATCCTTCCAGAAGACCCGAAGGAGGCAGTCTCAGTTAGAAGGCGTTACCTTCGGTTCTATTATGATACGACCACTAAAATGCTGTACCGACGATCCTACGATGGACTTCTCCTCCGATGTCTATCAAACGAAGAAGCTGCTGAAGCCCTTCGAGGAGCTCATGATGGAACATGCAGAGCTCATCAACCAGGTCCTAAGCTACAGGACCGACTCCGACGTATGGGCTATTACTGGCCCACCATGACGGCTAATGCTGTTGAGTATGCAAAAAAATGTCGTGCTTGCCAGCTACACGTCGACTTCATTCACAGACCGTCAGAGCCTCTACATTCGATGGTCGCCTCCTAGCCATTCGAAGCCTGGGGCATGGATATAGTGGGACCTATCACTCCTCCTTCATCCAGGGACACCGCTTTATCCTTGCAATCACCGACTACTTCTCTAAATGGGTAGAAGCAGTGCTACTGACGGAAGTAAAAAGTTCAAAGGCGATCAATTTCATCAAGCATCACGTTATCTATCATTTCGGGTTGCCCCAGAGGATTATCCACGACAATGGGCCGCAATTCATCAGCCATGCATTCAGTAGATTCTGCGACAAAAATTGTATTCAGAATATGGCATCAACTGCCTACAATCCGGCAGCAAACGGATTGGGAGAAGCTTTTAATAAAACCATCGTCAAGCTACTAAAAAAAGTAGTGTCATCCAACAAGCACGACTGGGATGAGAAGCTCAGTGAATGCCTTTGGGCCTATCGCACAATGGTACAGACCTCGAAAAGCAACACACCGTTCTTCTTGGTCTATGGGAGCGAAGCAGTATTGCCGTTGGAAATTCAGATACCCTCACTCCGAGTGGCGATCACGAAACAGCTGACGAAAGAAGACAATCAACGTCGCCGTCTGCAAGAGTTGGAAGCATTGGACGAAAAATGCCTCTTGGCTCAACAGCTCATCGAACTTTACCAAGCCCACATCTCACAGGCTTTCAACAAAAGTGTCAAACAGAGGACTTTCCAAGTAGGTGACTTGGTTCTGGCAGTCAGAAGACCGATGGTAATGACTCACAAGGCACCGAAAAAATTTGAACCCAAGTGGGAAAGGCCCTTCGTCATAGAGACGGTATACTCAAACGATGCTTATCGTCTCGCTCAACCTAATGGGAACTTGTTCATGATGTCCATCAACGACAAGTTTCTGAAGAAGTACTATTCTTGACACCCGTCGAAAATGTACTACCCTCTCCCCAGAAGAAAGAACTTCATGAACTTGACAAAACCAGGTTCACACCCCTTTCTTTGACAATCATGTGCTTCTGGAACTCAGCTATTCTGTTGCATTCCCAGTAGAAGAACAACCATGTCAATATCACCTCTGAGCTGCTTCTCTACACCATATTAAGCAGGATTTTATACTACATAAGATCATACTCGTTACTATGTTTACCATGTCTACATTATCTCTGAGTAAACATCCCATACAACAATCCCCGAGTTGTTGCACATAAACCATAGAACATTCACGTCCATATCACCTCTACATTGTTCTATAAATCCCCACAGAGTTCACTCCTACCACGTCCATATCACCTTTGAGTAGGAAAACTCCACCATTTAGCCCCATATTTACCATGTCCACATTACCTCTGAGTAAATATGTCGGTCCTCTCTCTCAACTTATTATCCGTGTCTAACACCAATGTACGCCAAGGATGATAAGTCTACATAAAATCCCCAGTAGAATTACCCCATATTCACCACGTCATATTACCTCTGAGTGAATCTACCAGTGTCCTCCATGAGTAACTTCTATACCTAGAAACCAATGTGCGTAAAAGATAATGGGTCCACCAAAAACATCATAGAAAGTGAACAAAGCAAAAGTCCTTTATTTATTCGAAACAAGAAGTAGACGGACTACATTTGCAAAAAAAAAAAAAAAGGAAAAGAGAGAGAGAGAACAACTGCGTCTCTAAACCAAAAACAACAAAAAGGATGGAGGAACTAAGGATCGACAGACAACTCGTCAATCCGACACTTCAAGTCCTGAGCTTTGGTCTCCACGGTCACCAAGATGCGACGCTCGGCTTCATGGTGCATTGCTTGCCTAGCCTCAGGACCAAGGTCAGCAGCAAGCTTGTCGTCCAGCTTCTTCTTCTGACAGATGAAGAATGCCACATGGGGAGTGAACCTTGCCGTCTCTTCTATAAGATGGACGTGCTCAGCTTGCGCCCGTTCAGAATCGTCCAGAAGCTGAGCCCGCTGCTCTTGAAGAAGACGAATCTTCTCGTCAACTTCTATTATGCTGAACTTCAGGGAGTCCCACAGTTTGCCCTTCTCCTCCATCGACGAGGACAACCTCTGCTCCTTGGCTTCAGCGTCGGCCATCTCTTGAGCCTAGAGAGCCATCGTATTGGAGTAAGCTGACTCAACTGTCACCTCTAGCTTGCTCTGCTCCTCCTCTATCAAAGCAAAAAAGTTATTCCGTCGAATGTTCCGATGTTCTGTAAGACGAAGTTCGAGCTCAGCGATAGAGGCTTCCAAGTTCTCGGCTATATGGTCATGGCCCCGGTGACTACAGATCTGCTGGATAAACGGGAGCGCCATGTACTTCATAGTCGCAAAGCTTCCACATTCATCTAATACAGCCGATACTCCCCTCCGTAGCATCTTGTATACGGCCTCGACCATGAATCTCACATATTCATCCGCGTCGGCCAACACTTGAGGCATCATCACGGGAATTATCGGAGCCACTACATGAACCGGGGGGGCAATTATATCGGCAGAAGCCCCCATACCTGAGGTTGACGGTGCATCCACTGCTTGGCTCATAGGAGCCTCAACTACCGTACCTTCAGGGTCGGAGACTGGAGCCTCGGCAGTCACGACCTCTGAAACTCCCATCATCGGAGCTGAACCTCCAGGGGGACCCGACACCTTACCCCAAGGAGAAGGAATGGAGGGTGTGTCGTCCACCAAGGGGCCGTTGCCCTTGTCTAAACTAGCCCCAGACAACCTCATGACAATCGAGTCCGCCACGGTAGACCCCGCAGCAACATTTGCGACAAGGGGGGACCCTTCTACCATCGACGGAGGGTTTTCAGCATCGGGACGGAGAACAGACCCTCCCACCTCTTCTTTATTGGAATCCAGAGTAGGACTCGGCAGACGAGTCACTTCCTCTTCACCAACCTCAATCTCCGAGGCAGGAGTCGGACTCGGCAAACGAGTCGTGTGTCCCACCGGGACAGAAATAGGACCTGGCAATGGAGCATCCTTTGAAACTGGGTCCTCTAAATCCCTTCCAGGAGAGGGCTCAGTTGCTTACTTTTTGGCACGTTCTTCCCCACCTATGCGGGATCACCCCCAATATTTTCTTCGGGGACGTCATCCGGAGAAGACGAGTCCCATTCTTCCTCCTCATTAGGAAGGACTTGTCTGGCTACTTCTTTCAAAACCCCCGCACCAGTTTTGGGAGGCCCACGGTAGTTTGCTTCACTCCCTATGAAGATCCTGCTTCGCCTCTCCGACGGGTTAATGGAGAGGGATCAACATCCTCAGGAGGCGCTACATCTGCGGTGTCATCTCCACCGTGGTCCAAATTATCTGTAACTTCCACGAGGATATCATCCAAAGTCTCCTCCACCGGAGATGGCACAATTGGAGGGACACATTCATCAGTTGAGCCCGCCACCTCCTTTGGTTTACTCGAAGCCGGTTTCGAAGGTCGGGGCTTCTTCTTCGTCGCTTCCTGCAAAAGAGGAGATATGTGAGCATAAGAGGAAAAAATTGAACCAAACTAATGCCAATTCACATACCACTACAGGGGCTAGTTCAGTTGGTATTACCGAAGGTTGTATCGTATCTCCGGCCTTGGTGGCCAACGCCTTCTTAGGCTTCTTCGGAGCTGACGAATCTTGCTCCATCGTGGCACGCCTCTTCAGGTGACTTACCGAAGGCTCCTCTTGAGAACCTTCCGCCGGTACCACAGGGACAGCCCTGTAAGTTGGCACATCAGGAGGACAATACGCCCGAGCCTTCGCCAGCACGCTCTGTAGCTTCGAGTTGTGTCCCAACAATAAAATTGGTCTCCCGGTCATACCCAGGAGGAACAATGTTCATCGCACAATAGAGCTTTGCTGCGGAATACAAGATATGCGGCCGAGGATTATGAACAGGCAAGGCGAAACGTACTCCCGTGCACCCGACATTATAATATTGCCATCCCTAGGCTCCATCCAACAAACTCCTAATGAACCCCAGAGAATTGCTGGGGTTCCTCAACATTAATTGGGTATAGCCGAATTGACGTACAAAGCGACTCGGCAAGTACTGTAACTCCCTAAAAATCGTTTCATAAATTTTAAAGGTAAATTTCTTATTATCAAACACGATATTACATAATCAATTTTATTTTAATAATCAAGTTGGATTTATCTAATTTTGATTATTTTTATTGTGATTATTCTTAATGATCTATTTTGATTATTATTCAAAGTGGATTTATTTTAGGCTAATAGATTCCTATTTCATCTACCGAGTTTGGAACTTGGATTGCGAGTCTAATTTACTGATAATAA
Source organism: Iris pallida (assembly GCA_029216955.1). Taxonomy (NCBI): domain Eukaryota; kingdom Viridiplantae; phylum Streptophyta; class Magnoliopsida; order Asparagales; family Iridaceae; genus Iris; species Iris pallida. The sequence goes on along the minus strand of JANAVB010012599.1, from coordinate 4,429,310 downwards.
TATTTTCATAGAATAATCGCATCTTTAAATAGTATTTATCAAATATTACTTAAGTAAATATTTAGTAGTATCTAGTAACAACTTATTTATATGAACTGAACATAATTATCAAACACTTACACATACTACTTTGGCTCGATCCACTATGCTGAATTAAGTTAGGGGCTGTTAGTTAGTTTATATACTAATTAGTAGAATAATAGATTAATTACAAATCTTTAAGTTAGTTAGTTGATTGTTTAGTAATAGAATATTGATTGGAAACTAATTGAAAATCAGTGAATAAACAAATCGATAGCAAATTAGTTGTGTCGGTGAGAATTTTGCCCTATTAAAACCCTAGATCTGTTGTAATTACGAGCACTGCCATCCTGGATGCTTGAGAATATACTACTATTCTCTTATAAATATTGGGGGTGTTCCCCAGTTATTAATTATTATAATAATTCTGTCAAATCAGTGCTCTCTCTGTTACTCTTTCTCAATGCCGTGCTCAGCCGCCCGTCGGAATGCCGCGCTCCGCCCGCGGGAATGCCGCGCTCCGCCGCTCGCCGGCCAAATCCATCAAACTGTTCCTCTCTTTCTCTTTCCTGCTCTCACCAAACCGGGCCCTTGTAACACCCACTTTTCTTAAATGAGGGTAATTTTGAACTGTTGTAAAAGTTTATTATTTAATAATAGGATTTATGATTTATGGGGATTTTTAATTAATTTAATACGATTTATAATTGGCGAATTATAAGTTTGATGTGTTAGCTAGTGAACCCTAGAACTGTAGAGCTTAGAGACTAACCATGACCATGGGGACCTAACCATGTGATTAGAATGACTAATTACAACTTTTAGGCTAAGAATATTTTGGTCATTTTGTGACTTTTGAATTATTTAGGATTTTGATTAATTGGTGAATTTTAGATTATTTTAATAATATTTAAATTGATGTATTGTGATTTTGGTCATTTTTCATATTTTAATATTTTGGGAATTTTTATATTTTAATATTGATTTTACGGGATTTGTTTAGTCGGGTTTGAGTTTCGTTTCGTTCCGACTTGTGTTAGTGACCCGGGTAGCTTAGACTCTAGATGGGACCCCAAGATTAGTTAGTCATAGCCCACAAACCCCACTAATTAAGTTAGTGAGTTTAGACTAATTCCACTTGTTCGATTGGTTAAGTTAGAGGCTTAAATTTAACCCTTTTAACCCCAAACTTGAACCTAACTTAAAATTAACCAAGAGGACTAGTTGAGGCCTTATTGGGCTTTCCCCCAAGGCCCAAATAGAGTTTAATGGTAGCCACTATAGGCAGATTAGTCTCCCTTTCTTTCATTTCATTCCATCTTGTCTTTTTTTCTTCATAAAGTGTTCTTCCCCAAATTACAGAGCTTCTCTCTTTGATTTGATCTCCAAATCCTTACATCCCTCAACCAAAACTTCCATCCAACCTTCTCATACTACCAATGGAGGGTACTGTCATGCCCCGCTCCCATATTCGAGCGATCGTCCTCGCTAAGACGTGATGCCGCACGGGCCTAGGTTGCACCCGTGCAAGGCCAAGTCCAGAAACGGTCGATTTGAGCTAGGCCACAGAGTCGTACGGAGTGTCCCCATTGCAGCAGAAAGTAAATGAACACAAGTAGAAGCGAATTTGAACTCTTTATTGATATTCAAGAAGTTTACAAGCGACGCTAGACCGATATTACAAGTCGCTCAAGCTCTCTCTCTCTCTCTGAAACATAAAAGGCGTGCTAAGTGGCTTACAACATGGAATGATTCATGGCGATGTTCCGATACATTATGTCCTGTATAGGGTGCTTCAGCTTCTTGCAACGTCCCAAGGCCCCAGAGTTGGCTCCGCGCCTTAACACGTTCGATGGAAGCTTCGCACCCGCCGGCGTCTCCTGCATCCTACAAACAGACTGTGGGGTTATCAGTACATTGTTATGCACTGGTGGGGAGGCTAGCTCGCCCATAATACTATCATTACCAAATACGTTCCATTTACTTTCGTGCACCATCTATCATTCATTGTCTTTCTAATCTTGCCTTAGGGTCAATTTCATGGCACATATCATGACCTATATCGTGTTGCTGATTTCAAGTGTCGCATGAAAATACATACACGACTTACCATACTTATCGTCCGTCCTTCCCTGTCCAAGTAAACCAAGTTAGTCAACAATTCATAAGGAATGACTTAACGTGTCTCATGTAAACTTTCAATACCAAGAGCGTGTCCCTGCCTCGGGTTCTAGCATGTCGTAGACACGTCCTCTAACTCATTTTGTATGAATTACTCTTTATTCACTTGGTATGTTAGATTTCAAGCATGTTCACGGTGTTACATTTTAAGCATGTTCAGGAGGCACTTGTTCATTTGCACTTAGACTACTTTGATTTCAATGCAAGGACTTGCACGTGGATAGCCACCAGCAAAGCCCACTTAATCTATATGCACTGGTCGCTGGCATCACAAGCCATTTGGATATATCCCCTTGGTAATTCTTAACTTAGCGTAGGGTGATGGCTGGTACACCCCGTTAAGTCTCTTGAATATACCCTGCACTTACGTTCCCTGGTGCCCAAGCCCGCACCCAGGCAGACCGTAAGCCCCATTTTGATTCCATCTAGGCCAACCACGGTTTCCCTCCCATCGCCCGTATTGCAGAATCCTTCCTCATGACGGCCACGGTATTTCCCCCATCGCCCGTGCCGTTTGTCCACGACCATTTCGTATTGTCTTGTTATTTTAACTTAACGGCTATCTTCAAGCCGTAGGCTAACCCTTAGCCATAATGCGTTATCGACCAGGTTGGCGTCTGTGCAGCGCGGGTAGCGAGCCCCGTTGCACGTGTCCATCATACCTGTTGCTAACCATTCTTTTCTTTCTTATCTTTCATGTATTTTTTCTTTTATTTCTTTCTTTCACTTGTTCGTTCGTTCATAGATTCATTCATGTATTCATTCTTTCATTCATTCGTTGATTCATTCATTCACGCATTACGCAACTCCCAGTGTGGGAGTCGCCTTGGCGACCCATCGGTCCCATAGCCTTTCAATGTTGCTATACTCTACTCGGAACTTGAACGCATAAGGAACTTGAATGTAACCCATTCATTGTTTCATTGTTGGCCGCATAAGGAACTTGAACGTAAGCTTGTGCCTTAGCACGAGCGTAGAGCACGGTGCGAGAGTTCTCACATTTTTTCATATTCTTTTCCATATTCTATACAAGCATAAAAGATGGAATTATTCCCTTAGCTAGGTGTGTTGAGTCATTTATTAGCATGCGCGGGGTTATCGCCTAGCGATTCTCGTGATAGTGTCCGTATTGTTATGTGTCTAAGCTAAGCAAAGACAGGTTCATCGGAGCCACCCACCTTAGCGATGTTCGTATCGGCTGAGCGATACTCCGAGCGCGCCTTTGAAAGTCTTAGTCTGGATTCATCTTGACGGGCCAATGTAAGCCTTGCATCGATTCTTCATCAGGTCGATGCCAACTTTTTGGGTCGACGGCTCGTTTGAGTCGTTGCACTTGCCGTTTGAATCGGCGTTCCGCTAGGGCAGAGCGGATCGTTACAGGTACTAACAAAGATTTAGAGCAAAGTGCAAGGAGTGTCTTTTTGGAAGATCTTCGTGTCGGAGCCATGTGCTTGAGAGTATCATTGGAATTCCACTCCCAATAGGTAAAACCAATCCTCTAAATTAATTTTCTATGCATATTAGTTAGTTTTAAATCAATAGGACCCACCTCCATGCATATACCCCCTTTAGATTCACGTTTGAGGGCATTTGGAGCTCTCTTGAGGACTTTAGATATGTGTTTTGTGTCCTACTTGATAGATCCCAAATTAGGACACCCCATGTGTTTGGTTTATTGCCTAATAGGATTAATTGTATTTTAAATTTAGTTTTAGAATGGTTAGAGAGTGGATTTACCTTAATTAGGATGGTTAGAATGAGTTTCATTTGGATACCTATGTTGGTATCCAAGTATCTTGGCCTACATGTGTTTTTTTTGTCCAAAATAACCTAAATTTGTCATAATATTCATTCACGTTTTTAGTAACCATAACAACTTAGAAATACCATAATTTTTAGCTCAGAACTCTGATTAATCTCCCATTTTTTTTAAAAGAACCGTATTGAAGTTAGATTTCCAAATATATATTTTAATAAGCGAAAATTATTTTGGAACTTTCTGTAAAACTATTTGAGTGTCAGTTGTCCGAAAGATAAACGCGTTTCGGTGTTTTCACGATTCCGGAAGCTTCCGGGCACGAAAATGCGATCCGTTCAGAAAGCTAACATGAAGGACTACGACATAATTTAATCCTAGAATTTAGTGAATGTCTAATTGGTACAATATTGATTTTAAGTAGAAGAGTGACTATACGATATATGCATTTTGTGTAACCTATGAGCCTATGTAGTATGGATATTAAATGAATGTAGGTATCATATGTTGTCAAGTATATGTATGATATAGTATATATGTGTATATATATATATATATATATATATATATATATATATATATATATATATTATATATATTATTGTTAGGTAATATATGTTAGTATGTTTGTTAGATGTTGGTTAGTAGAGGATTAGATATGTTAGAGTTGTTATAAGTTAGTGTAAGTTATATATGTTAGTATGTTTGTTAGATGTTGGTTAGTAGAGGGTTAGATATGTTAGAGTTGTTATATGTTAGTGTAAGTTATATATATATATATATATATATATATATATATATATATATATATATATATATATATATATATATATATATATATATATATATATTTTTATATATATATATATATATATATATATATATATATATATATATATTTTATATATATATAAAAAATGTAAGTGTAAGTTAGTGTAAGTTATATATATATTTTATTGTTAGGTAATATATGTTAGTATGTTTGTTAGATGTTGGTAATATTTATATATATATATATATATATATATATATATATATATATATATATATATATATAGATGTTGGTAATATATGTTAGTATGTTTGTTAGATGTTGTTAGATGTTGGTAATATATATATATATATATATATATATATATATATATATATATATATATTATTAGGTAATATATGTTAGTATGTTTGTTAGATGTTGGTTAGTAGAGAGTTAGATATGCTAGAGTTGTTATATGTTAGTGTAAGTTACATGTGTTAGTATATTTGTTAGATATTGGTTAGAGCATCTCCAACCCTATTGTCTTGTTAAGTGTTGTGAGTCTTAGATGGCTCCTATGTGGCATGAGCCACAAGACAATGTCTTGTTTATGTGGCAAAATTATATCTCAAAAGACAATGAGATAGAAAAATTCTCTCCAATACAAAAGTATTGAGAAGACAATAAAAAGTATTTTTTCCAACTTCCAAGACAACTTTTAAGACAACTACTCATCTTCTTTCTTTTTTCTAATATTTTTTATTCATAATTGATGACATGGAAGAGAAGACATTGTCAAGTGCATTGTCTAGAACAAGACAATCAACTTCAATGTCTTCTTTAATTTTTGCCATATAAGCTTCACAATTGACTTGACAATTGCATTGGAGAATAATTTTTGAATAAAATTTTCTCATTCCTATGTGGCATTAACTTTTTTCCAAAGTCACAATAGGGTTGGAGATGCTCTTAGTAGAGGATTAGATATGTTAGAGTTGTTATATGTTAGTGTAAGTTATATATGTTAGTATGTTTGTTAGATGTTGGTTAGTAGAGGGTTAGATATATTAGAGTTTGTTATATGTTAGTGTAAGTTATATTTGTTAGTATGAATGTTAGTTAGATAGTATAGATTAATATTTTGTTAGATATTTGATATGTTGTTAGATAGTTGATGTTAGATAGTAATGGTACTAGTATACTTGATTGTTTAGGCCGTAGGCTTGTTTAGACCTAGAATTGACTAACCTAGACTAGTTTGACCATTGTTGATCAAACCTTAGCTAGTTTGACCATATTAGACTAGTTGTCCTAGTTTGACTAGACTAGTTGACCAGAGTTGACCAAGAGTTGACTTTGACCTAGATTGACTTAGACTCATGTAGATTGTATTATAATTTTAATTACCATATAAATTGAACTCTTTATAACCTGTGTTGCTCTAACTAGGACTCTGTGACTCCAGTTGGCCATCTTTTCATATAAGCTGTTCATGATATCAGGCGAGTACATTTTCTGATTATTTCATACTTTTTAGGATTTATATTCTTGCTCTAGATTACTTTACTTGATGCTGTCACATTGTTAACACGGATTGGTACTATATGGATCTTTACATTGAGATGTTATCTCCCTCGGGAGCATCGGATACATCATGTCATGTGCGTTTCACTTTCATCATGTACTCCTGTGCTTTCACTATTCATGTATACTCTTGTGATTCATGTACTCTCATGTTCACAGAGCCCTCATGCATAACTTCATGTGCACCCATTTATGGGCTCTCATGTGAAGTATTATACAATAGCATAACTTGTCTGGATCCTTGTGTATTTATTGGGGTACGGAGGAGTATAAATGGTCATGTGAACAATTCTAAAGTAGTGTAATCATGTACAAACTCTTAGTGTAATCATGTATAAAATCAAGCCGTTCACATATCTATCTTGTACTCTACATCACTAGTCACTGATTGTTCTCTACTTATAGTAGCTATTTATATTACAGTTCTCTCTCTTTTACTACATGTACTTTCTTTCAGCGTTTCATGTATTTTACTCTATTGCATGTTTTATATTCCTATCTTAATATGAACTGTGGAGATTTTGTGCTCGTTCATGTCCTGACTGGACCTGTTAAAAATATTACAGATAACCTGGAGATTCACAGCTAGCCTAGAGGACCAGTAGAGCTTGGAGTAGATTACTAGTTTGTGGTTTAGTTTCTTTTTTAGAACTTATTTTGTAATAAGTGGTGTTTTGAGATTATTGAAATTTTGGGAGTTTATTTAAGTTGTTGTTGTTTTGAGTTTTATATATAGTTATTAGACTCCTGTGTTATCTTATCGTACTTAGATTGTGATTGAGTATTATCGTATCTTATACCAGTCCTCCATTCGGAGTTGGGATTGTGACAGGTACATTATATAATTGTGTCAGTTGTTGATTCGATAGTAACCTAGAACAGCGTTTTACCGCCGATACTGCGGTGTTGGCTAGATGTACCTACTTTTCGTACCCCTACACTTGGTGCGGGTCGTGGCACATTTTTAGTGGTGGCCCATGCAGGTCATGAGTCGCATTATTGCGATATTGTAGTAGCACAACGATTTAGTTGTACTGCTACGAGCCTGCGATAGAATATAGAAAGTAAGGTGTTAGAATGAGAGGATACTCAATCACAGTTAGAAATCCTTGAGAGATTCCTGGGACGACCCTTGAGAATCTTATTTAAACTTCAATTTGAAATCCCTTCCTTTGTTTTGTTCACCCTTACTCCTTGTTATTGAATTTGATTTTTGATGGATCGTTATTGATTTTGATATTCCTATCGAGATAAATTTTATGGCCTGAGTTACGATATTTTACGATAACATATGTTGACGGGAATAACATGGATGGTAAAACGTCTACTTGTTTATGGAACCTGGAGTTTATCACAGCCATATTAGCCGGCGTGGCGGTAACGTAGAGACCTAACTTTGGATGTACATATCTTGGTTATGAGATTTAGAATTTCTCGCAGCTATACTAGTCGGCATAGCGAGAATTCTAGACGACATGATTATAGAGGTGCATACCCAGTTATGGAATCTATCATTTATCGCGGCCTTGCTTACTGGTATAGCGAGAATTCTGTGTAACATGATTTTGGACAGACATATATGATTATCAGATTGTATCTTAAGAATTTTTTTAAATATATCATCTCTATCGTACCCTTCTGTTGTTATAAAATTGTATTCCATCATCAAATAACTTAAGAGTAGGGATAATTTAGTTTTTGGTAGAGCTTATTCATTTGTAGTTCTTTCATAGTGTAATGATATGATGACTTGTAGAGTATCTGTACCCTAGAGATGATAGTTAGCATTGGTATTAGAATAGTAACCCATTGTAGATGATTCCTCTGTTATTTATAATACCTACCAGTTTTCATATAGGATGTTATTCTGCCTTACAGCCTTGATGATTTATTATTTTCCTTATCCTTTCCAGTAGGGCACCCATGACCAGAACCTGTCCTTGAGTGTAGCTGTAGCTTCGCCTGAGGCTGAGAGTCTTCCTCTGCCTCCTATAGTGGTACCCCATACCATATTCTCGAGAGGGTTGTTTCCTGATGGTGCTCAGATATTCGGACTTCTCCGGGATGTGTTAGAGACACAGAGAGTTCAGCTGAGATCTTGAGGGAGCAGTATCCAGTTCCACCTAGAGCCTCAGAAGTACCCAGATTTCTAGCCTAGACCTTAGCATATCTTTTGAGATAATTGATATACCCCACATTGCTTGTATGTTTTGATACCTTATGATTGCTTTGTGCTGTAGTATGACTAGAATGGCTAGATGGGAACCCTAGAGAGAGTATTCTAGGTAGACAAATATTCTTTCTGTGACTTTAATTTCTGGAACGTCAGAGATGTAAATCTTTGGAAACTTCCTTCATAAGTTTGTAGTAGACAAGATTATCTTCACTTTGATATATTATGTCCCACTCAAACTTGTTTCCTTGTACTACTTTTGCATCGCAGCTTTCGGTCCAATTTAGGTCATTTGACCATTTCCACTTTAATTATGATTATCATATGCACATTGCCATGACTTTTAATTTAGGAGCACAAGATTAGTTGTTTTCTCAAAACCAAATTTACAAGCATGACCTATACATGACACCCTACACCCATGACCTTCGTGTCCTACTCGGACACGCCATCTTGTGCTTCTTCATTATCATATGACTTTTCTGACAGAAGACCCCATCTTGATTTACCCCACGGAGTCGCTTTTATTTTTGACTCGAATTGGGGACACCTTTACGACCCAAACCTGCCGACCCAAATTTAGGATATGACCCATTTTAAGCCTACTACCCATATTTTACTTGTTGACCTTGTGTGCTGCTAGGTAGAAGCTTCGACCTTGATTATCGGGGGTTTGACCTAGAAGGAGTACGACCACTCTTAATTTCGAGGATGAAATTCTTCTAAGGAGGGTAGACTTGTAACACCCACTTTTCTAAAATGAGGGTAATTTTGAACCTTTGTAAAAGTTTATTATTTAATAAAAAGATTTATGATTTATGAGAATTTTTAATTAATTTAATACTTTATAATTGGTAAATTATAATTTTGATGTGTTAGATAGTGAACCCTAGAACTGTTGAGCCTAGAGACTAACCATGACCATGGGGACCTAACCATATGATTATAATAACTAATTACAATATTTTAGGCTAAGGGTATTTTCGTCATTTTGTGACTTTTGAATTATTTAGGATTTTGATTAATTGGTGAATTTTAGATTATTTTAATAATATTTAAATTGATGTATTGCAATTTTGGTTATTTTTATATTTTAATATTTGGGAATTTTTATATTTTAATATTGATTTTACGGATTTGTTTAGTCGAGTTTGAGTTTATTTCGTTTCGACATGTGTTAGTGACCCGGGTAGCTT